>OW285236.1:90058911-90376411 GCA_935421215.2 Melolontha melolontha | reverse complement strand
TTTTCCATATTCACAATTGGGAATTAATATTACCGATGGTGGCGCCACAATCGTTGCCAAGATGGCGTCGAATGGATCTTTATACCTACTACCTTTATAGTTTTGTATATAGCGTATCGTGTTTATCATGTTTACAAATGTCTTCGAAGTTAGTTCGGGGTTTTATTTTATGTTGATTTTAATTTCTTCATCAAGAAATATATTTTTCTAAAGCTCTACTTCATCTGCGTACACAAACATGTAAGAATATTGTACTAATAATAAAGCTTTTTGACAACCAGTTATTTAACTTGAGCTGTTAAATAACACGATGTAAGTGCGAAATCCAATTGTTTTTAATTTGAAGAATTCTTTAGCACAAATCGCTAAAAAACTTATATACTGTTTCATGCTATTGCTATTGCATATTAATATTTAATGATCTCCGACACATCATGAGCAATTTTGAAATTGAAAAGTATTTAAATTTTTTTTATTCTTTATTTTTACATATTACATGCACAATTTTATTTACATACCTGTTTCTTAAAGTTGTAACTAAATTATATGAATATACTTTATCGAAAGGCACTGTAATATTGATGTAACTCGAGTCATATCAAGCAAATATAAAGAAGTCGAACTCGTTTAAATTTAATTTGGCCATTCCTAACTGAATTTGCCCACAATATGAATGATTTTGCTTAGAACTGTGTTATTTTCTTCCGATATCAAACAATTACATGAATCGATACAATTTACAGCACTTTTATCTTTTTCATTATATGGACATTTTATTTCTAATAATTTTTACGGTGTATTATTTTCGAAGATAATACCATCTGAAGAATATAGGAACCATGAGTGATGTTTAGAAAGACAAATTTGTCGTAATACAGTAGCGAAAATATAAAATAGTAAGGAAAAGATGAAAACACAATACAGTTTTACATACGATTGAACAATTTGAACCCAATAAACAATACAAGTATACCTCCAATGCTAGTTCCAAAATTTACCGCATGGTGGCGTGTTACTTAATGTAAATTCCCAATAAACTACGAAGTTATTCGCCTTCGATGCTTGTGAAACCATAACCATTTGAAATTATGTATGTAATTTTAAAAACGTACGTGCTATCCAGAAAATCCCGAAATGTATAAAAACACAATAAATTGTTTTTACAACTTATTCACTCCCATATCATTCAAAGTACTCTCCCAACGCATGAATACACCGATCCCATCAAACTTGTCCACGACTGAAAGCAGTGCTAGAAGTCTTAGCGTGTTAACGCGTTCAACACTGCCTTCGATTCGGTCTGGATCCCCTCGTATCATCGTATCAAGACGGCGCCCATTAAGCTTTAGTTTCAATTTTGGGAAACAGGAAGAAGTCACAAGGAGCAAGATCTGGGGAGTAGGGAGGGTGGGGTGGTACTGCCGTTTTCTTTGAGGCTAGACAATGACGTGTGGGTTGGTGCATTGTCGTGGTGTGGCACCCACGAATTGTTGCGCCACTTTTGCGTTGAATGTTTTCTCTTAGTCGCCAAAGACATCGCAATAAAATCGTCCATTAACTGTTCTCCTGATGGGAGAAATTCTTTGTGCACGATGCCATCAGCGTCAAAGAAGAAAATCAACATAGACTTGACGTAGCTTCGAACTGGTCGTGCATTCTTCGATCGTCGTGACGATGGTGTTTTTCATTGCGATGACTGCTGCTGCCTTTCAGAATCATACCCATACACTCAGGATTCGTGTCTTTCAGCTTTGTGCACACATGAACACGGTGCCGTTTTTGTTCAATGCTGAGTAACCTTGCTTCGCAGCAATATGCCGCACGTTGAGTTCATCGGACGGAGTACACTGACAAATGCCGTACAAGTCGACAATGTTACAAATGTCATGGATTGTTCTTCTTCGGCCTTGAAGGATAGGATCGTGCACTTTTGCCACATTTTGTGGCGTGTTTGTCGTCGGTGGATACCCTGAACGCTCATTATCATCAAACCCCACTCATAAATTTGCGTCTGGCTTAAAGCGTCCTTACCAAACGCTTGTTTAAGCATTTTCAGAGTCTTCGCTGTCGTTTTACCAAGTTTAAAGCAGAATTTGACGCACGCTCTTTGCTCTTTCAGATGAGACATTGTAGTGTCGTAGAATAACTCAAACACAATTCAACAAATATGAACACAAAAACTGTTTGTCACCACCTAGCAAACTACCGTTTGACGGACTGATTTACAATTAGTATAGATATAGGTCACACTATCTAGCGCTATATTCCTGTCTCGAAAAGCTACAATACCGTAGCTTTATATATGTTTTCTTAATATTTGATACCTTACATCTACACCTGTTCTTTTTTAGGATAACGATGGAGAAAAACTACTGACATATTTGGAAAATTAGTACAACTCAATTCACCATAAGTTACTTTTATACTCCGCCAAAGCAAAAGCTTTTTTTATTTTTGTAGTTTAGCGTTATTTTCAAATATAAGTTTTATACCATATACTGCTATTGAAACTTCATTTTTATATATTTTATTGTAATCTTGTAGCATATGTTGAAAGAAAATAATAATTTAATTTTAATTAATTTTAATTACTGCAAAAATTGATAAAGTTGTTTTGAAATTTGAGAGAAGTATATGTAACCTCTTGTCGCCCTCTGTATCTGTGCTCCAATGTCTATAAATATTGCTACATTTTTCTGCGTAAATGTATTGAGTATGTCCACTATAATATTCAACAAGAATTTGTTTAATACGCATTATCTATTAAAATTAAGTATAAGTACTTCCCTAAGAGGTCAATACTGTTGCATTGCGCAAGGGCAGTAATAAAATAATAACACTTAAATTTCGAAATAATTTCCCAGATGAACTTGCTTGCCACCCTGCGGGCAAGAAAGTTAATATTTACTCAGGTTCCCGTACGGATTTCCCCTTTATTAAATATGTACCTAGCACCAACAAAAACACACTGCTCCTGACAAAAAAGAAAGTCTTGATACTCAGAAAATATGTTTCCAACATAGTCGAGCAGAGATTGTTTATCGATTGAAATTCCAGACAAGGACAATAGACCTTTTTTTTCTTGTATTTCTTATAAAAGAATAGAAAAAAGCTGAAGTGAAATTTGATACTCCCGTTTCAACTTAGACATAAAAGACACTAGTCTAGATTGAATACAATGAACATTCATTGTCCTGTTTTTTTCCCCTTTGTTACTAGAAATTGTATAGAATATTTTAATAATTTTGTGAAAAAAGTGGAGTAAGTACAGAACATATTAACATTACAATTACAGTTATTTTATTAAGAACCTAATTTTTTTTGTTAGGAAATGATTTAATATAAAAATCTATTTTCATTCTTTATAAATAAAAAAAATATTTTAATTATTACTCTGAAATGTAAGTAATAAATATTATTTTATAAGAATAAAGACATATTCTTTGCAAAACTTTAAAAGGATCCTGGCATTCTTGATATTAGTTTCTTATGTTTCATCTGGTATGCTGTTTAATAAATTAAGGAGGACGTTCACACCTGTTCCTTAGAAGTAGTTTTCGCTTTTCTACCAACTTCCTCATGATAACTCAATAGGGATAAGATTGTAACTTTGCAGCGGTCATCACTTAAAATTTTAACTTATTCTTGTTCATTAAGTTTTGCATCTGGGCTGTGTCGAATCATTATCTTGCATAAAGACAAAATTCTGCCAATTAATCGTAAATCAGATAAATATCATGCTTTTAATGATAATTATTAATTGCGAATTATTAAGCGTTTTCTAATTAGCAGATCACCTGTCCTTTATTGATAAAACACCTCGAATTTTGCCTCATCAATCCACAGAACATTTGCTGATTCTTATATTAAGGACATTATCCACAATGAATTCGTCTCATGAGTTCACAGTACGTTTACTGAATTTATTCCAAGTGGTACAACCCTTAATGCTGATTATTATCTTAGTGTATTGAAGCCTGAAGTATTTGTCTTGGCTATCGAGAACCAGGCAGTTGACAATAATGCAGCTTCGTTTGTCAATGGCCATTGAGTTTTTTAACGATAAATAAAATTTTGCATTCACCGTATTCATCAATTCATCACTAAAGCTAGGATTATATGAAAATGCATGTTTTTTCTGTTGTTTACCAAAATTCTTGCAGATTTATACGGATCACATAAAAAAAGCATTTGCGACTACTTTTCTTTTGCGTATCTTGCGTATAAATACTGCTTTGAGAATATTTCATATAAAATTGTATATTTGTTCATATTTTATAATTTATTTCTAAAGTGCCCCGTAAGAAATACAGCTGCACTTCATATAAGTGCATTGGCTAAATTTATGTTTTTTTCTGAATTTTAAAAATCACACTCACTGTCAATAAACGTTAGAAGCTTTTAATGAAAAAAATCGGTAAATCAATTCTAATTCTGAATTATTCCTTGATCTAAGGGCTGACAATGCCAAGAAGACCGAAAGAACCTTTCGCATACGGAGAGAATCTTAAACTAACCAAGCAATTGATAAATACCACATTATGTGTAAACTTGTAGAAATTCAGGTGATCTCTATTTGATAAAACATAAATATGCACGTATTGCCCCGGCAATTTGTTTTTGGAGCGTGTTCGAGACTGAGATCGAATTCATTTCTACAATTTAATTTAATAATGTGTATATACTTCGAATACATAATTATGGGCAATTTCGCACAAATACGAAATAATATTGGGTATTTTCATCAATCAACATCATAAATAGTCCGGCCGATATTGGCAGGTAAATTTCTACTTGGCCGAGGCTGTTTTACAAAGGTGGATGTAAATAACGGGTTTTCGTATATGGGAATTTCTTTATAGTCGGTTCGGGAAATTTTGAAATTGTCCGTTACCTCAGGTGGCCTTTAACACAGACTTTATTGTATTTAATAATACAGGAACATGTTCGTGATGTGTAAAATAAATGACCTTGTTAGTGGTGCAGTTCAGACAAGATATTATAGACGCGTGGGTAAGAAAAATAATACTTATTAATCCGTGGTGCAATTCGAGTGCCCCCAACTGATATGATATACATATAATAAAATAATACTCCTAATAGCTAATAAGAATATTCATAAGTTCTTGAGTTGGTGAATGTAATTAATCAATTGTTCGCATAAAACGTCATGGTCATAACTTTTTTATTTGAGTCCGTACCATTTCTATTCAATCATGTATGCAATAGTACGGAGGTATCGTTATATCTTCAAGTATGAATTGATCAATAAACTTCCCCTAGCTTCCTCTTTTTAACAATATCCATATTGCTCTAAAATAGTATAAATATTGATTTATTAATTACATTCTTCAGTGCTAGCAACTCATGAGGTTCAAGTACCTTATACAGCATCAAACACAGCAACCATATAACAGAAATATTCAATGAATGGGATATATTAGGGGAGATATTAGACAAAATTATAACTGTTGTGATTGACAACGCCTCTAATATGAAAAAAAGCTGTAGTAGAAGAATTACAAAAGCATCATTATCCATACGTGGCTCATACAATTAACTTACCGGTCAATGAAGCTCTTTCCATGAACAGTAATTTACGCGATTTATTGAACAAACGCAGTCACTTCAAACACAGCATTAAATCTTCCAATAAACTACGGTAATATCAAAAGCAAATGAATTTACCTGAATCGGCATTGAAAAAAGACCAACTCGATGGAATTCTGTATATATTATGTTGGAATGTCTCTTACTTGTTAAAGAACCGTTACCATTAATCACCTTCGATTTGACATCACATCAAGCTCCAGAAAACCCCTCTGGTTCTGAATGGGCTACTCTGCGAAACACATAGCTTATTCTAAAACCTTTTTGCAGTTATTGAAGAATCTAGTGTTGACAAATATATTATAATGTGATCAGTTATTCCTCTGGTACATAGATTACAAAGGTCACTGAAAGATGTTGATGTTGACATAGATATAGCGCGTCAGTTAACGTTAAATTTACTTGATGCAATCTCATTGCGATTTTCTCCTCTAGAAACTAATAAAATCACTGAAAAGCAACGTTTTTAGAACGCCGCTTTTAAAAATTCGGTTTTGAAGTCGAGGATAATGCCAAGAATGCACAACTTTGGGTAACGGAAGATATTTTAACACAAACCGAAATGGAAATGGAAATAAACAATTCGAAAAACTGAAATGATCTGTGGTTTTATTTTGATCAAAAAGTATCTAGAGAGAGAGATTATGTCATTTCAGGTAAAATAGCACGTATAATGATAAAACAGTAGCTAGAATTAGGTGTAATAGATCGAAAAATGAACCCATTGGAATTTTGAAGCAACCACCAAAAAATATTTCCAGAGCCATGAATTTTAGTATGTATTCCAGCTACATCCGTGCCGTCAGAGCGTTTGTTTTCTAAGGCTGGTTATCTAGCAAATGAGAGAAGAAGTCGTTTAGGATTCAAAAAATGGAGCATATAACATTTCTTAATGAAAACTTTTAATTATTATTAACTTATTATTATTTAGGTATCCATATGTTATATACATATTAGGTACTTATTTTTTTATGAAATACACAGAATATCTTTGTATTTTAAATTTAGGTATGTATTGTTTATTGCGTATACAGATAAGTGCTTTATTTAGAAAATATTTATTCATTTTATTATTTATTTTTATTTATTTATGTACCTAATATATATATTAATATACAATATATTTTGAGTTTAGATATTTATTTTTCAAGCCAATATTAAATGGTCGACTGTAATCGACTGTTACACTTTAGAAATTATCCTTATACCGTTTGGGCATTTTTAATAATTTATTTAAAATAATTGCTAACTCTAAGTCACCATAGGCTGTTCAAAATTCAATATTATCGTTTAATATAATTTATTTACTTTAATTGCTAATTATCGAACATCGTAGGCTATTTAAAACTCTAATTTATTCATGTAGGTTTGTATGTTCAAATATTTTGGATGTCCCATAACTATTTTTAATCCGGAGCTTTGAATCTACATAAGTGCAAGTTTGACATTTTGAAATTTTATGCGAAGTCATGGTTCGTATATTTGAATTTATATTTCAATTATTGTTCCTCTTAGGCAATTTTACGTAAACAGGACATCGTTATATTTTTTATTAGAATTTTGTAAATCTATTAGGATGGTTTAATTCATCGAACAACCATTTTTCACTTAATTCTGGTCTTTTACATTTTTGGTTTGTTTGGAGAGCCATCTAAGCGAGACTCTTTTAAATTATTTGCTATAGATCGCTGTCACGGTTGGTATAATTTTTAATCGGTTATAAAACCTTAATTACTGCGAATTATTTAATGAATTTTTTATGTTGGCTTCCTCAATTGCTTTTTAATCATGCCAGGATATCTGAGTAATTATCTATCTTTTATTTCAATATTCCGTCTGAGGGTAGTGTTTTTTTTTGTTACTAATGACGTATCCATCTTTCTGCTTAAATTCACGGACAATCATTCTGGACGTCCTCTTCTTAACGATTCCGCTTTGAAGTAAGACGACGAGTGTTAAAACGAAAAGTCATTTTGAATTGAAACAGTGTTACTGTTTTGCGGCTTGCAGGAATTGACAAATTGACTTTATTTCATATAAATTCACTAGTATAGTGTTATTTAGTCGAGGATATTTTTTCTTCCCCGGATTTGAAAGTTTTACGACCAGTGTTTGCTTCAGGTGAGTTCTGAGATGAGGAGACGGCTGTAATTATATCACGGCATTGTTCTCCGTTTATTATATTACTCTGGAATCTTCCACTTATTCTTTTTTTTCTCATTTATTTAGGGCTGTTAGTATCGGCTATTGTTAGTATCCGCTGAGAAAAACTGCTAAGTTATCTGCTAGGAAAAACTGCTTGTTAGTATCGGCTAATGTGAAATCTACCTAATTAGAGGAGAGATTGATTTCATCCGCAGACATCTAATTACCCGGGCACAGGAAATCAACGCAATTGGATCTAAGGGTCATCTATCACGCAAGGTAATGTGTAGAGAATAATATTTTTTGTGACAGACTCCCGGAGAATAATAATAATAATAATAATAATAAACCGTTTATTAACCCAACAGATTATACATCCAATTATGGGGTTATAAATATAAGTACATGTATATAAGTATTAAACATAACGTGCGTATCAATGGAAAAATTATCCTAAACTAAATTAAATCTAAGGAGTAAAACAAATACATTCCTTCACAGAAACCAAATACCTGCAGTAATTATCGCCAAATACATCCAAACAATAATTACATGAATTATATAAATGGCACATTCTATAAAGTGGGGAGTTTGTATATGAATTAGTTGCAGCCTGTCTATTTAAAAAAGTAATTGAGCTTCTAGCGTTGAAACGAGGAATATAAAACCGAAGCCATGACAAAAACACCGGATCATCTATAATATTATGCACCAACTTATACAAATGTAGTAACGCAATAATTTTTCTATTATTAGATAAACTATTAAAACCAAATTGTTCCAGCAAATTATCATATGCTAAGGCAGAATACACACCATGCCTTCTGAAATACAAATACTTTAAAAATCTCTTCTGTAGTGACTCAAGCAGATTAACATATTTCAAGTACGCTGGTGACCAAACAACACAACAATACTCAAGCCTGCTACGAACCAAGGAGTTATACAAAATAGTAATGGTGTCAATATCTACAAAATCCTTGCAAGATCGCATTATAAAACCCAGCAATTTGCAGCAGTGAGAATAAATATAAAAGATATGTTTATTAAAGGTTAATCTACTATCAAATACTACTCCCAAATCTTTAACCTCCGTACATCTCTGAAGATTTACACCGTTAATTTCGTAGTTGTATTCAACATTGACAGCTTTTCGAGAAAATGTCATTACTTTACATTTTCCAACATTAAGATTAATACAATTTCTTTGACACCAAGCACACAATTGATCCAAATCACCCTGCAGGATATTACACTCAGCGGAAGTATTTATTATCCGATAAATTTTTAAATCATCAGCATAAAGTAAACAGGTAGAATCAAATTTATTACATACATCATTTATAAATAGTATGAACAACAGTGGACCTAGATTCGAACCCTGTGCAACTCCACCTCGGGCAAGATAAGTTCGTGACCTAATTCCCTCATATTCAACGTATTGCTGCCTCCCAGTTAAATAACTTCTGAGTAAAAGCAGGAAGTCGGTATGGAGTCCAAACTGTTCCAACTTCCGCAGAAGTATATGATGTTGTACACGATCAAAAGCTTTACTAAAGTCTGTAAAAATGACATCAACCTGTTTTCGCTCATCAAGGGCCTCAGATACTAGCTGGGTAAAGTTGCTTAAATTGGTCGCAGTTGATCGGCCCTTCAAAAATCCATGCTGATTATTACAGATATATGGCTTTACATGGTTATAGATTTCAGTGTACAGTATCATCTCAAAAATCTTAGCAAAGTTGGAGATCAAAGAAATGGGCCGATAATTTCTTATATCCGCACGCGATCCAGACTTAAGCACAGGTGTCACTCTCGCTCTTTTCCACTCATCCGGGAATACCCTCTGACAAATGATTGAATTGTAAATGAGTGTCAACGGCTTTAACAAACACTCAGCACAATCCTTCACGAAAAATGAAGGAATAGCATCTGGACCTGTAGTCATTGTACCCTTCAGCTTCCCAATGGCATTGCGAACATCAAGATCAGAGACATTCGACAAAGGCAATGTATCAATGTTGGTAATGGTAGTCTGCAACTGTAGCAAACTCGAATCCTGAGGACCACTTGCTTCGTAAACTGAACTAAAGAAGGTGGCAAATTCCTGCACAATATCCAAAGGCTTCGATATCACTTGGTCATTGCTGATCATGTGGCCTGGTATACGTGACTGTCCTTTTTTTAAATTAATGAATGACCAGAATTTTCGTGGATCAGATTTGATTCCATTCTCAGTACTATGTATATAGCTGGAGTAACTAAGTCTAATGCTGTTTTTAATGGATGAGCGGAGAACACAAAATCGATGCTTATAATAATTCGCTCTGTATCTTTTATACATCTTGTGATAATGATTTTTACGCTTTATATCCTTAATAATAGCTCTATTAAACCACGGCGGAAAATGTTTGTTCCTAACCACTTTACGCCTGGGCACATATTTATCAATGGCTGCATACAGTATCCTATAGAAAACGTCACACATACCATTGACATCAGAATTCGTAGCATTATATATATAAGCAATATAATAGTGATTTTGGAGGAACGCATGGCGTCCTAAAACACGGTGTTCGACTCACCATTTTATTTTTTATTTTTTTTCTTGCCTCAATATAAAATTTAACTAAGTTCATTTCATATATTAATCGCTTAATCAGTTTTCTAATTCAAATTGAAGCAGTATTTTTTTATAGTGTCAATGTCAGATTTGTTTTAAAGTAAGAAATTTGAGTAAATTAAATTTAATATTTTTTTTATTAGTAACGGAATCCTATGTAATTTTTATATCTAATTTTGTTTGAATAATATATTTTCCATTTAATTGGTAAACTTTCACAATTATAGAATAATATTCTAGTTACATTTTTTTTATCTTAAACATATATTTTTGCATATACAGGCTGAGCCTTTATTTTTATATTACTCTCTGATTGGAGTATCCGATTATGTGAATACATTGTGGTTTAATAATTTATTGCATAATTAATTTCTATTTGTGTGTACCACCTAAGTACTTATTCATATACTGAGTGTATTGAGCCTGTGTAAGGTTCATTAAAGCTTTAATGGATTACTTATGCAATATTCTATAGTTTATCTAGTTTATCTGGTATAATATATATATTTTTTTGTTTTTTTTTGTTTGCTTAAATAATAAATATAGGTGTTATTGTTATGAACTCTGTTTTATTTTCTTTTTTTAAATTGATTGTCAACATATTGGAGACTACTAAATTATCCACTTACTACGGCAGAGTCCGTGTTCTCTGTTGGCTAAAGGTAAACATGGTGGCGCCCTTTTTTATGAAAGAACCTCCCCGCAACACGCCTCTTAACTGAGTTAGCCCTTTAGCCAAAGATCTCCGGTGCAACCATGAGTTGTAGGTAAATTGGGTAAGTTTAGGAAGATATTTGTCGGCGCAAGTCTAGTGCTCGTGGGGGCATATAGCACGACTATTTGTTCGACTTGTACTGATGAAGTCGACTGGCAAGTCGACTTGCAAAAACCGCAGAGTCGCCCATCTCTAAATTATATTATGACCGGACGCATCAGGCCGAAATTACGATGGACCATATAAATAGTCAATAACATCACTAAGTTCAACACGCAGTTATTGAATAGCACTATTCATTCGGTTAACCGCACATCTGCTTTTTGTAGTTGAATTGTGACGCAATTGCTTCAATATTACAGTGAAATTTCGTTCTTCATGGACGTAGATAGAAGCGCGAGGAGTTTTTATAATTTAATTTATTGATAAGTTTATTTTTCCTAAGATAAATAAAGTACGGTGACTTAGTTTCTTTTTTTCATTATTTTAACTATTAGGATGCTGTGTGGTAAATGTTGTAGCTGGTGTACTATATCCAACTATTCCATATAACGCATATGTAATAGTAACAAAAGTTGTAACTACAGTTGATGTGGAAACAGTAGCTAAAACTATTTACGAGAATATGCACAAAATGCTTTATTCGGACGACAGGTACACAGAAAAAATACTTTTATTTGTCAGTGACAGTGCTGCAATAATGTTAAAAACAGGTAGGCTGTTAAAGGAAACATATCCTAAATGCTGCATATTAGTTGTGCAGCACATGCTCTCCACAGAATATGTGAATATATCAGAGACACCTTTCCGGAACTTGATAGATTTCTCTCCGCTTTTAAAAAAGTTTTCGGAAAAGCACCATTGAGGGTAGCTCTTTACAGGAAAAACTTCCATCTTTGTCACTGCCTCCCTCTCCAGTAATAACTAGATGGGGAGGGAACATGGTTGGAAGCTACTAGTTTTTATGCATAGAATTTCGATAGTTTACAAAATTTCGTTACATTTTTAAATGACGATGCAAAGAATTAATACAGTGCAAAGAATTAATACAAATTTAAAAAATCAGTTGTACTTTCTTCAGGAGTACTTTGAAAATTTGCCAAAACTAATCACTTATTTTGAAAATCAAAATTTCAAATTAAATGATGGATTAACCACATTAGATGTGGCTATTAATAATTTGAAGAATATTCCATGTGACTTCGGATGTGGTCTTCGGCAAAAGTTAGACGCAGTGTTTAATAGAAATCCAGATTTAATAACGTTGCGGCAATTGTGTATGGGAAGAGTGCTTCAAAATATAACTGTTAAATACGCTGAAATAATAGAATATTTCCAGTACCTATAAGCAGTTGCGATGTAGAAAGGACGTTTTCTATCTACAAGGATGTATTTCATTCAAAGAGAACAAATTTTGAGAAAGTATTGGTAGTTAATTTACTCAACTTGAACTAGAAAATGAACAAATAAAATGTATTTTGTATTTTATAGATCACCACGCGTTTGTTTTCCAATTATATAAATAAAATTAAAAACTCTTTCAAAATACAAATTTTCAATAGTTCCTACGTCCATGGGCGATGAGTCATGGGCCTCCCGTGTCCAGTCCCTAGCTTATATACTTTAATTCTGTAGGTAAAAAGAGTTTATAGTTTCATAAGAGCCTGTACCGTTTATTAAGGTGCGAATAGACTACACACGATTAACAATTAGTTTTTCTTTTAATTAATGTTTTTTTTATTAGAGCATTAGATTCATAATTTCGATTAGGCTAGTTAAATCTGACTAAGGAAGGCTAGATATCTAATACAATTTTTGACCTTTAATATTACTTACAGAATGCAAACATAAATAAGCCGACAAACTCAGATGATTTACTAGAAATGTATCTGTATGACTAATGAACTTAAAATGAATCATTTATGAATAATGCATAAACCAAGAGAAACTTTGTAGTTTTTAGTTTCATCAAAAAATTTCGTTTCTTAAAACAGACAAACAGAAATGCTTTAAGCAAAGCCCACTTTTTATCAGGGTTGTTTCCTAATTTCATATTCAGCAAATTAACAAACATCTAGATGTTTTTGTTGTCACGAAAGTAACCTGAACCGACAGTTGCGTTGATGTTTGCGTTTGTAACTCAGAAAAGAGCCGTATAATTATATTAAATTTGACTTTCAGATTATTTACACAAAGTTGAGTACAGCGAGCACAGCTTTGTGTTGAAACAATCTTCCAGATGCAAGTAAACTTTACTACACATGAACCGTTGTTGTTCCGTATATAATACAAAGACAGACTACTATACTAATTTGGTGTGAACAAAGGCGGCATAAAACGATTAATGAAACGCCGTTCTAAAGATAGGTCAATGCTTTTGTGGCGTAGGCATTTTCTGTTGCTTATTTACGTAACATAAAGAATACTTTTGAAGATATGAGCGCTAATAATGACTAAGGTATGCCATAAATATTAGAGCTAAAGAAAATTCGTAATAAAAATGTCGACAAATCGCCAGTAGATATTCAAAACATCTATGGAGATGAAAGAGATTAATTCTAGGTGTTTATCTTTGTAAAATATGAGATGTCAATAACAAGAAGAGCACTGACTAATTAAAAGATCGGTAAAAGTGTTAATTTCTTGTATTGATGTGACTAGATAAGCGTCACGATACATATAATAAATTTAGTTGAAAAGAAATATCCGGAAACAAAAATAAATAGTTGCACTTGAAAGGAGTTTTATTGCATAAAGTAATGCTGCTTTGGTAAGTTCAATAATTATTCTAAAAGTCATATAAACATTAACTCATTAACAGATCAGATGTCTATAATGGCTTAGTCAGTTTGCCTTTGTTCAGATATCTTTTGGGTTCTTCGAAAATATATTCACAAATATATATTTTTAGCGTTTAAAACCAATATACAATTGGATATTAGAGAAATAGTTCGAAAAATATTGGAATTTTATAGCTTAACTTACTTATTAATTTACCCTATGCTTTAGAATATAGGTGTTCGATATCCAACATACAACAACATATACAATACATGCAAATATACGAGGTGCTATCCAGAAATTCTCGGAATTTGAATGTAGTGCGCGAAGGGATGGTAGTACAGCTCTATACCGCTAGATGGTGTGAGCTACCTACGTCTGCCCTTAGTCAGTTTGTTAAAACCGTACTTTGCTAGGTGGTAACGACAGTTTTTGTGTTTATATTTGTTGAGTTGTGTTTGAGTTATCCTGCGACACTAGAATATCTCATGTGAAAGAGCAAAGAACATGCATCAAATTCTGCTTTAAACTTGGTAAAACGGCACCGGAAGCTCTGAAAGTGCTTAAACAAGTGTTGAGTAAGAATGCTTTAGACCAGACGTAAACTTACGAGTTGTTTTAAAAATAGATGTGTGTCAGTTAATGATGATGAGCGTTCCGGTAATGCATCGACGGAAAACGCGACACAAAACGTGGCACAAGTGCGCGATGCTATTCTATAAGATCGAAGGAGACCAATGCATGATATTTGTAACATTGTCGACTTGTCGTACAGCGTTTGCCAGCGTAGTTTGTTCGGCGAACTCAAGATGTAGTGTAATGTGCACAGAGCTGAAAGAAACTGCCTAAAGAGATGCGAAATTTATTAGTGGCGACGAATCAAGATTGTATAGGAATAATCCCGAAACAAAGCAGCAGTCATCGCAGTGAAAGTGGAAGACGCCATCGTCACCACGATCCAAGAAAGTATGGCACGTTCGAAGCAACGTCAAGTTGCTGTTGATTTGCTTCTTTGACGCTGGTAGTATCGTGCACAAAGAATTTCACCCACCAGATGAAACAGTTAATGGACGATTTTATTGCGATGTTCTTCGGCGATTAAGAGAAAACATTCGACGCAAGCGGTCGCCAACTGGCGCAACAATTCGTGGATCCTACACCACGACAATTCACCAACCCACACGCCACTAATAATGAATCAGTTTCTAGCCCCAACGAAGACGACAATACTACTTCACCCTCCCTACTCCCCAGAACTTGCCCCTTGTAACTTCTTCCTGTTTCCGAAGTTGAAACTGAAGTTCAAGAGGCGCCGTTTTGATACGATTGAGGGCATCCAGACCGAATCGAAGGCAGTGTTGAACGCGTTAACACTCGAATATTTTTAGCACTGCTTCTAGTCATGGACAAGTCGCTGGAGTGGGTATATTCATGCGGAAGGAGAGTATTTTGAAGAAGATGGTAATGAAGAAGTTGTAAGAACAATTTATTGCGTTTTTTTCACATTCTAGATATATTACATGAGACGACCGTCATCTGAGGAAAGAATTATTTTTAAGAAACAAATACTTGGATATTTTTTGTAAGAAAGAAAGCAGTAAAGATATATATGATATTTATGCAGAACTAATGAACGAACACTTAGAAACAAGAGACAACTTGGATGATAGGAATGGTCTCAAAATAATCATCACGAAGAATACTAATAAAATTTCTGTAAGAAAACTTGAAGAAATACGAGTGCTGAGAGCCAATTACACACTATGTTTACCGAAATCATTTCAGGAATTATGTTCGAGTAACGAAAGCAACAATTTATCTCAGATTAAGAGAAACCAGTTTGTCATTAGGTCAAGTATATCGAATAATTAGATTCCACATTTGCACATTTATCAGACGCTAGAAATTATAGTAGATTTTGTTTCCATAACTAAGAATGCAATATGGGTAATTTTACAAAATTATCAAATACAGCAAAAATGCATAAAAATAGTTAAAACAGGTATACAGGTAGATATGCACGTCTTTAAGAAACAAAGTTAATAATAATTAAGAAAAATAGGAAAAATGTAACTTTTAATGATTTTGTTACTATATTTACCGGTACTAAGTATTTTGAACACAAAGAAAAGATGACAAAGCCGCACTCTCTTGCGTATATATTGTACTCGTATGTATGTCGGAATAGATATTCTTTTCGACTTATTAATGCTTAATGAATAATCTAACCCAATAATAATGAGCTAATAATAAATACGTATCAACTAGGCTTTAACTGTTTCTACAACGAATGTTGGAAATTGGTCCGTCGTATATTTAACACTAACTTTGCATCTACGAATCCAGTTTGACCGAACACGTTTCAATAAGCGTGTAAACAGACAAAATCTGTAATAATCGACTGTTCTTACGAATCGTAAATTGCACATTGAATAGTTCTATTCATACGAATGTTATTCTGAGGTTAACCGAGTAAAAGTAAATAAACGAACCCCAAATAAAGATTTATGTAAGATAGGTCGGTGATGTTGCCAAATCGCAAATCGCTAGACGATGATATCGGAACTTTTTATCATTTTTTTATGGAAATTTTCACGAATTAAATGCATAAAACAATATGCATTATTTTTAGAGATAAAGCACCTAAAAAAAACAAACTGTGTATTTTTTACGTGGAAACTGGTGATTTTTGCCATACGTTTTATTGAGCTTTCTTAATTGCTTTTATATATTCCATCTGGTTTCAAAAGGATGACAGTCATTAGTTTAGTAAATTTAATTAAATCATTGTTTAATGTTTTATTACAAACATAGAAAAACATTATTTAATAATCGTATGTAGTAACTGGGTACTAACAAAGTACTAACTTTAAAATACTAATTAGATTCCATTTACACACAAATTCGTTTTAATTACATATAACAATCAAATTAATATCACTAAGTAAACAGAATCACTTAATGTTACCAGCGGCTCAAGAGATGTTCTGTAATCGGATATTAATTTCGTTTAATTACATTACAATTCCGTTATTCCTAGAGTTAATTAGAGCTAGTCGTATTTTTGAAGTTGATAATATTGTACATGAACGATTCATGTACAATAGTAGGATAAGCTATAAAAAAGAGAATTTGTTCTTAAACAAAAATTTGCCTACAAAGTCTTTATCATAAGGCTTGTCGCACGTAAAATATAATTTATATTTTTATAAAGTATAGTTTTTATTAAAGCATTTCCTCATATGCGTAAACCGGTCATTGGACCATTCGTTCCATTTCTCTTTCGGCATTAAATTACATATATTTTCAAAAGCTCTCATCAGTTCTTCACGAGTCGTAAATTTATGTCGCGTCAACTATATTTCCACGTAAGGAAATAATTTGAAGTCACGAAGCAAAGTTCAGACTATAAACTGGATGACCTAAAAACTTTTATTTCCATTTGTTTCAAATAATCTGTAGTAGCTCGAGTTCTATGCGCCAATACACTATCATCATGACGAAACCACAAGTTTAATCTAAAATTTCGATACGTATTAGCAAGGGTTATCTGTATACAACTTGAAAATAGTCGTTTGTAGGTCTTATACGAAGTGTGGCTGTAAAATAACGAGAATGATCATGAACTTTTTTCATTTTAAATTTAAAATATGAGTGCGAAACAGTGCTCGAGATCTTCTTCTGTGAGCTTCAACGCTCTTCAAACCGTTGAAAAAAAGATTAAAAAAAAACAAGATTTAAATCTTCTTTCTTTTCATGTAGATTTGACTTTGGGGAGCAGGTAAAAGTTACATGGTGCTAGGTCAGGCAAATAAAGCAAATGGTCTAACACTGGGATGTTATACTTGGCTAGAAACATATTGACAGACAATGAAGTGTGTTCGTTGTCCTGATGAAGAAACCATGACTTTTTTCACAATTCTGTTCTTTTTTTTCTGATTTTCTCACGGAGTTGAGTAAGAACCTCAAAGTAGTAATGCTGATCAACAGTTTGATCTGTAGGAAACGGGTTAAGGTACACAATCCCATGGATATCGAAAAAACAATCATTATCGCTTTAGATTTTGATTTGTTATTTCGCGTTTTTTTAGCTCTAGGTGAAGTTGGGCTCTTTCAATGCATTGATTGACGCAATTGTTATGTAAAATTTCCCTTACGTATTCTTTGTCAATTCCTACAGTTTCAGCAATTCCACGAATAGTCAACCGACGGTCAGATTGCGGTAACCAAACCGGGTCATGTATTGAAAACACATCTCCTTCAAGGTACGACCCCGGTCTTGTTTCGATTGAATACAAACACGACCTCGGTGCGGCCAAACACGACCTCGGTATGTTACAATCTTTCACCACTTTGTTGATCTTGTAACTAGGCCACTAGGCTAAAGGAGGACACGCTCGGATATATAATCAGATTCTACTAGATCTCGAGACAGAGACACACAGAGCCCGACAGGGACTAGTCCGAGAGAGCGTATCATAGAAATCCTCCTTAAGACTAGTGTCTCATCTTTACCATGTTATATTATTATTGTTAAATCTTTGTTATGGTGTTAATTAATTATATATCGTTATCCAAACGCTGACCGTCTATTATTTATTATATTGGTGAACCTGCGTACTAACGCAGCGATGTGCCTTCCGTGACCAGGTCACATCACAAGATCTGATCAGATTATCGAATTTTTCTTTTCAATATTTTTATCCGTTTTTGACGTGGAAGGGCGTCCCGGGCGTGCGTCATCTTCAACGTTTTCTCGACCATCTTGAAAACGCCTAAACCACTCAAATAGTCTAACTAATTACCTAACTTTGCCAAAGTTCTCGAGCAAATTTTGTTTTATAAAATTTACAGGTAAATAAAACCATTTCTATCCTGTCACCAACATGGTTTCATATCTGGGCGATATTTGACGACAAATCTTGTAAGCATTACTCAATTTCTTTCCTCGGCCATTGACAACCGGCAGCAAGTTGACGTTATATACACAGACTTCTTTAAAGCCTTTGATTCCATAGACCACGGTACCCTCCTTAAAAAGTTGTGACTTCTTTGGTTTTTGCCCTGCGCTGGTTAGATTGATGTCGTTCTACCTCGTGAATCGTTCTGGCTATGTGTTTTACAATGGATTCTTATCTAAAATATTTCCATTATCTTTAGCGGTACCTCAGGGTTCAAACCTAGAGCTCATGCTTTTCAACATCTTCATTAATGATCTCTAAGATAAACTGTCAATTTCTAGGGTATGCTGATGATCTTAAAATCTACAACATCATCCGCACACACTCCGATTGCATCAAATTGCAAGTTAATCTTTCCATAATTGAAGAATGGTGTAGACATAATCGAATTCTATTGAATATCTCAAAGTGTTGTGTTGTTTCTTATACTCGATGTACTGGTCCTAAAATATTTATATTATTCTGCTAAATCGGAGATGGTGACTATAAAGTTGGAGGTTCATGATCTGGGCATACTTTTTTACTCGCAACTCACATTTTCTCAACATTTTTCGTGGATCTGCGCCTCAGCCTCAAAATCTATGGGATTTCTTATTATTATATCGTGTAAAAACTTTAACAACATTGCTTCAATTAAGAATTTATATTATGCCTGGGTACGATGCAAGCTGGAGTATGCCTCTTTAGTGTGGTTTCCTTATTACACCTATCAACAAATTTCCGTTTAAAGAATCTAGAAGAGGTTTCTGAAATACCTCTTCTTCAGAATGACTGGCACTTATCCCGAACGAGGAACGGACTACAATAGTCTTTTGGAGTGCTATAGTATACAATCTCTATTTTGTCGTCGGGAGATGTATAATGTTAAATTCTTACTAAATCTTTTATCAAACGAAATTGATTGTCCAACGATATTAGCCTATACCGACTTCAAAGTACCTACTTATAACACTTGCAAATGCATTACTTTTAGGTTACTCAGAGCAAAAACCAATGCACTTTTAAAGTCACCGGGTGTATATTATGTGTAAGACTTTTTACAATGTTTATAATGATGTTCAAATTAGTTCTTGCTTATTTTTATTTTTACTTACACATAAATTGGATTAATTTATCATATTGGTTACATTTGTTTTCTTTTTTTCTATATAACGTGTGTATAAATTGTCGCAAAAGCTACACGCAGCGACGTTCTTCGTTTGGTTCTGAATAAAAAATCTTAATACAAAAGTATTTTTAATAATATATAATATTATTAAAAATTGTCGGCGTAAACCGAATACGTATATAACAACATAATTTGAAACATACTTGAGTAAGTAGTGAAGACACGATAATACAGTTTTTTATAGATACGGTGGTTACCGACTATAAGGAACACCACGGCTAGTTCTGCGATTATTATATAGACAGCGTTGAATATTACTTCACGCTCTGTCTTAATAATATCTGCGAGATAGCAAGGTAGTTATGTTTGTTGAATGTGTCTCTTCTCCAACAGGGGCGTATTGATAATCATGTAGAAATGTGAAATACGTATCTACGTCTTTGGAGAAGATACATTCAAAAATACATAAATGAACTTGTATTGTGTTTTTCACACCCCATTTTTAATAATATTTTTATATTATTAAAAATACTTTTGTATTATACAAAATTGGTAGGTTTTACTTACTCAAGTATGTTTCAAATTATGTTGTTAAAAAATCTTAATGTTAAAATGTCGTATCATGCTTCGTTTGTTTTCACGGGGTTCTTGAAGTTCAGACTTTTAGTGCGTAACTAACCTTTGCTCTTCGATATCTGTTAATAGAGATAGATGCAATTTAGTTTAAAGAAAAAAATTTTACTAGTATTATTTCGTAAACGTTTTCTTTTTGATTTAAAAGCTTGTTTTAAACATTTATTCATTAACGTACTTCCACGAAAAACACATTTGGCAACGTTGTAGAACAATAAATTTGTATTTCAAAGTGAGTTCAATCAAAATCATTACTGTCAAATTTTGACATTTACGAAGCATGATACGACATTTTAACATTAAGATTTTTTATTCAAAACCGAACGAAGAATGTCGCATGTGTAGCTTTTGCGACAATTTATACACACCTTGTATATGTATACGATTGATCGATATTGATTTAATTTTTGTTTTTTTTTAATATATTTTCAAGTACTATTTTGTACATGTTTTTATGTAATGTTTATCTACACCACAAATTATTTAATCCTATATTGTCCTGTTATTAGCGACCGCTGTTGGAAGAATAAAGATTATTATTATTATTATTAAATACTTGCGTACGTGATAAACATGCATGGCCATATATTTTTTTGATAAAAGATAAGTCTCGGTTGCAGTTCTTCCATGTTTTGTATGAAATTTCACGACAACTCGTTGCTCTATTAAACCACTTTTCCGTTCATGCTACACAGCTACCGATCGTAAGACTTTGGCACATGCGTAGTTCGTCTGTAGCAGCATCTCTCTTGTTATTTTATAGCTACACCTCGTAACCTGTAACGATAATTGCTAACTCGCCTTGATTCGCCAGATTGAAATTGCATATACATGGTGTGCCACCATTCAACTCGACCCTGTTTCTGATCTTCGGTTAAAAAATGAAGTCCTCATAGTATGTACAGCTTCCAAATTTGCAGGTGGCCGTTGATAAGTTGACATAAAGTGTATACAGAAATGTATATTTGTTTCTGGATGTCGATATGTAATTTGTCGAATTGCAATTAGCAACATCCACTGGACAACCAGAACGAGCTGGATCATCAAGAGAGCAAGAAGTGCGTTTGAAATACAAATACCAGTGCTCGACGGTTCTAATTTTCTTCAAATACACAAATGATTTCATCGTAACATTCTTGACTATTCATTCAACGTTTAAAATTGTAATAGAAAATAGCTCGAAAATCTCTCTATTCTCCAGTATTTGTACGAGTATGTCAAATGCACACAACAAACCGAGCTCTACTACGTGCAACTAGCCTTACATAACCTGCATGGGCGTAAATCATTTTTTTATAAAGATTTTACTTACAATAAGTACATATTGCAGTGAACTGTGCCTTTGCTTATAAATGCAGCTCACCACAAATGTCCGAACTAGTTCAGTCATCCAATCTTCTAGCTGGAATCTTCGTACCTCAGGTCTCGCTCTCGTTCAAGCAAGAACGTGGAAAGAAAAATTCAACACAGCATTAATAAAAATCACAGTTTTCCTTAACAACATTTATTTAAAAAAAAAATAAAAAGAAAAAAAAAACCCTTTACAGAATGTAAAGAGAGCTCAAGTGTGATTAACTCAAACTAGGAGGAAACAGTCTATGTGATAACTTTACTCGCACATAGAGAAAAACCCCCTCTGACTCGCGAACAAACATTAACCTAATTAAATAGGATGGAAAAATTTTATGTTTTAATTGTTTACGTTAACCCCTAAATCAAACGTCAAATAGCTACAAACTGCAATACGCGTGTCTGAAAACCAATCATGCGCACTTCAACATGAATATGAATTTTCTCTCCAAAACCTTATTTCAAAAAATATCTTATACATGAATACAAAAAAAATCCCTCATAAGAACTATAAAACTTTTCCTTTCTATTCCAACAACTATAAAACATTTCAAAATTCAATATACTCAATAATTAATAAAAAGCGTTCAAATAAATTTTACCTCTAGTAGTCCATGACAATAAAAATGTTTGTCGTAACTTGTACTATTTACATTTGCATCAGTTGTCAATTTGACAGACTATTTATTCTGATGTATACTGAGTTGGAGCTTTTTGAAATTGCTTTGTAATTTAAAATTGATTTAAAATGGTTTTCACTGTTCAACACAAATCATTCATGGTTGAATCTTATTTTTGGAACGGACGTAATATTAACGGACAATTGCACTATTTTCTTGAAGAATGCTTAGAGGAATTTAGAAATATGTTTCCAAACTTCGTCTTTGATTTTGATAGTTTTTGGTACACAGTTAAATATTGCACTAAGGTTTTCAGAGAAACAGAGAGTGTTATACGGAAAGAGGACAGTGGCCGTCCGAAAAAATGTACGGAAGAGCTAGTTGACGATGTAACGCAAATTATGAATGATACACCAGGAACATCCATACGAGTATTCTCTCCACGAGTGGGTGTTTCAATTGGCACTTGTCATACAATTTTGAAAAAAGACTTACATTTATTTCCATATCGCATGGCCTATTATCAAGAAATCAAAGAAATTGACTATCCTAGAAGAACAACATTTTGTCAGTGGTTCTTACATAATTTTGATAATGACATTCTTGACAAAATTTTTCTCAGATGAATCATGGTTTTATCTGAATGGATATGTTAACTCACAAAATATAAGGATGTGGAATACTAAGAAACCGCATGACTGTTATGTTGTTCATCCACAGAAAATTGGTGTATAATGTGCGATTAGTCGAAGGAAAATCATTGGCCGTATTTTCTTTAAAGGAGAAAGGTATCGACAAGAAATTATTATGACATTTATTGAACAGCTTAATGAAGAAGAAATAAATCAGGGTTACTTTCAACAATACGGAGCTAGAGTGCACACAGCTTGTGAAACAATTAATATGATACGGAAATTTATCAAAATCGGTTGATAAGTTTAAACATCGAACATGAATTTCCAACAAGATCTTGTGATGTTAACCCCTGTGATTTTTTTCTGTGGCCTTTTTAAAGAACTCAATTTTTTGGGTACAGATACCTGATCTTGCAGACCTTCAGATCAGAATTGCTGAAATAATTAACGAAATTGACGATATGCTACTACAAAACGTTTTCTCCTTCATTAGAAGAAGATGTTAGAAATGTCTCGAACAAGGTGGTGGCCACTTTCAACAATTTTTATAAAATGTTACTTGTTTGTTGCAAATAAACGTATCTCATTTAGTTAAATATTTTAATTTTATTATTTTGACATTTATCATGTCATTAAAATAGTTCATAACCAACAAAATTCATATTAAGAACTTAAGTAAAAAGCTAAGATATACGTATAATTTCCATGGGCAACTGCGAGGTAAAATTTAGTTGAACGCTCGTTACAATTCTAACAATCAATCAATTATATAAAGAATGAAATAATACTCAATGCATTGAAATATTAAAACTACTTACATTTTTTTTATCATAAAAACTATAGTATAGAATTAAACAAAATTAACGAGTCAAAACACTCGTTAATAAACCCGTAATGAATATAAGATCACCAATAAACAACTTGAAAATAAAAAACGTGATTTTAATCAAAATTAATAGTTAATTAACCATTTCTTTAAAGTCAAACTACATCTACCGATGTTCAATGTGTGTCTCCCTTACACCCTCCCAAAATCACTTAAATTAAAGCGCATAACGTGTCAACATGACGAACTATAACAATCTACGTCACAAAAATATACAGTTACGCTCAAAAGAATCGGTCCAAACATTTAAATAACATAATATTCAAAATATATATATAAAAATATCCTGCAAAATAAATGTACATAAATAAAATATATTGTTCAAATAATCTTCAATTTCTTCGGGGAAAAATCACTACAATATGTAAAGAAAAGAAGTTAATGTGATAGTTGCATTTATTTTTCGTTTAAAAGTTTCTCCATACGTGGATCGACGTTAGAAACACACAAAAGCAAACTGCTTTCGAGTGATACGAGACGATTCCTGTATTTAGTTTTTAGCGAAAAACCCTTTTCACAGAGATACGACGTGGCGAAAGGGATTAATATTTTCAATGCTTCTGTGACTAAATTTCCATATTCATTTCGACGAGCAAACCAAAACGTATTTAAATCTTCAGACGTAAATTGCAGTTGTAGTATTTTGTCAGCAGACATTTGGATGAGCTGGTCATGAATCTCATCTGGTAACTTAGGAGCGGAAACAACGTTTTCACCAAACGGATTTAGTACCCATTTCTTCGAGAAATCATTTTTATTTTCCGAGCAATACTCCGTCAACTGAGTTTTCAGCTCACGCAAATGCCTCTTCATGTAATTCAAACTCTGGTGAATAATAGTGAAAACATATCGAAACTTTTGCTTTGAAGGCCAATAATCCAGATATCGAGCTTCTTAATGAAATCATGAACGTTCTCTGTTATTAATAAAATTTTTTATCAAGTCCTTGTAAATTCACACTCAAGTCGTTTAAATGCGAAAATGCTTCAGCTAACAAAGCTAACAACAATATATGTGCACTCATTATTCTGTAAAAAACAATGAGAATGGCGTTTGTTTATCCTGGAAAAATATTATTAATTCATCTCGCAATTCCAATACCCGGGTTAAAACTTTCCCTCACGATATCCATCTTCTGTATAGAAAAAAAAGAGATTTTTTATGTTCGCCCATTTCATCGCATAGTTTAACAAACAGCCAGTTGTGTAGCGGTCGGCTTTTATTAAAATTAGCCATTTTTACAGCTTTACAAAGAATTCAATTGAGATTTTTCGAGACGTTTCTTGCGACGAGAGCCTGTCTGTGAAGGAAGCAGTGCGGCCATTCCCCCCCTTGGTATAAGACGATCTTTTAATATTTTCACTAATCTCCTGTTCTTTCTTGTTATCGTTTTTGCACAATCACTACATACTGCAATACATTTTGTCCAATCTATGTTAGTATAGTTTCTAGTAACTTCATAAAAAACATCAAAACGGCAAAACAACATATTTTCTTTGATTGATGTGTCCTTATCACATTCACACCACCCTAAACATAAGAACTGAGACATGTTTGCTACATCTGTTGATTCATCAAATTGAACACTAAAAAATTCATTTGAATCACTTCCTGAATTATCTGATCGCGAACATCGGCAGCCATGTTATCGATTCGACTTGATAAAAGTGGAATTTTTTTCAATTTTGTTGCTTCTTCCACGCCTATTAAAACACTGAGCGTATTAATTGCGGCAGGCAATACGAGGTTTTCGGGAATTGTATGGTGTTTGGACATTTTAGCTACTTTTAATGCTACGAGATAAGATGCCTTAAATACACTTTTACTTTTCATGTAATTTTCTTCCGGGAAATTCCAAGGGTATTGTTTTTATGAACTGGATGTTTAGTTTCTAAATGTCGAACTAATTTCGATGGGTTCATGCTTTCATCGGAGAGAACTTGAAAGCAAACAATGTAGTGTGTTTTTCTATCCAATGAGGTAAACCCATAATTTAAATAACTGTAATTGTACAACCTTGTCTTTTTGCAAACCGATTCACTAGATGTGATGGCTCATTTCGTTTTTTCACAAATTTATCCATTTCGCATAAGAAATTTATAAGAAAACAATTCAGTTTACCGGTTGACCGCACAGATGCACCAGATGCACGCTTCGTATTCGAAACTTAACTGAAGTTGTGTAATCGCAAGCGGTTCTTTTACACTGGTCACATTACGATTTGTTCAAACAAATCCATATGCATGTTCAAACATGCTGTCACAGCGAGTGTTATAGAAGGAAACCAAATTACAGAGAGCACGTACACATCAAGTTAGAACTTGCAAATTGCTCATGTACGAGAATGTACACGTCATACATGCAAGTTCATACCAGTTGCTGTAAACGCAGCGACAGCAAATAATACATCTAATAAACATAGTCGTATTACATTTTTTAAACTGTCGGTATCTTCTTAATGTATAAAATTAGTGCAATGTGATTATATAATAATATTAACTAATCTTTTACATTTATAATTACAGTCAAAATTAAATTTGTAATAGTAAGGCTTACTGTTATTATTCCTTTGCGAGGGGTGGGGACGCAAAAATTAATTTTATTTACATTTAATATTATTATATATATTAAGAAGTGAAAACGAAATTATATTTACTATTCTAATATTGAATTTTGGCAGTCAGAAACATTTCTGCCCAGAGTGATATAGCGGTATGCAAATATGTGATTATTTTATATAAAATAGTTAGAAATTATCGTCTAATTGTATTGAAGTAAACTATAACAGGTGCGAATAAATATCTTAGTATCTTTCTTTGAAGACTTCTTCAAAACTAAAGCTATAATATGATCTCATAAGGCATTTGGTTTATATCAACTATTTCAATAAAAATTAGAGACAAATGTAGTAATGATTCGATTTCACCCTACATAGAAAATTCATATTTTAGTCACGTATCTGCTTTTTCCTTAAAAATAAATTGCCTCGACCTAATTTCAAGAAGGAAGGTGTTCAATTTGGCATTTCAATTTCAGTTTACGTCTAGTGGGATTCAAGCAAAATTATTTAGGGAATAGCAGGTATTATACTACACACGCGAAACACTAAATCCAATGTGGAAGAAAAATACATTTGACAGTTTCTAGATAAAATAATGTTTACAAATGAGCAATGTATATAGCGTTGCTGCTTAAATATAAATATATATTATATTAAATATTAAATATATAGGCATAAATTGCAAACATACATATTTCGGCTAGAGTATTTTAGTTTCTTAATATCTAAGGTAAGAACGAGGCCAATTTGTTTATAATTACAGATACTTATTAAGAAAATCTGTGAAAATAGCTGATAATCTCGTGTAAAAGCGTAATTCTAATTTGCTATCAGCTTGTAAACTTAATTAAACTAGTATGATAGTAGTACTTATTTTAACAAAAGTATTATAGATAAATTATACGAGGTTCACCCAAATTTAAACCGGACTTTGTTTTTAATAATTTATTACGTCAAAATGAAATTATGAAACAAGTTTACTGTTTTTCTACATAGTCTCCTTCAACGTCTACACATTTTTCTCAGCGTTTCGGGAGTTTGTGAATCCCGTCTTCATAAAAAGTGTGAGACCGTGTCAACGGCCAATTGCACATAAACTTCTCTTCTTGATCGCTCTGAAAATGGTGTCCGTCTAGTGCTTCATTCGGTGACGTAAACAAACGAAAGTCGCATAGGGATAGATCTGGGCTGTAGGGAGGATATTCTAGAATTGCCCAGTGGATTTAGTTCATTTTAGCTCGAGTCAGTGCGGCCATATGAGATCTTGCGTTGTCATGCAGCAAAGTCACCTTTCTTATTGGTTGGTTGCGCTTGTTGTTTCCGTAAGCGGCTTTTGCCCTCTCCACGAGCTGGCAGTAATAGGCAGCGTTCACAATCCGACGTCAATGTAAGAAATCAATTAACAAAACACCTGTCCAATCGAAAAAGACAGTTGCAAGAACTTTCTCAGCTGATAAACGTGTTTTTGTTTTCACAGGCCGAGGTTCTCAACTTCTTCGCCATATTATTATTATTATTATTATTTCTTGTCGAAATAGATTCAGGAGTCTTTGGCAAGTGTCTTCGGCTCTGTTTTCGATCATTTGTCAACAGCTCTGGAACCCCTCTCAAACAAATTTTGCGGGAACCCGGATGCTCAGAAATAATGGAATACGTACTACCGTGACTTATTTGTACTTCACTAGCAATTTCATCAATCGTAAGGTGCCGATTACCTTCAATGAGGTTACAAATCGCCCAAATGTTGTCGTCAGTCACAGCTACCCTGGCACGTCTCTCATTTTATAGTTTCACGGCCATCTTTGAATTTTTTAGTCTAGTCATACACTTGAGTACGTGACAAAGTTGTATCACCAAATTGTGTTGTCAGTCTAGTCAGAATTTCGCTGGGTTTGCCAGAAACTTGATAATAATGCGTTGCGTAACCGCTGGTGTCTTGTTTAGACATGAATGTACTGGCGAGGCTGGCGAGCCTAAATGCCGGCAGGTGCGCGGAACCGTGTCAATCCCGTCCCTATTTTCCTGGCTATAAGAACCCTGCTCGATTGTCAACTCTGCTCAGTTAGCTTGGTATGTAAATAAAAGCCCGGTTTAAATTTGACTCACCCTCGTATATTACGATCACAGAAATTGTATATAAAATTAACAGAGAGCGAACTGAAGCGATTGAATGACCAATTGCCCTGATAAAACGTTGTGGCGGTATCTGGTATACTATGCATGTTGTAACAGTCCCACTATTTGCTTGCTCGATTGCATTCGTCGAGCAGATGTTATTTCCGTCGTTATGAATAGCACATTGTGTGTATTCCCTTATAAATTCAATTCAACAGTGGCGTGTAAGACGGAATGTACATTTATATAT
This sequence comes from Melolontha melolontha, assembly GCA_935421215.2. Taxonomy (NCBI): domain Eukaryota; kingdom Metazoa; phylum Arthropoda; class Insecta; order Coleoptera; family Scarabaeidae; genus Melolontha; species Melolontha melolontha. Next base: position 90,347,419 of record OW285236.1, on the reverse strand, counting down.
TATTTCGTTAGACTTTGTTGAAATAATCGCTTAAAAAATATATCCACTAATTTTCAAAGTGTATTCTCGTGTTTACATGGTCCTAACCATGCCTATACATAAAGGTATTTATTGTTCTTGAGATAGTATATTTTCTATTCTATTCTATAAGGTTTTGTTTCTGGTTTCGTTTCTTTCAGTGTTATTTGGTTACAACGTTTAGTATTTCAAAAATCCGTTTTATATTGTAATATTGTATATTTATTTTATAATTTTTTATAAATATTATATTAAATTTACTACCTTATTTTTGAGTAGTTTTAGTTTGTTTTTTTTTAGTCCATTTCTTTCTGTTCTTACTATTTATCTTTATTTTCATTAACAATGGAGAATTCTCGGGCAACCATGGTAGGATGGATTAGAGGCCATACAGATTGGTTGCATATTCGTAATGATACCGAGATATATTGCAGTGCCTGTTCATTAAGTTTAAGGCGTCCACAAAGTGTAATGTGCAGAGACATGTTTCTTCCTAAACTCATCAACATAATATATGGCTATCTGCACCTTTGCACCTGACACTTTTAACGAAGAACTGTGTGAAGCTTTCATGGCACCCAATATCCCATTCAAAAAGCTTAACTATCCAGTCCTCAACAGGTTTATTACAAAATATACTGATCGACATATACCAGATGAATCTAATTTACGCAAATAACACTTACCAAAATGTTATTTGAGAATCATTGAAAAAATACAAACCAACCTATCTGGTCATCTTTGGGTAACTGCAGATGAAACAAAGAATGTAATGTAGCGATATGTGTTAAATGTAGTTGTTGGTATTCTTCATCCGACAACTTCATACTAACCATACTTAATTGCAACTAGAATATTGCCAATCCTAAATGGTGAAACCGTTGCAGAAGTAATTGATCAATATATTCATATGTTCTGTCATCGGATAACAACTATAAAGACAAGATGCTATTATTTTTGAATGATGTGGCAGGTTATATGTTAAAAGCAGGGAAGTTATTAAAGCAACCTTATCCCAATATGCTACACGTTACCTGTGCAGCATAACCATACTTAATTGCAACTAGAATATTGCCAATCGTAAATGGTGAAACCGTTGCAGAAGTAATTGATCAATATATTCATATGTTCTGTCATCGGATAACAACTATAAAGACAAGATGCTATTATTTTTGAATGATGTGGCAGGTTATATGTTAAAAGCAGGGAAGTTATTAAAGCAACCTTATCCCAATATGCTACACGTTACCTGTGCAGCACATGCATTACACAGAGTGTGTGTCAGGAGTCATTTTCCAAATGTAGGTAAGTTAGTTTCATCATTTCAAAAGATATTTCTCAAAGCTTTGACAAAAAGTTGATGCCATATTTAGCAGAAATCCAGATTTGAATATATTATATCAATTCTGTACAGAGCCGATTGAAAAATTTATACATTCGAAGTATGGTGCACTTTTGCAGCATTTTAATCATGCACCCATCACCACTTGTGATGTGGAACTGACATTTTATATTCTTAAAGACGTTTTAACATCTAAAAGAACTAATTTAACACAGGAACACTTTGAACAAATTTTAGTTTATATAGTTTTGGGTTTTGTTCTTTGTAAATTATTTTTATTCAAAATTCGATACGCAATTCGCTTGTCAGCATTACTTTTGTGTCTGCCGATTACCAAACTGTATCAAATTGTTCCAAACTCACGAAAACAAACCTACTGCAAATACAAGACAGACGTCTATGGGCTATGAATCATCAATCGCTCGAGTCCACTCGCTGAAAATTACTAATAAATGCCTAGTAATTTTCGAATTAGAAATGAGATTGAAACATTGAAAGACGATCATTGAAATTTTTATCATAATAAATAAATGAATTTTCGTCGGTCTTAAAAAATATTAATAAAATGTACTAAAATAATTAGTTTGCTGAAATTATATTTTGTCAACAATTGTTTTAATTAAATTTAACTTATAAACCGTGTGTAGATTGGATATATCCATGTAGTATACATTATTGTGTCAAAACATTTTCATTTTAAACGTCGATATTTCATATTTTTAAATTCGCTTTTCCATATTTCCAACGTTCCTAATGTAATGAGTAAAACTTGGAAAATCAAATTTCAGTGACTTTATGAGCTAGACTTCCCTTACTTGATTATTTGTTTGAACTAAACGAACGTTTCCGAGAGTGCGAGTCATCAAGCTCCATTAAAATGTACATTTTAAAGCGAAACTATTTTTAATTAAAGTTAGTGAAAGCGCCGGTCGCCCGTTATATGTAACCTGAAGAATGTTGCGCAATTACTTGTATATTAAAATTAGTAACAAGTACATAGTCACAAAATATGTATTAATTTCCGCATGCGATATGAATTTATAGCAGAGGAATTTTACTCAAGCATTTTTTCGATTTATTTATTGAAAATTTTCATATAATGTATAGAATCCACGGTTGGCTCTTGGTGAAACATAATGAATAATTTACTAAAGAAAACACTCGGTATGTTTTGTTTCACAAAATATATTTAATTTAATCTCTAACTCAGGCATTATCAAAGAGTTATTTTGAAAAGCTAAATTAGAAAGTACACTTCCACCACTATTTATGAGTTTTTAAGGGACTTTATTATGGCATCAATGGTCGGAGTGTTGACAAAATCCAGCTGTGCGTTTGTTACATGTTTATTAAGGTTTATGGCTTTTTTAATTTCTAATATTTCGATGAGGTCTAGTCTCTTTCCTTTATTGCAAGTATGTAACAGTTTAAAATTACTGGTATTGAACAAGTGTCTTTTCAATGCAGTGTTCGGAGAAACCGGTATTAATTTTTCCATAAAGAATAGAACTTCTATACTCTTTGATCCGTTCTTTTATTGAGCGTCCTGATTGGCCGATATATATCGGGCACACATATACAAAAACGAATAAAACTAAAAACACACTCAACTATATACCTGGGGTTAGCAATAAAGTTTCTAATAAATTAAATCAATTAGGGTTAAATGTCATCCAACTGAATAAAGTAAATCTAGGAAATATTTTAGTTAATAATAAAGAAAAAACAGAATTGTGTGATAAGTCAGGTGTGTGCGAATTAAGGTGCAGTGATTGTGATGCGATATATATCGGCCAATCAGGACGCTCAATAAAAGAACGGATCAAAGAGCATAGAAGTTCTATTCTTTATGAAAAAATGAATACCGGTTTCTCCGAACACTGCATTGAAAAGACACACTTGTTCAATACCAGTAATTTTAAACTGTTACATACTTGCAATAAAGGAAAGAGACTAGACCTCCTCGAAATATTAGAAATTAAAAAAGCCATAAACCTTAATAGACATGTAACAAACGCACAGCTGGATTTTGTCAACACTCCGACCATTGATGCCATAATAAAGTCCCTTAAAAACTCATAAATAGTGGTGGAAGTGTACTTTCTAATTTAGTTTTTAAAAATAACTCTTTGATAATGCCTGAAAAGGCGAAACATATGTTAGAGATTAAATTAAATATATTTTGTGAAACAAAACATACCGAGTGTTTTCTTTAGAAAAATTTCATGTAAAAGTTTCATGTTTACACAAAACTACCTCTTCTCAAATTCGGTGTAAACAGAACCAGTTTGCTTAAGTACGAACTGTCAAGTGAATTATTGTTAAGAAACATCGAATTTTACGAATGTGACTATTAAAAAAGGCGGGCATCACTTAAGGCTATTAGATTCCAGAAATTTTTGAAGCGGCCCTTGCATTATCAGTCACTCCTACCATACAACTGTTTTTGAGACAAACGTCGCCACCTTTTTTGACATGCTTCGCGAATGGATAACGTTTGTCGGATTCTCTTCATCTTGAAACACCCAAATAGCGGACTGCCGTTTATTTTCGGGTTCATAGGAATAAATCCGTGATTCATCACAATTCACACGTTTTTTGAGTTTCTGTTATCAAAACGGCTCAAAGTTTTTCGGCACCAGATAACGCGAGTTTACTTCTACTCTTCGGTTAACCCTCTGCGAATGAATTTAATTTTATTTTTATTTTTTGAGTTTTTATTATTAAATTTGGTAAAATAAATGTTAGAATACATACTAATATAAAATTTTATTGCCTAGTTATTATAATTTTTTTTTAAATGGTGGCACTTCTATGGAACCACTAGGAACTAAAAACTACTTAAAACTGTAAAAACACTTAAAATAAAATTCATAATTGTAATACAAAACTAATTGTGTTTGTGCCTCTAACCACGTTGAGAATAAATCTCCTCAAGTATATAAATATTTTGATTTACAAAAATATATTAATGTGAATACTAGGTATAAATACAAATACACTTCATAAAGTATATCTTTTCAGTTCGTACTGCCCAAGCGTGAACCGAAAATTGTACTTTATCTCTTTCTAACACACATGAATACGCGCTGTAATACTACACATGTTTGTCATTTTAACTTGAGTCTTTGAAATATTATATTAAATAAAAAGGATAAGTTGTCCAGGAGATAGTCTTATGATATTCCGCTTGCTGTGAAATTCTTTCAATACTGTTGTTTATTGACTTTGTTTCCGAGATTTTGACTTTTTGGTTAAGTATTCTTCCAATTTGAATATGTATTTAGTTTGTCATCAAAAAATACAAAATCTGTTCTTTTGAGAACAATACTGATAATAAATAGTATTATCAATAAGTGGCAATAAGTACGAAATTACTTGATTATCACTTTGTCATTTCTAACTTACTTTACTTATTACTAGAGCAGACCAATTTCCGTGCGCGCCATGAGCGCCGGTATGTTAGTGTAATTCGTAATATATTAGAATATGCCATAGAATAGGGACGCAACATGAGCTTGTTACCGATATAAGTATAGAAGTAGAGACATTTATTCTATCAGAAATAATTAAATATACATTTGGTTTTCTGCTATTAAAGTAAAATGCATAAACATACGAAAAATAAGAATAGTACATATATAGCAGCGTTATATGTACCTATAAATAAAATGGAAAATGTATGAAATCAGTGATTGTGAGCACGACAGAGGATTTAAAATAACACTTACCGTTTTAAGCGTCTTTCAAGGATTGACAAACTGGAGAAACTCGATTGTATATTTTCAACATCAGGTGCTTTTCTAAGGTTATTTCTGAAAAACATGTCCGCCGTGAGGAAAAAATATGTTTATATTCGGAAAATGAGCGTTCTACATCTAGTGATGTTATATTCGCATAATCAAAATACTTTTTTAAGCAACTTAGCGCATCTGTAGACGTGCCCTCACAAATACGTGTTAAGGTGTCAAAATCTGCATTTCTGTCTAAAACACTTTCAAATTTAATTAGAACACTTTCACTTATTGCGTCTTCTACAGTACACAGTTGTGCGTGAACATCTTTAACGATTTGCAGTGATTCCTCTAACGACAGTGACGAATTTTCTAATTTTGTTACTGCTTCTTCTAGTCCCAAGTAATTCTCGCGAATACTTTATAAGTCCATTTTAATCTGGGCATCTTGAAATTTTTTCTGGCTTGTATTGATAGCTTTCTTTCGGATCGAATGATAAAACCACGTCCTCAATTTTTTCAAAATGTTCATCATAGTAAAACCCCGCCCGTAACCATGTACCCCAACGGGCAGAATCGGCTGTGGTGGCTCAGGGGTATGCGGACACAATTCGTGAAATTTCCGAATACGTTTTGGAGATTTCAGGAACACTGCCTTTGTACTCGATATTAAAGCATCTACCTCTGGATAACATCTACGAACCTGTTCTACCACAAGGTGTAGAGTACGGAGTTTACAAGTAATATGTAACAAGTTAGGACAATAATTTGTAAGAGACCGGCCAACAGAACACATGGTTACGGCATCATTGGTCATAAACATTAATATTTGGTCTTTCGAAAGTTTAAATTTTTCCAAAGTATCTAATAGCACCTCTGAAATTTTTTCGGCCTTAGATTGTTCTAGTCGTCTGGATGCTAATAAAATTGAAGACGTTGGTTGATGTGGTTCCATATTAGGTGCCATCACATTAACTACAGATTGTTTTTTTGATGTCAGTTGTTTCGTCCACACATAACCACAGTTTTTTATTTTTCAGTTCGGTTTTGATTTTATTTTCAACCTGTTTACGCACCGATGGTAAATTCCTTCGTAACGTTGTCGTGCTCGGTAATGTTTGAATCGCGTATTTATTCCAAAATGAAATAAATGAATCATTACTAGAGCTGAGGATGTTTGCGGTATAACCATGGTTATACCGCAAACATCCTCAGCTCTAATCATTACTCAACAAGGTAAACGGCAGTGTACACACAATCATAGTTACACATAGTTCATGTATAAACTGTTGTCGATTAATTTTGTTATTATTGTGCTTCGAACTGCTTGCGTGTTCTTTACAATGTGTTTTTGACCAACACAGTAGATATGTATTGCACACTAAACATTTAATTTTTGAGCAATCGTATATTAAGTCCGGGAAATCCATAATAAACTTATTCACTTCGTCTGACAACGGTCGTTTTCTCGATTTATGTGTCGACGATATTTTATTACGTATGCTTACACTTACATGCAGTTTAAGGAAGTACCAAACACATACTGAATGCTTTTTATTAGTTCTGATGCAATACAATCATCCTCACATCGGCGCACATTGCGCGCACTGAAATTTGTCTGCTCTACTTATTACTCATTATTATTATTTAACATGTAGGTTAAGTATATATGCTTTCTTTGGTTATATCGGGTGTCCGTTTAATACTGAAAGATGTCAAACACCAATTATAAATATAATTCTCAGTGTGGTAAATACAAAAAAACTCCCAAAATTTGACAGATGTCAGCGTCAGTAATAAACGGACACCCGATATTACAAGTAACATAATAAAATTTTGACAATATTGCAAAACATGACGTTCATATTTTATGATTATAAACGGTTGTTTCCGCGATTGAATACAGACTTCATTTGACTCTGCAGTACTGATTTGAATGAATCACACGCTTTGAATTTGGCGTTGAACTAAAAAGATATACCCTATGAAGTGTAGATTATGTAATAGATGCTATTTAAAATTTGGGTATACGTAAATTGCACGCCAAACCCCCAGGTCAATGTAATCCTACAGGTATTTTGCACTCCGGTTTCTTCATTGCCCATTAATCTGACCGGTAAATTGCACTCTAAACATGAATGAATTTTCTATCATATTTTATTCCTATACATATAGTTAAAAATCCAACATAAAAATACATATATAAAAATATAGTCACTAAATTTTACAGAAAAAAAAGGAATATAGTTTATTACAAAATACATACAATAGATGTGTGAAATACTATGATACATAGAAATGATCATGTAGTTATCCTTTGGGAGCACTATGGTAAGATATAACTTTTAAGAAGGTATGTCTCTGTATCTGTATGCAAATGATTAGAGTGCAAGAGTGCATTTTACATGTGGGATTAGGGCGCCGGATTTATAAGTAAAGCTCAAGCGGATTCAATAGCGTGCAAATTACCTGTGCCCTAAAATTTTAATAGTAAAAACTGGGATTATTACCTGCTGCGTAAAACGGTGTTTATATAGGTAATAGCTACTAAAATATCCAATTATTATGGATTTATTTTAAGTGATTCTAAACTGTTGACCTGCAGCATATGTAAGTTTATGGCAAATGATTCAACAATCGCAAAATATAAGAAATTTTTATAATTCAAATATTTGTATAAAGTTATTTGTCAACAATAGTTATTTATGATTTAAAAATCGGACACTTAATTTGTTTGGTTTGAATATGGCTTTTTTATATCTATTTGTTTCTGTTTACAGATCTGTCAGTGTCATATTCATATAAAGTTAATGTGCCACATTTGAATATTCAAGCTAAAATTCAAATAATTACGTTACTAGAAGTAGAATTGCCAGCTATTAATAGAAAACGAGGCTCCGGTGGTATCCTTGTGTCAACTCGCGAACAGGATGAAAATTTTATTAATTGTATAAGAAATCATCTGTTCGAAACAATAGTAAATGCAGTGACCGCAACACATTTCCCCGGGTGTGTCCACACAGCAAGAAAACAGCCGAGACAAATTTCAGACTTGAGAAATCGGGCGTCTGCGAAAAAAACATGATATTTGGAATGATCTGTCACTAGAATTTATACTTAATGTCATAACATCTATTCCTAGACGTTTACAAGAGGTATTAGACAGAAATGGTGCTGAAATAAAGCATTAAAAATTAAGATCAAATAATTGTAGTATTCTGATTAATAAATTCTTGTCTTTCATTTATTCACTCAGAACATAATTTTATAACAAATTGTATAATATAGTTTTGCGTGAGAGGTTACAGATAAATGTCAGTATGCTGTCATCTATACAACAATTCAATTATACAAAAACCGAATTACAATGCTTAATTATAGTGAAAATAAATATCTAATCGTCCGGATTTTAAATCCCGCAATAGTACCAAGTCAGTAAAGTGATACTTTATTGAACGTGTCTGAGATTATGGCGTAACAGGCGAGTTCAATAAAGTCACTTTACTGACGTGGTGCATACAAAATTTTATCGCCAACCGTAAAAATTTATATTTAAAAAAAATGGACATATAACTTATCACATTTTATTATGACACAGAAAAATAACTGCGAATAAAAAACAAATCTTCTTATTACTTGATATATTAAAAGTAAACAAACAACCTGACGCATTATAAAAATTAATTCCGGCAGTGGAAGAAGTTTCAATTGAACATGCTTGAGGATTATTATCTAGGTTAATAACTTGTAAACCATTAGTAGAATTATCATGGTAATGCTATTAGTTTGCCTAATGCTGTTAGTTTGACTTGCACCTAAAATCGTCTTTGCAATTTTCATTTATTGAACACAGATTCCTCAATATAGGACTCTGCGATCGTGTTGCTTTTCCAGCCTCCGTGGCGTTTTAAATTTTCCTTACTGCCGCCTGTGTTGGCAAAGAGAGTGGCTACGTTCGACGAAAACAATGTCCCGTATAAAGTGATGGCTCTGGCAAATGTAGATAGTTGGCAATTTTGCTTGGTACACTTCCAAAAGTATGGATTCCAATTGGCTGGACTGTGCATTTTCCATTTCTATAAGTTAAGAAATGTCGGTCGTGGGGCGTCTGCTTAAGACGCAGAGCTAAATATTTATTAAATAATTCTACGGATTTTACTTTTCCTTCAAACTCTGCAGTGATCACAAACAATCGAGGCCTATTGTTATTTGTTTTAGCTATCTGATCAACCAAAATTGATTCTATATGCTCTATGTCACTTACTTTTAAATTCAAAAGTTCATTACGTAAAGCCCCAGCAATGTCAAACACAACGCAAATCTAAAATAATTACTACATTCATAACAAATTGGTTTTGAAAGGTTTGCATGAATTACCTTCATCATCAAATAGATTTCATCCGGTGCATTTATTAAAAATGTAAGTCTTCTTGTGAAAGAGTTTTGGACTTTTTTTAGAATATGATTTCTTGCTTTCTGTTTAAAAAAAGCCGTAAGTTTTTTATATTTACTAATATCAACGTAATTTTTTGCTAAAAGAGTTGTTTTCACCATGGAATAATAGGACCACGCCGAAGAAGGAGAATACTCTATCGATAAATTGGAAAAATACGCCAGTAAAACGTTTTCACTGAACTTTTTAATTCCGTATTTGTTGCAGCACTCCATAGATAAGTCATACTGGCGATTGTATTTTTTAACTGATTTTTGTAGTAGAATTTCGAAGGACGTCTCTAACGACTTTTTCAGAATTTCAGGCCGTGTGCACTGAATATCTTTTTCAATTATTTTCTATCAATAATTCGCGATAAAACTTTTACTGTTGGAGCCGTCACAGCGACAAACGATTTCTGTCTAATGCCATACAGTCATTTGTATGCTGATAGATATTGGCGGCAGGTAAAGTGATTTTTACAGGAAGATAAAGTGTTTACTGCCGCAAATCACTATAATAATGATGCATCTATTGACGGTTGGCGATAATAGTTATTTATGTACCTAGGTTCGTAAGTACAGTTTTATTGTCGAGAATACGAGACTGTCTGTACGAACCGTGGTGCATATGAGATTTTTTGTCATACCTACGTTTTTTTAAATAGACGAATTTTGATGATTTTGCACTTTACTTTTATTATAAACAAAAGCAAGAAACACAGGGATCAAAAGAGCCTTAAATGCAAAGAAGAATGTAACTAATACATATACAGATATAATAAATACACGTTATGTATACACATTCGTAACATCAAGTCAGGAATGTTTGTCGTATCTATGGTAACCATGTTTGTGTCAATATAAATTTATATTTTTGATAAATGTCAAAGTACATGCAATATATTCTCAAAAGATTTTGCTTTTAAATAAACTTTATAAATATGGATCAAATAGAGATGGAGACTATAATAGCTTGTACTGAAATTTTGCTGGAGAAGTCATGAAGATATCTTACAATTTCCTAAATTGAAAGGATTTTTGAAGCATGAAAATGATGGTTTTAGGCGGTATACACCATCGGCAACATTATTAGCAGATTCAGGAATTGATGTTCTTGGTCTGAAAAGATACGATGCATGGAAATCTTCCACCGTGGCAGAAAGATCTAATTTTTATCTAAGTTTTTGTACAAGGTTCTACTTTTACTAGTTAATAAATTTGTTATAAATGTTCTAATATTGCTATTATTTACCTAGGGTCGTAATGAAATATTACAGCCCGCTACCATAGCAACTGTCAATACGGTATGTAAAGTGTCCCGTTTCAAAAAAAGGTGTCATAACTGTTTACTTACGCGGTAGGTATGACGAAATAGTATATTAAAAAACAAGTTTCATAAGGCACCATTTTGCCGCACGAGATCAGTTTAGAAAACGAGCCGCGATAGCGGCGAGTTTTCTAAAGAGCGAGTGCGGCAAAAGGCCTTATGAAACGAGTTTTTTATACTATTTTTTCTATTTTGCGTTTTTCACATTAATAAATTGCTTAAATTGGAATTATTTAATTTGAAAGTTCAGAGTTCAATTTTTATATAAAGCATGCAGTTGGTCACATTGATACTTGACATTTTGAAATTTAAATCTTGCTATCCGCGAAGTATATTATATTACATATTATTTATTAATTTTCGTTAATATTACTTGATATTTCATTTAAAAATATAAACATGAGTGACATAGAAACATATACATGTTGTTGTCAATTGTATACAACATACGTTGTTTGTGTAAAATACGGACATATATCATATCTGTCAAATGTACATAAATTCTTAAAATCAAATGACAGCAATGATATTTATTTCTATATTCGAACAACGCCAACATTGAAAAATGAAAAAAAGTGTATCGAAATGAAGCTCATTTCGATACTGTTTTGGGTTTCATAATGAGTTCATTTCGAACGCAAAATAGAAAATAGTATATTAAAAAACAAGTTTCATAAGGCCCCATTTTGCCGCACGAGATCAGTTTAGAAAACGAGCCGCGATAGCGGCGAGTTTTCTAAAGAGCGAGTGCGGCAAAAGGCCTTATGAAACGAGTTTTTTATACTATTTTTTCTATTTTGCGTTTTTTACATTAATAAATTGCTTAAATTGGAATTATTTAATTTGAAAGTTCAGAGTTTAATTTTTATATAAAGCATGCAGTTGGTCACATTGATACTTGACATTTTGAAATTTAAATCTTGCTATCCGCGAAGTATATTATATTACATATTATTTACTAATTTTCGTTAACATTACTTAATACTTCATTTAAAAATATAAACATGAGTGACATAGAAACATATATATGTTGTTGTCAATTGTATACAACATACGTTGTTTGTGTAAAATACGGACATATATCATATATGTCAAATGTACATAAATTCTTAAAATCAAATGACAGCAATGATATTTATTTCTGTATTCGAACAACGCCAACATTGAAAAATGAAAAAAAGCGTATCGAAATGAAGCTCATTTCGATACTGTTTTGGGTTTCATAATGAGTTCATTTCGAACGCAAAATAGAAAAAATATATTATTTAACAATAATGACACTTAACTCGTTTACTCTGCCAACTTAAGTTTAAAGAAAAAAAAGTTTTAGGGTTTCTAGAGTAGAAAAGACGTATTAGACTTTTTCATTGCTTTTTTTAAAGAAGAGATGAGTACTTCAAAAATGTCGACCATCATAATTATACAACAGAAAATACTGAAGCAGTAAATTAAAAGCAACAAAAAAATATGGTTTCTTCCGTGGGAATAGAGTTGCCATCACACCTGAGTTGGAATTAACCAAAATTTGTTCGAAAGTAAGTTTTTCTTAATTTACAATTTTGGAAAATAAGGCGCACTGTGACTACTCTATCATTTTAAATAATTACTTCTAGTTATGTATTCTGAATGTATTTTGAATTCTTATTTTAGTTTACAAATTTAAATGTAAATTTAAGAACGTAAATGTAAATTTAAGAACTCTCTACTAAAGCTGCATCTTTCCAAATGGCTATACCTAAAATTCCATAGTTTTGGGTTTAATATTTATTACTAATTTTGGCCTAAAATTTTCTATTTTGCTACAGAAGTAGTAGGTTATCTAAAGTAATTCTGCAACGAAGCAATTCGATTTCAATTAAATGTTCGGTTATTTTTCCAATTAATTCTGTCATCGTAAATTTATAAATCGAGTTCTACAAATACACAAACACCGGACTAAGCGAAACGAACAAAGCATTCCATTAAAAAAGTCCTTTGATTTGTGGACCACGTGTGGCGATGTGGGCGATTGTCGAAGTTTTGTCGCGGATTACTCTGGAATGGAGAGCTGAAGTTTTTTGTGCCAAAAGAGAGACCTTTTGTATTTTGCTGGAGGTCTTTATTGAACGGTTATCGTGATATTGGTAATTCCATGTAGAAAACTTCTTCTTTTGCGGTTATATAAATGTAGGTACATTTTTATTAGGTACAAGACAGCGCAAAATATCAAATAAAAAAAATGTCTCGTCGTTAAATTATCTTAGAAAGTTAAAGATAAATTTATTTTTATAGCTATTTAAAAAAAAAATTGTTACTTTAAAATATATTATTTATATTTAAATAAATATATAGGGAAAACTTGGATTTATTTTATTAAGTATTGTATTGACGGATGCCCTGTGTGCAGTGAATCGTCATTTAATCAAACGAAATAGTGTTTTAATGTTTTTTCGATTATTAAACAATGATTTTTTATTTTTGTCCTAATTCTAGTTATTCTAATGCCTTGTTGGTGTATTGTATTGTCCTTCACGTTGACCGACTAGAGTTTTGTCGGCTTTGATAATCATTTGCTGTCATATTCTCGATAGCTGTTTCAAACAAACAAATCAATGCGTTGTGTTAATCTAAGAAGAATTGTAGAGATGCGAAAATTTCATATTTTGTGTCAGGATTGAATCCACAGGGTTATTATACTTGTTGTTCATCATCTTCCATGAAATAAATTTCAGATATTTGTACTCCTCGTCTGGAACTGGCAGTAGAGATCCAGTGCCATGATAAATTTATCCCCTGCATTGAATGTTGGCAAATAATAGCAATACATTTATAGTAATAGTAATAGTATATTAACAGTTATAGTAATTCCATTACTTTTTTTTTAACATCACAGAATTATTAGAATTAAGTTAGATTTGGATTCCTATTTACTTATTGTTACAAGGGAAAGTGGAGGAATGGTTGTGGCACTATGTGCCCAAAACCAAACTTTGCCTTGAGATTTTTCTTTTCAGCTTTGTATTATTTTTATTTTGTTTTTGTTTTTGAAAGGCAAAATAAAGTTCTTTATTATTATTATTATAATTGTCATGAATGAATCTGGTTGCATCGAAAGATGTTATTTAGAAACATAAATTGTCAAATGTTCGCGACGAAACGCTTAAGCACCTAAAACCAATATTTTTAATGGTTCTGAAGGTGGGGTAGCGTTGAAATTCATGCAACGCTACTTCTCCATTCACACAGCACATTGTCAGTTGTTTTGTTTTTCAAATTCATTGGGTTGCAATGGCGACACACTTTGTTCATCATCCAATAAAAACGAGTGGACTGGAATGGTAGCTGATGTCTTGATTATACTGAAATGTGATGCGTCGTAATGTAGAGATTTCTCGAATGAACCTACCAATGATACGCCTTAGAGGCAGTGGATGTAAAAATCGTGAATATCCCGTCAAGCATATACGCAAGGTGGGTATAGCACCTCTGTACGAGGGGTTTTTATCTTCTTGGGCTAGGCATGAAAATGAAAGATTAGAGCATCAATAAATTTTTCAATATAGTTTCCGTATTTTTGAATACGAGCACTACACCGTTTTATTACAACTTTAACCTATTCTTTTTGTTTATCGGGAAAATGGTTCTCTACTGTTGTTGTAAGTTGGTCATCGTCTCTAAATTTTGTTCCCTTAGGTGTTTTTTGAGATTTGGAACCAAAAGGGGCTATTCCCCTATTAGGTATCTCACTCGAATAGTGCGGATCGTGTTGCTATCGTATAGAGTACTGTTATAGTCTTTTCTACGATATAGCGACCCGACTAAAGGATTAAAACTCTAAAATCTATTACGGACAAGTACCTGAGCATAGTGAGAGGTATGTCGAAATGCAAATGTGTAAATGGGCCGTACTTATTCTACTTTTAGCATAGTTTAGTTTGGTGTTATTGTATCAACAATAAATATAATTTTTGAATAAATGCATAATTCTACCTATTTAAGTCCATTTGAAGAAACTGTTTAATTTTAAATTGAGGTCAAAGAAGTACTTTGGTATACCTAAATAAATATTAGTGTATTTTTAAATCCGAGGTATTAATTGGTTATTAATAGACGAACAACAACATTTAGATTTTCAAAGTTTCAGTTTTCAAAGTTTCTTTTAGGATTATATACTAAATATATAATGTGTTGTTTTGAAATAAGTGCATGTAAAGAGGTAAAATTCCATTATATATAGAAAAACGGTATAGAGTGATTTAGTTGGGAATTGAGATACGTATACTTCTCTCACTTCTCATTTGGAGTAAATCTGTGTGATTGTGTGTGATCTGCGTAAAAATGTGGGGATCGTGAGACGCAAACGAAGAACGCGAAGATGATACGGCCCGAACGAAAACCTTGTGCCAATTGGAGACAGTATCGCCGAAGAAAATATTAAGTCGATGAGAACTTATTTAAACCTGCAAGCGCAGCAAATAGTTCTAAATGTATATAATAATTTAAATAGTGAACATTTTGGGAATAAAAAGTAGGATATTATAAAAAGAAGGTTTGTATTATTATAAAAAGAAGATTGTTGAAACACATCCAAATTAACAGGAGTATCTTATGGAACTGTACATAAAATTTCCGTTGAAAGACTTTTTCATAGAAAGATCAGAAACGACAAAGGAAAATCGAAGGTGGTGAATATGTACGAATTTGCCAGAATTAGACGAAAAATATACGATTTTTATAGAGAAAGAAATAAAGTTCTATGCATGTCGCAAATTCTAAAGCAAAATGGTTTTAAACTTAAAATTATTGACAAACGATGACGGATTATGGAGTCTTCAAGAAGATAGCTACTTAGGGACGAACATTTAATGAAACTAAAGACTTTCCGAGAAGAAAACCGTCTTATTTGCTATTTAGACGAGATTTGGTACGATTGCCATGACAGTGTTAAGAAAGGTTGGAACGATGAGTCTGAAATGTGTCAAATTGATTTTCCTGTTTCCAGAGGCAAACGCACCATTATTGCACATGCTGAATCTGAAACTGTTTGGATTGGTGAACCACTACTTTCAACAAAAAACATGAAATCTTCTGGTGTTGATTATCAGGAAGATATGACTGCAGACCTGTTTGAAAATTGGTTTACCAATAAACTGCTGCCTTCTTTACCTCCAGCAAGTGTTATTGTAATGAATATCGCCAGCAATCATTCACGGCAGCTTTATGAAATACCAAATACATCTAGTACAAAGTTAGAAATTTCGACATTTCTGGAAGTAAATGAATTATATTTTGAAGAAAGCTACACAAAGAAACACCTTCTGGAAGTTTTACGTACAAAAACTTTTTCAAAACAATATTATATTAACAATGTTGTAACTGCTGCAAGACATACAATTTTACGACTACCTCCCTATTAATGTGTTCTCAATCGTATTGAATTAATTTGGAGTCAGTTACGACGAAATAACAGTTGCCCAATATTTAGTGAAATAACTATTCGGAAAATTCATAGGGGAATATCTCACATTTCACCAGAAAATTCGTAAAAATGTATTATACATGTTATCGGTTTCGAGAATGACTATTTACAGCATCTAGATTTAACTCCACAATTTATAATACGCCTTAATGAAAATGAAACTGATAGCACTAACTGTGACGATTCTGACAACTCCGAAGACTGTTAGTATATTAATTTTATATGTATATAAATATTTAATTTTACATTTTTGTATAAATATATATAATACATGGGAATTGTGTAATTTTATTTTAATACGGTTTTGGTTGGGTGTCAATTTCTTTTGTGTACGTTATAGCAACAGTAATATCGTAATAAACTTTACGGTTTCAATCCTTTAGTCGGGTCGCTATATCATAGAAAAGACTATACAGTAGAATACAGGGAATACAAAATATAAAATTTATATTTTGTATTCCCTTGACAAAGGCGTATTGCCGAAACATGTAGGGTTGTTTTAAATATATATTCTTTGAAGTAATGAACCAGACCTTTAATCGCCGACTTATTAAGTTTACCTTATATATATATATAAATATATATATATATATATATATATATATATATATATATATATATACACACAACAAGTTCATTTGAAAAGTCAATCTAGTAGCATGTGATTTACTGAGAACATTTTGAAGTATGTCGTAAATTAAAATTTACTACTTAACCTACGAAGTCGTATATTTTGACAGTTTCATATATACAAATAAATAACAAATAATATGTATTTATTGAAAACTATAACAAATGTTTAAAATGTTGTCCTTCAAGATCAATGCACTTTAAAATCCTCCGTTCAAAATTTAGGCCATTTTAAAACTGAGAAGCAATTTATTTAAACCAGAATCGACGCATGATTATTTTATGCACTAACTGATATTTGTGATTGACATTATCAAATGTCATTTGGATTTACGTTTACGCAACAACAAACACATATTAATATATATGCGTCTTATTCTATCGAAATTTCAAAAGTAACTTAGATTGACTTTTCAAATGAACACGCGTTATATATATATATATATATATATATATATATATATATATATATATCGTAAATGAGGTTTATTTCGTAAATAGATGGATCTAATTGCCTAGTATTACACATAACCTATTAATGTTACACATTTTCACAGAGATGCAATAATCAACGAGAACGCAAATTAATGGGAACATACTCGTTACACAATTTAATACATAAAGTAATGAATGTCCTACTGAGTTATTACAACTTTGGCCAAAATTATGCACAAGGATATGAAATTGTTTCCATTTAAGATTCAATTAACACAATAGCTGTTTCCAGAAGATCATTTACGCCACCGTACATATGCTAATAGAATGTTACAGGTTGCCGTTGGCAACCCTGATTTTCATGAAAAACTCATAATGAATGACGAGGTGCATTTTTATTTGGATGGATATGTGAATAAACAGAAGGGTCAGTTCTGCGCAATGGAAAATTACTCTCCAGTTATTCAAGAGTTACCTTTATATTCATTTAAAGTTTCCACAACAAGTTATCTCAAAAATGATGGTGTTGAATGGCTTCCACGGTCGTCGGATTTGACTGCCTTGGACTTTTTTTTTGGTGATGATATCTGAAGAGCAAGGTTTGTGCAAACAAACCAGAAACCCCTGAGAATCTCAAACACAATATTCGAGATGAAATTAATGAAATATCAGGTGAAATGTGTCAAATGTAATGAAAAATGTGCTCAAAAGAGCCCGCATTTGTGAAGCTAACGAAGGCGAACATTTATCTGACATTGTATTCCATACATAATTGCTAACATTTAATAACTAATTTATCAACATTAGATCTATTCTCTGTCATTTAACCAAAAGTTATGATCAAACAAAGTAGTATACCTTCCCCGGGACATCCCCGGTGGAAATTATTATCTTAGCTTGCGCTGTTGTTGTTGATTGACTTTGACGCTTCTCAGGTAAGTCATCTACGTTGCCACTTTCTTTATACCTCTCCATCTACTTACCTGTAAACGCTTTGTATACTTTGCGGCTGCATTAACCGACATTTTAAGTCTCTTTAGATTGGTAACCAAAAATGCAGCTGCATATATTTTCTTATATACTGCAGTTATTTCCCTGATAGGTTCACACTTACAAATTATGTTAAATACGGTACGAAATTTTTATTCTGCGATGAAAAAGAGCGCAGGTAGAGGGATTACATCCCTCTACCTGCATACACTATGTGAATGATAAACAATTGTTGATTTATGGATATGATTACTTAATGTTTATTTATCTGTTACCAGTTTGGTAGTGCAATAAATCCAACTGCTGTGGCAGGCCATTCGGTTGAATATTAAGAGGCCGTGAGAAAATAAGTGTTTAAAGCATACGTCCTTTGATTAATTAGTGAAACACTTACCAAGACTTTTAATTTTCTTTAACCTAGTTTACATGTATACTTTTCGTAACTTCTTAAGCGCATCTAGTTTAATGAGCATGCTACGTAAACCGTTCCTTAAGATGCAAAAAGAAAGAGGCTTGTAATTAGTGTAACTCTCGTAAACTTTCTGGATTTGTTTCTGTTACAGAAAACTTATTGTATTATTATTTCTAATCAATATTCCAATGTTATTACTCTATAACTTGGTTTCAACTTTTTATTGGCATGGCTTTTATATTTTCCGATTTCAAATTACTCGTTTTCTTAAATAATTTACGCAGTAAGCTAGACATGCTTCAAATTTTTACTGGAACATTGACCTCAAGCTCGTTTTCAATTAACGATAATGAGTGAGACTTCGGACCACTTATTCTCCGCAATTTTATTAATTAAAAATTCTGTTCTGTTACTGCGATTGCTGTGATTACACTGTTTTTGTAAAATTTTTACACTAACAATCGCTTTGGAAAGTTATAATAGGTGAACGTTTATCTATGGAAGCTTATTTTGTCTTTAATATTTACAAAAAAATGAAGTGTACTATTCGTTTTAAATGCACATTTATACAAGGTGTCTCAGAGAATTTTTGCACTTTTCTTTCTAATTTCGCTCAGCTATCACCAGTCTTCTTAAGTAATTTTATTTAGAAATTAAAATTAAATTTATTGGAAATTCATATATGGAAAATTATATAATCTAGATGTCGCCCATTTCGCCGCTAGCACTCTTCCAAGCTATTGTAACAGACCTTAAACACTGGCATATATTAATAATATCCCGTGTCTCGAGGGATTCGAGGTTGCAGTACAAACTGATAACTTCTGTGCTGAAAATACTTAAATGCCGCAGTTATCCTAAATATTGAGATATAGATTAATTAGATTATTGAGTAATTGACTTATTCAATTACCGCTTGTTGGGCGCTAAGAGGATTACCCCCTCTAAGGTATAATTGAATTTATAATAATTGCCGGTTAGCTAAAATAGCGGAGAGATATAAGAAAAGACTCTAAATAAAAACGGGTAGGTAAGTCGAAATGCAACTTATGCCTTTCTTTCTCAAAGCGTGTATGAAACTTAGGTGAAATGAAATGAATCCCTCTTTTTTACTTTAATTATTTCAATCAATTCCTTTGATTTATCTGCTTTTCCAATGAGGTTTATATTTCGTGATTTGAGAAGATATAAAATGATTACAAAATATACTTATATATTGATAAAGAGAAAACTTATTAATTTACATATAATTACTACAAATTGCCTTATGGTTACTACGAAATGTTTGCTAAATACTAACATACATATGGGGCGAGATACAGTAAATTTGACATAGATTTGAACTGTTTCGTCTGATCAGATTAGTAAACAGTATTAATAAAGACTAACCTTTATATCGCTGCACTAATGGCCATGTCACTATATAGTTTATTCGCTGCTTCTGGAGTGACGCACTTGTTCACTGTATTTGCACTCTTTCTTCACGCCTCAGGGTGCCTGTAATTTCAGACAAGAGCCCTGATGTATTAAGCGTGGTGATTCACTTTTAAATAAAATGACTGCACTTGTAGGCATGTGATAATTTTGCTACCACGTGTACTTATTGTACTTATGTACACAAGATGCGGTAAATACTTTCTTTATTTGTAATTTTACGGGTCCACACGTTTGACCGCTTCGTGACTTAGAAGCAAGTACTTTTATTGCAGTATTCCATCACTTTATTATCACGTTCAGGGTAGCACGTCTGACTCGTTTGACTCACTAGAGTCGAGTGTCCTACTTTCGTTTCCTTGGTTCGTTCTAACTCCTCTTTTCTTTCGGTGAATCCCAGCTTACTTATAAAATTCTGGATCGTTCTGGTTGCGTGAATGATGTAATGCAGTGACTCTGACGATTCGTATATGTGACACTAGGCTATTCTAATAAAGTTTATGTATGGCTAACTATGCACATTGAACTATACAAAATGATGATTTGGCATAAAAGGAACTGAGTGAACTACGCATTTGATATTATTGCAAAATGTTTCGCAATAATATTTAATGGCGGGAAAAGCATTAAAATTTATACAATGTGACTTTTTATTTCAACTAAATTAAATTTTAATATTCTTTAAAATTTTACCGATTGATAGAATTGTCTTTAAATACGATGAAAGTAATATGTCCCATTACACGATGCCTCAGATTTTCAATTACGAGGGATGTCTTTTGTGTTTTGTATACTGGGAGATAGAGGGCGCCACTAATTAAATATCAGTACTAACAATTAACCTCCATCTTTAGTTAGCCTAAATCCAAAGTTGTTGAAGCTACAACGAACTGTAAAACTTGACAAGTTAGTCGAAAAATAGAATTAAATTGTAAAAATTTTCACGCAATAATCTCTTATAATTTTCGAAGACAATTATCTCAACAAGAATACCTCGCCGAGTTGATGTCTGTTTTCGGTGATGAAGCACCACATCACCAGTCAACAATTTCGCGTTGGTATGGAGAATTCAAATGGGGACAGCTTAGTCTTAGCGACGATCCAAGAGCAGGTGCATCGAAAACAGTAGTCACTCAGGAAAACGTCGATGTTATATGCAAGCTCATCAACGAAGATCGACATGTGACATATTGCGAAATTGAGGCATCATTGGGGATTTTAAAGACCTCAATTCAAAAAATTTTGCATGAAGAATTGTGTGTAAAAAATTAGTTTCCCGTGAGATATCGCATCTGTTGACCGAAGAACAGAAAACAACCTAGGGTGAATTTGTGTCAAAAAACTCTATACCGTTTCAACGTAGGAAACTCTAAAAACGTGTACAATATCGTAAGTGGTGATGAATCTTGTATTTACTCATAGGAGCCAGAACATAAACGCCGGGCGTCAGTTTGGGCGTTCCAAGGTAAAGAAAAACCGACAAAAATCATCCGTTCTCGAAGTGTCTCCAAAAAGATGGTCGCGGCATTTATCTCGAAAACAGGTCATGTACCAACAATTTCTCTACAAGATCAAAGAACTGTTACTGCCGATTGGTATAGAACCATTTGTTTGCCGTAAGTCATCGCTGAGCTCCGAGAAACCAATTCATAACGACTCATCCTCCACCAAGACAATGCAAGCTCGCAAGACTATTGACTACTTAACGCAGTAAATCGTCGAATTTTTAGATAATCTTCCATACAGTCCCGACTTAAGTCCCGGCGATTTTTCTACCTTTCCAAAAATCAAGGACGGACTGCGTGGTCAAAGGTTCCAGTCGTCAGAAGTAGCAGTCGATGCCTTCAAAAAAACGCAATTTTGTCTGTACCAACAAACGAGTGGAATAACTCCCAGAGTTGGTTCGAGCGCATTAAAATGTGCATTAATCTTCGTGGAGAAGTCTTTAAAAATTATCAACTGTTTTATTCCAGCCCTATATACCAAATATAAAGGACAACCCTCGTACTCTTGTGCACAAGTCAGAAGTAATGGCTTCAATCTATTCCTGGATACAATTTTTTTTAGCTGCATCAAATTGGCTGGTGGCCGACTGTTAAGCCCCACAAAAAATCGTTTGTAACCAAGCTTGGGCTTCTAAGTGACCAGTTGATGTCGCCTCTTCTTGACATCAATTTATACGGAAACAATTCTCTTAAGGCTTGTAATGCTAGCAGCCCCATCTTGCTGGAACCACCACTGGTCATTAAAATCAACAAATTCGGAAGGTAGAGACAAAATATCCATTGAGCATTGCGGCGTAGGTACCTGTTAGAATTTACAGTAAGTATCTGTCCGTTATGTTCAAAAAAGTATGAGTATATTATGCCTCTGGAGGATATTGCTGCATAAACAGTAGCTTTAGGGCTATGTAATAGAGTTTGATGTTTTCTCCGGGGAATTTCTTGCGACCAATAAAGACTCTTTTGCTTGCTGATGTAACCATGCACATGAAAATGTGCCTTATCGGAGAAGAAAATTCTGTGAAAGTCATCAAATCTTTCCAACATTTGGTTGACAAATGTCATCTTATAGGATAATCAGTTACTTTTAATTTTTGCAATAACTATGTTTTGAAAGGGAGCAGTTTCAGCGAGTTCAGGAGGGTGAATATTTACAGTCGAATCACTTTCGTTAAATTTCTGTATCCAGGACTTAATTAGATCGGTACTAGGTGCTTTATTGGTTGTGAAAAGTATAACAAGTACGAACTGACGCCGAACAGTGATGTAAGAATGATGTACATTCTAAAATTAAATTTTTAAGGATTGCTTCATTCATTGCAGAAAATCAGGCAATTATATCTCAACCTACTTTAAAGCTATAGATAAAACAAAAGTGCAAAACTCTTTGAGACACTTTAGCTTTCTATATGAATGGTTGCCAAGATCGTAGTCTAAGTAAGAAATAGAAGTCTACTTTGGTCCTTTTATTGCTACTGTAAATGTTTTTACATACTTTATTATAAAAAGATTAAAGATAGCACATTAATAGCACCTGTGTCCATACATACTAACTTTATACCCGGGGTTTTTATCTTCCCGGACTAGGTATGAAAACGAAAGACTAGAGCATCGTTTCTCAACCTGGGGATCGCGGTAAAATTAAAGGGGGATCGTGAAATACCCTAAACAATAACGAAAAATCATTTTATGAGAAAGAATAATTTATTATAAACATTTTACTTACAATAAGTACGCCTGCAAAGAAATGAAATTAATGTTATGATTGCTTATGTTTTTCATTTAAAAGTTTCTCCATACATGGATCTATGTTAGAAACACGCAAAAGTAAATTGTTTTCGAGTGATAAGAGACGATTCCTGTATTTAGCTTTTAGCGCAACCATAGACGGAAAACCCTTTTCGCAGAGATAAGACATGGCGAAAGGAAATAATATTTTCAATGCTTCTGTGACTAAATTCCCATATTAATTTAGACGAGCAAGCCAAAACGTATTTAAATCTTCAGATGTAAATTGCCATTGTAGCGTTTTGTCGGCAGACATATCGGTAAGCTGGTCGTGAATCTCAACTGGTAACTTAGCAGCGGCAACAACGTTTTCACTAAATGGATTCAGTACCCATCTCTTCGCGAAATTATTTTTATCTTCTAGGAAATACTTCGTCAATTGAGTTTTTAGCTCACGCAAATGCATCTTCATGCAATTCAAAATGTGGTGAATAATAGTGTCTTGTTCATTTAAAATTTTTCTCAATATATTCCGAAGTGAGTGAGAACATATCTAAATTTTTACTTTGAAAGCGAATAATCCAGATATCAAGCTTCTTAATGAAAGCAGTCTTTGTATGCCATTAATGAAATGTTTTTATCACGTCCTTGTAAATTCACACTCAAGTTGTTTAAATGCGAAAATACATCAGCTAAGTAAGCTAAGAACAACATACACTCAAAACGCGAAATATCAATTTTAGTTACATTTAGTGGACTAGAGCATCAATAAAAAAATATTTTTCATTGTAGTTTCCTTGCTTTGGAATACAGGTACTACGCCGTTTCAATAACATCTTTAATTCATCGTGAATATATGCTTTTTGTTTATCGGCAAAATGGTTATTTACAATTACTGTAAGATCGTCATCATGTCTAAATTCGGAAACAAAAAGTAGTTACTGGGTGCTAAATTTGGACTATAAGGTGGGTGTTCAATTTCTTCAAATCCACAATCAGCAAGAACAGCTTTTGAAAGTCTCGACTTGTGCACTGTTGCATTGTCGCGGAGCAACAAAACACCTTGCATGAGTTTTAACTTTAATAGAATCTCCGAAGCGATGCATCAAAGTTACATAATACTCTCCATTACTTACTACCTTACTACCCTTATTCACATAATTTTTCTTATCTTAGTCCCTGCAAAAGAGGTGACTTTCAACTTCTTGCCCTTAACATGCCACTGCATCAACTTTTGTTTCATTTCTGGATCATAATGATGGATTCAAGTTTCATCTTTAGTGACAAGTTGATCGCTAATTAAATCTGCTTCGTTTCCAAAAAACGCTATGAATTCGTCCCAAGTCTTTAACCGGATACGCGTTTGAAATGGCGAAAGCATTCATGTAACCCATCTTGCACTAACTTTTGTCATTCCAAAGTACTCGTATAGAATTCCAAAGACAGTTCTTTCTGAAACAACTAGTAACCTGCTAATTCTAGCTTCTTTAATCTTGCATCTTTCAGTACCAAACATGTTTTTTCCAACATCTGAAGTGATCACATCATTAGGGCGACCTGGACGGGGATCATCATTCAATGATTCTCGACTAAATTTAAAAAATCTTATCTCTTGCAAATAGTTGATTTGGAAGGACAATCATATCCTGTATACAGCCAATATTTCTTCAAGAATAATTTTTGGAAGTTTTTCCATGTTTTGGAAGGCACTTTATAAGGGCTCAATATTCAATTTTGTTCATTTTGATATAAAATAAAGGCACAGCAGCACAAGCTGACCGAAAATGAAATTAATAATGCTCAAAATGTTTCGTAAATTGGCACACAAGTTATCAAGGCACATTTTAGAAAAGCATAACGGAAATTTCATTAAAGTTTAAAGCTGCCTAGTCTGGAAAGGTAAAAAAGGCTCCTCGTATGCTTTACATAAGTAATTTAAATTATTACTATGCGAGGAGTCATATATGTATTACCGAATGCAGGGAAACTATAAATAAGGTATACGCTATATATTACAAGTGAAAGAATTGAAGATTATGTAAACCGCATTTTAATTTATGTTCCGATTATGCAGAATTTAGTGAAATGAAGGTTTGAGCTTTAAATCTCTGCAAACCTGAAAGTTATGGGGTTCGTAATATATGTGGAAAGAATACAACCGAATGAGCTGAGGTAGACCCTTTGAAGTTTATTTTTTCTTAATATGTAAACGTATATTCAGATTGTTTTAAACGATGTGAATCTAAGGCGATAAGGTGATGTAAGGCGATCAGGTTTAATTGTTAATTATAAATAATATTTAATTTCGCGTTTTTAAGAAAAAAGAATAATAATTTTTCAAAGAATTTAAGACATAATTTTATTTTGTTTTTGGTTTTATGGTTTATGTATGTTGTGGACAAAAAGTCATTTTTATTAATCTTACCAGCCTGGTTTCGGGAAACCAAAAATTTGGACGCAAAACAATTTGTACAATCTCTAAGAGTAATTTTTTTGCTAAAATTATTAAAATTATTCCATATGTAAGTCGTATAGGACATCGGTGACAAAGGGAAGTGGATTTAAGCGGCATCTTAAGCTTTTTTGCTCTTACACGGTAGTGTAATAGCAAAAAAGCTTTGACTTAGGAAAAAGTGTAAACTAATAAGCTAGAGCTTTGTTTTAGATTATATAGCAGCCGATTAAAATGGTCCAATCCACATTTATTGATCTACCAATGCTACATACGTCAAACTATGTTAGTACCTAATTTAAATATGTTTTTTTGTTAATGTTTGGAGTTGGATGTTGGTATAACGATTCAGTGTTCTATAGCATATAGAAAAACGATTTGGCTTTTACTTAGGGAAAAGTGTAAACTAATAAGCTAGAGCTTTGTTTTAAATTATATAGTAGCCGACTAAAATGGTCCAATCCACATTTATTGATTTATCAATGCTACATACGTCAAAAACTATGTTAGTACCTAATTTAAATATGTTTTTTTGTTAATGTTTGGAGTTGGATGTTGGTATAACGATTCAGTGTTCTATGGCATATAGAAAAACGATTTGGCAAACCCATGTCTATTTATTAATTTGCATATACATATTATTTAATCTTCGAACCCATTTTTACTGCACAATTCCTTTTTAACTTAAATACGGACCTACGCAAACGCATCCAAATTGAGGAATCCTAGTCAGACAAGCACAACTAGACTTTCTATTTATATGCTTTAATTAACTCACATCCTGAAATAAGTTTCCATGTTTGTTAAATCGTGCTTCAGAATACGTTAGATATTCAAACACGTATTATTTAATAACTACATGACCAATTTATTCACGCTATGATGAGTATGAAATGTAATTTAAAAATCTAGTTTGAGAAAATTTATTGGTAATTACAAGTTTTTTTAGTCAGGATGAATTTTAATTTATTGCCTACAATTGAATAGCTTTTGCTACCTTAAGCTACTTCTCACAGATGATACGTGGAAGGTTTACATGTAAAGAAGATAAATGAAAATGTGTCTGTAGTCTATGAGTTTTTTTTTAATACAAAAAAAGAAAGTAATTACTTCTACAGAGATATATGAAGGCCCGTACAGGATTTATTTGTCTTTGCTTGGGGCAAGAGGCATGTTTGAATCGAATGAAGTCACTCTTGTTCAGGTGCGTAAAGAATTATTATTCCGACATTAGTTTAAACCCTGAAATATACGATACCTAACTAAAATGTGAACGTAATATAACAGGACTTGTTTTGTAAAAATAATACAAATGAAAACGTTAAGATAACCATTACAGAAAGACGTATTATTATTGTATGGATACATTATGGTAAAAGATTAACATAATCGAAAAGTATCCTGCAAGTGATAAATTATCCATTAACAATAAATCTACTGTTGAAGAATACAAAATTCTTTTTAAAATGATAGATGTATATTGATTTTCTTTTAGAAGTTCCGTACTAGGTGTTAATTAAATTTCGTTCAGTTAGAATAAATAAAATTCCGTTAATATAATAGTATTTACAATAATTTAGCAACAAAGAATATTTGTATAAATACTAATGGTTGTTTTCATATTTGCTGTAATAACCAGAGAGCGGATTGAAGCGATTGACTGACCAATTGCCCAGATAAAACGTGGTGGCGATCTCAGGTATTGTATGCATGTTATAAAAGCCCCACTATTTGCATGCTCGATTGCAATCCTTGAACAGGTATTTTTGTTTCTGTCGTCATTAATAGTACATTGTGTGTATTCGTTCATAAATTAAATTCAACAGTGGCGTGTAAGACGGAATATACATTTATATATTATTTCGCTAGACTTCTTGAAATAATCGCTTAAAAAATAATATCCGCCAATTTACAAAGTGTATTCTTCTATAAGGGATTGTGTCTGGTTTCGTTTCTTTCCGTTTTATTTGGTCACAACGTTCAGTATTTTAAAAAATCCATTTTATATTCTTATATTTGTATATTTATCCTATAATTTTTTATAAATATTAAGTTTAATTCACTATTATTTTTGGAGTAGTTTTCGTTTCTTCTTTTTAGTCCATTTCTTTCTGATCTTAGTATTTCTCTTTATTTTCATTAACTATGGCGAATTCTCGTAGGACAACCATGGTAGGATGGATTAGAGACCATACAGATTGGTTGCATATTCGTAATGATACCGAGATAGATTGAAGTGCCTGTTCATTAAGTTTAAGGCGTCCATAAAAGTGTAATGTGCAGAGACACGTTTCTTCGAAAACTCATCAAGATAACATATGACCATCTGCACCTTACAATTTTAACGAAGAACTGTGTGAAGCTTTCATGGCAGCCAATATCCCACTCAAAAAGCTTAACAATCCAGTGCTCAAGAGGTTTCTTACAAAATATACTGATCGTCATATACCAGATGAATCTACTTTACGTAAATACCACTTACCAAAATGTTATTTGAGAACCATTGAAAAAATACGAACCAATCTATCTGGTCATTATCTTTGGGTAAGTGTAGGCCAAACAACGGATGTAATGGGACGATATGTGTTAAATGTAGTTGTTGGTATTCTTCATTCGACAACTTCATACCAACCATACTTAATTGAAACTAAAATATTGCCAGTCGTAAATGGTGAAACAGTTGCAGAAGTAATTGATCAATGTATTCATATGTTCTGTCATCGGATAACAAATATAAAGACAAGATGCTATTATTTTTGACTGATGCGGCAGCTTATATGTTAAAAACAGGGAAGTTGTTAAAGCAATCTTATCCCAATATGCTACACGTTACCTGTACTTCATCAGGTGTCATTTTCCAAATGTTGATAAGTTTGTTTCATCATTTAAAAAGCTATTTCTCAAGCATCTTCACGAGTGGCATTATATAGAGAAATACTTTCAAATTTGCCTTTACCCCCAGTTCGTGTATTAACCAGGTGGGGAACGTGGCTAGAAGCAGCATTTTTCTATTCAGAACACTTGGATGAATTAAAAAACTATGGTTTTCATCTTCAAGATGACGATACGCAAAGTATTTGTAATTGTAAACACCTGATAAAGACGTTTTAACATCTAAAAGAACTAATTTAATACAGTAACACCATGAACAAATTTTAGTTACAAATAATACAAATCTGCATAAAACAAGACTGAATCTGTACACATGGACATACAGCACGTATTTACTAGGTGTATGCTGTATGTTCATGTGCACATATACAGATTTATTTTATGTAGATTTGTATTATTTATATCGCTTGATGCGAGCTCTCGAATCGATATACTAATTTGTTTTTGGCAAATTTTAGTTGTTCATAGTAATGTTTTACATTTTGAATGTTTCACAGAAAATACATAATTTTGAGTTTTGTTCTTTGTAAATTATTTTTATTCAAAATTCGATACGCAATTCGCTTGTCAGTATTACTTTTGTTTCAGCAGTAGTTGCTGCCGGTTACCAAACCGTTTATTACATTCGCTCTGTTGTGCATTGACAGATACATAGTAGGTATGTGCCACTTATGCATCTTGCCACACGTATCAAATTGTTCGAAACTCACAGATCGCTTAGAGAAACAAACCTATTGCAAATACAAAGCAGATGCCTTTGGGCTATGAATCATCAATCGCTCGAGTCCGTTCTCTGGCAATAACTATTAAAGTTTCCTTAATTAGTGGTACTAGGATTTTTTTATGTATGTATAAATAGTTCTTTGATAATGATAGTAATATTCAAACATATTGCCATATTTGAAATACATTTGAAATTAAGTACGAACGATAGAAACGAAGGATAAAATATGTAAGTAAGAAAAACCTTGTTTACATGGTACTTATATGCAACAACCAATTCGGGTTAACCAATTCGATAATCAAAATTGCTTTCAAAACTGCGACACTTGAGAATGTTTTTCACTCGTCCATATTTTATTCATTAGGGCAAAAAACTATTTCGACAGGTGCGTTACTTCCAGGTAGAATTAAAACCAAAGCATACTCAATAAGTAGAGTGGACCAATTCGGAGCGAAAGCAGAGGCGTATTTTGTATCGGCACCAGTGTCTCTATCTTTATGTCTTGCGCTATGCACGTGGCGTTGCAAATTTGATTTTGTTAAATAGTTTATATATATAATTGATTACAATAATACTTATTACCTAGATAGTTCTGATTCAAATGATAACAAAATAATACAAATGTTTTTAAACTTTGATACATAATATAAGACAAAATAGAAGATTCATCTTAAACAAAATAATATAAATAATGTTAATATACTACAATGATACACTATAAAGGAAATTTATATATTTAAACCGTTACATATATTTTAATGATTAGGCAACACATGTTACATAAATATTCTATAGGCTTATAATTTACTTTTATTTTTCTTAAAAAAAAAAACACAGGATTAACTATAACAATTAATTCAAAAATAATTTATTACAATTCTTTCCACAAATTATTTTTTATGAGGGAGAGAAGGTAAATATAATAAAAATGTTAATAAACTTATTGAAAACACTAGTTTTAATTTGTTACATTTCTGTTATTGGGATTTCTTAGAAGGTGGAAGTCTATTATATTTGTATTGTTTTCTTAATTTAGAGTGTCAAATCTATAATTAAATTTCAAAAGTATATGACTTCTTACATTTACCAAAATTATAGAACTATGTAAATTTAGTTAATTTTGTATACTATTGTTAATGTTTGGTAATGTCAAAGGTTATGTGTGAAGGAAAATTTAATTGTAAACCAATAAGTTCATAATATTAATCAAGGATCAAAATTGTAGTATAAATGTCAAATATTTTGGAAAATTATGTATAACTTGGTCGCTTTAGTTATACATAATTTTCCAAAATATTTGACATTTATACTACAATTTTGATCCTTGATTAATATTATGAACTTATTGGTTTACAATTAAATTTTCCTTCACACATAACCTTTGAGCTTAAAAAGAGAAAAAGCTGTTGGGTTGCTATAGTGAGTTATTGAAACAATTTGAGAGAAGAATTTTTGCACTTGAATGAATTGGATGTGTTTTTAGAGAAAACGAATTTAAAAAAAAAATATAAGAAAAACAAGTATAATTTATATTACCAAGATCTGAACTGTTTTCATCTTATACTCCGCTATCAATTAATGAGCCACAAAAGACGTGTACCAGCTTTAGATAAATATTGGGAAACATTACAAGGCCTTATATTACCAGGATTGTGACCGTAAATTAGAAAAGCAGAACTTAGAAATTTAGAAATATATATAAACCATTTAACAAAATCAAATTTGCAACGCCAGGTGCATAGCGCAAGACATAAAGATAGAGACACTGGTGCCGATACAAAATACGACTCTGCTTTCGCTCCGAATTGGTCCACTCTATCAATAAGTATACGAAAGTTCGTACAGTTGAGATGATTAGCACGAAAGTGGTTGAACATCTCCACTCAACGGTCTTTAGCGACAACATTTTCAGCGCTCCAGCTATAACAAGATTTTGTTTTGTTCAAAGAAAATGACCTAGGCTAACTAGATATCAATACACCCTCGTACATTCAGATCTTTAATTCAACTTGATTATTTAAAGTGATTAAATATTTAATAAATATTATTTATATTTAAAAGTATTTATTAATTCTGAATCAAACGTAATTGAAGCAAATGGTTTGTACTGCGATTATTTGTAGTTTTAAACCAATAGAAATGTACCAATACGACAAAAGAAAAACACTATTCAGTTTTGTTCATAATAATATGATAATACAAATATATCTATAGAAATTTGTTAAGATGAATAGCGTTTAAAAGACGTGTAAATTACTCAAATGATATAAGATTTAGCAAATCAAATTGTGTATTTTTTTAAAAAATTCTTAGACATATAGCTGCTTTCGGACAACCAACTTTAGTGACGAGAGAAAGCAGTTTCATATAAAAGTACACAAGGAAAGTCATAAAGGTTATCTCAGGGTAAACCCTAATCTAGCTCTGAAAGATACAGTGTAGGAACGAGGCAACCTTCAACTTTCATCTATTTTGATCGTTGGAACATTTCATATGAAAGAACCACAATTTATTATTGTTAAACTATGTAAAGCCTATACTTCAAAAAACAAAATAGGAAAGTTGTATATAAATGAAGATAATAGTATTTTAGGCAATAAAAACTATTGAAATAATTTATATATGGTTTCATGTGATATAAAAAAAACATTATTTTACAAATTTTTAATAATAATAATTTTCAATAATCATCGTTCATAAATGAAATAAAAGAGTAAATTTAACATTTGGCAATTCGCCCTATAAGCTTTGTTCCTATTTCGTGTTCATAAAAATAAAAGCGAGTTAAATTATTGAATAAACGACATATAAATCACACCAATTTCACTGTCCGTTATTACTGGTAAAAGATACCAAGAGATGCCTGTGAGGAACATTAGTTGCACTGGACGGCGATTCAGTCTAAATAACACCAGTCTGAGCAGAGGAAATTACTTAATGTTGGGATTTCAAAGGATTAAACGACAATCGTCCTAAGGGCTTCGAACAGAAAGGTCAGCTTTTGATGATCCCATCGGTGTTGTTCGCAGCTAACATTGACATTATTACATGGTCAGAGGCGCCATCTGTAGTTCTTTTAAACATGTAAAATGGAGATTCAGCATGCAGCGATTTAAAATATTTTCACACTGGAATATGTAGGTACATAATTTTAAAGTAAAATTTATTATTATTATACATGTATTATGTTTTTAATATAGTGAGCGGTATTATTTTCACAGTAAATTCATTAAGTAATTATTTTAGAGATTGTGACGCCCAATTTTTCATAAAATGATGTATTTTATACGTATGAAAAATGGAAAGATTTAATTATATAGAATATACACCCAAAATTCCTTGTCGCAAACGAGAAAAAAAATTATAAAGATATATAAGATATAAAAATTTTGGTCACATTATTGTGCGATGGACTATATTATCAAAGATGGTATTTTAAAGTTGAACGATAACAACAAACAGAATAGTTTTATTGTCCATCTCGCTTTAAGTTACGTTCAGTTGTAGATTATTACGTATGTTCCATACAATTTTTCGATTTAAGATAGATGTTACCAAATAGGACATTAAAGGCCTGTAGAGCGCACATTATTTATATTTTTTCATGATCATATTTTATTTTAATACATCTACTTTAAAGCATTCACTAGCAAGGATAAATTTTTAACTGACTTTTCGTATCAGGTTGTCGAACCCCTACCATAGTCATCCCCAATAGTATCTTATAGCGCTTTTATAAATTGATAAACATTGCAGTATGTTTACAATAGCGGTCTTTTTATATTTTATATTTACTACTTCTCGTGACAAAAAAAAAACATTCCCAATACACATTTTTTAAATTTCTCATGATAATATGAGAATATTGAACCACAAAATTTCTTTTCAGAGCAGATTATAAACAAGAAAGACTGAGAACTGTTATTTATAAACTAACAAGTATTTGTTAAAACTTGTAAGTAAATAATAGTTTTCACATTTAATGAACAACAAAAACGATATATGGTTGAAATTTATTTAAGAAATAGCAGAAAGTTTAATGTTTAATGGGTTTATTCTGTGAGACTTCTATAAAGATTTTCTAGTCTTTAACTTGTAATTTTAGAAATTCTAGAAAATACTGTTTAAAGGAATTTGCGGATTAACCTATTTTTAATTATCATATCGATTCTCTTTTTTGTTGTAGTGGAAGGGAAGACCAAGCGGTTATACAAGTGACTGAGGAGCATCCACAGACATCGTTACGAAACTTATAGCAAGAACTATACCTCTCTTATCGTATCACTAGACATATCTTTAAATATGATCTACACTTACATTCTTATCGTATACAAGCGACTCATGAAATGCTTTCTGTAGACGAACTTCGAAAACAAATTTTATCAACAATTTATTGATTATTTAAACGATAATGATGGAATAATTAATGTTTAATTTGATTTCACACTTTAGCATACTCTTGTTTTGTAATATGTAAATATTCAAATAAACAAAATAAGCCAAAATAACTAATTATAGTAATACCTTGATAGTCCGAAGTTGCGATATACCGAATGCTTCGGTAATTCGAATAGCTTTTTCAAATACATTATGTACTTTGTCATCTGAATTTTTATGATTTGCTTATACGAAGTGCAACAGTTTCTGCAAGTTGCAGCTTGCATTAAATTCTGTAATGCTGAAACGCGAGGTTAGTTGAGTTAGTTCGACATTATTACACAGAATACGATTGTTAGAAATGGATTCAAAATGAAAACACAATACACTAACACTGAAGCAAAAGTACCAGAAATTTTAAATAAATTAAATAGTGGTACAACTGATGTAAATTTGGCTGTTTCGTATGGTGTTGATCAATCCACTATTTTGGATATAAAAAAATAAGGCTAAAATTAGAAGAAGTGCATTTGTTTTAACCTCTCTGTAGTTTCGTTAACCACTGCTATACTGGGTCGGGCAACAGAAAATCACTTGTACGTGCAGAATATCCAGAAACTAGATTATATTCCTGGTTTAGAACCCAACGATCTCGACATGTTCCAGTTACATATGAAATGTTGGCTGCTAAGGTTGTTTCGAGAAATTTATAAAAAAGATAATTTTGCTGCAAGCAGAGGTTGGTTGGCTACTCCAAAAGCCAGATTTGGTTTTCGTAACTAAAAGTTTGTGACAAAAAATTATCCAGCAATCATAGTGCAGTCCAGCTTTTTTTTAAAACATTAAAACAAAAAATCAAAAAGTCATAATGCAGATGAGGCTGCTGTATACTGGAAGTTTCTATTGGACAAGACAGTAGTTTATTCTGGAACGAAAGACTTCTAAAGAAAGACTAACTTTTTTCGTTTGTGCAAACAGCGATGGGTCTCACAAACTAAAACTATTGGTCATTGGAAAGGCAAGGAATCCAAAATCATTTAAGAATGTAAATTTACCTATCGACTACAGTTTCTCTCGAAATGCTTGGATGAGTTCAGTGATATTCATTTAAACATTCTTTTGTTATGCAAGTCAGAAATTATTCTAAACTACGAGATTTACCAGAAACGCTTTACTTTTAGTAGACAATCGTACTGGAAATTCAGGTAAAGAACTCGTTAGTGAAGACGGTCAGTTTACCGTCGTATGTTTACCACCAAACACAGCCGCTCTGATCCAGTCAATACACCAGAATACAATCAATTTAACTAAGTTGACTTATTCAAAATCACTTTTAAGTAAAATTTTATCTTCAGATGAAGCAGATCTCACGAAGTACCATAAAGAATTTAGCTTGAATAATGCTGTTTTCTTATTATCGTATGCATGGAGTACTCTTACATTCCAGACAGTTGAAAAAAGTTGGCAGAAAATCCTCATCAAGAGTTTATTTGAAAATAAAAGTAGTGATGAGTATGAGCCGGATGATTTAATATCATTAGAGGCTTTAAAACAAAAACTTTCGTTTAAATAAGACGACCGTCTGATTTCTAGCATGTTAAATTTAGTTGGTAGAGAAAATGTTACTGAAAGCGAGGTGTTGGACTGTACAGGGTGACGAGAATTTGCTACCTACTAAAGAACTTGATACAGAAGAAAATAACGCTAAGAAATAAGTAATAATTAAACTTCTAGTTTCAAAAATTCTTTTATTGTAAATCACTACAATATTGTGTTGCCATACAATGGCTTCATCAGGTGGATGAATACTGAATATGTACAATGCAAGTTAGAATATTTATGTGAAAATTATTGGGGAATGGTGGTGGAAAAATTTTTTACAATCTTAAATTTAGTAGAGTTGGGTTAAGTTTTTTACTTTTTCCTTGAATGTGTACAATTTTGAAATCTATATTAAATCTATGATTAATTTCTAATCAATGATTTGCGAAAGTTGAATCTGTTTTCGTTTCTTTATGGCTGCTCTCGTGTTCTTTCATCCTAATTTTGAATGTCCTACCCGTTTGTCCTATGTATACCTTATTGCAATCTTCGCATGTTAACTTATAAACACCAGAGTTTGATTCTTTGTCTATTTTATCTTTGTTATTTTTAATAATGTTCTGTATAGTTTTAAATGATATATGTTCGTTACTAAGTTTTTTAATGAAAGCACCAATTTTTTCCGAAATTTTTCCTAAGTAAGTGATTGAATTGTAGGAATTAATTATCTTGTGTTTTAATTTTGGGTAAACTAAGGAAAGGATTTTAGATTTTTGTTTGCTATTCAAGATGTTATTGATAATATTTATAGAGTAAACATTGTTTAATGCTATTGTATATATTCTATTTAGTTCAAGGTCGAAATTACTTTTACTCATAGGTACATGAATTAATCTATATACCATTGATTGGTATGCTGACAATTTGTGTGTTACAGGATGAAAAGAATTAGCGTGTATTGTGGTATCTGTATGTGTTGGTTTATGGTATACAGCCAACTCATGTTTATTAGTTTTGTGTGATATGGTTAAATCTAGAACATTAATGCTTTTATTTATTTCTGTTTCTATAGTAAAATTTATTTTGGGGTGAATAGAGTTGATATAATTATGTAAAGTTTTTAATTGTCTATCTGAACCGTTAAAGCAAATTAATATGTCATCAACATACCTAATCCAATATACACAAATACCAAAAAGGGATGTGTACTAATTTTAGTTTCTTAATTATTCATAAAAATTTCTGCTAATAAGGGGCTTAGTGGGTTTCCCATTGCTAGACCCTCTGTTTGTTTATAAAATTTCTATTTAAATTGAAAATAATTTTGTTCCAGGCACGTTTCTAAGAGCTGTAAAATTTCGGTCTTTGTGACAATGTTCGTGTTTTTTCGTTCTAGTTGTAAAGTGATTAAATCTATTACCTCCTGGGGTGGGATACTAGTGAACAAAAACAGAAGAAAATATCAAAGACAAAGAAGAAACAGTGATAAATAACAATATTTTAAAAGATGAAGCAGCAAATTATAAGAGCATTTGATACGTACTTAAATTGAGCAGAAGAAAACAATATTCTAATGGTCGATATTCTTACGTTACAGAGATTAAAGGATAAAGGACAAAGCTTTTTTCTAAATCAGAAGAAAGTTAAACAACAAACAATTACAAATTATTTAAAAAATATATAGAAATTAGTATTTTGTATTTTCTTGTATTAATAAAATGTAAAATAAGTGCTTTAACGATTTGCTCTTTATTTACAAATAAAATAAAGCATGAAAACCCTTATAAAAATAATTATTCAGTAATTCGAATTTTTTGATACTTTGAATCATCACGGTTTTAATTTAATACTTTGGATTATTGAGGTATTACTGTATTAATGCCATATATGTTTTAAATACAGAAGTAGTTCTGGTCTAGTTTTGTTAACATAGTGGCAGTAGGGGAATGACAATTAAATTAATAAGTAGAATGAATCTAAGATATTGCTGATTTATCTCTTGCCTAACTTTGAAAAACAAATTTGTGCCTCACACCATTTCCATATTCATATGTGATTTTGTAACTGTATATTTTTAATATAAATTATTATTTGCTATCTAGACATAATGTTGCAGCTAGTTCAGTGAATATTTGAGATGTGCATATCTTGTTATACCTATTTTTTGTTCACCACTGTTCTCTCAATGCGCATTTAAATCTGTTAGATAAGCAAATATTAATAGAATATTGTTAATGTAAGAAATAATGTTTTTCTTAATCTAAATACTAATCACTTTAGCTAATTAAAAATAACATTTAGTTTCAAAATATATATCAAAAAGTAAAACGTCTGTTACGTAATTTGCTCTTTTTTTTAAGAAATTTTGCGTCCATTTTTTTTCAACTACAAACATTCTCTCAATCGAGAGCAGCGATTTTTCGAACATAATAAACCGGGCCTGACAGCATAGCTTATTCCACTGTCGATAACATGTCACTGCTTTTGCAATAATGTTGGTTTAGCGATGTCTAACGCTTTGTCCGTTTGTATATTTTGGATGGGTCGTTATAATTTCTTCGTCGAACGAGGTCGCTTTTGGCAATATTTGTCGACACAAAAGAAGAAAAATTGTTCGTTTTTACCGTGGAAAAGTGTTAACGCCTTCGAAGAAAAAAATATTAGGTTACATGGAAATCCTGAACTTGATTTGGAACATACAAATATACAAATTTGGATACCCGATTTATTTTGAATTTAAGGTAAAAGATGCAAATAATGCAAACATTTAAAAACATGTGTTATATGATATTTATCATATGTTAATATATTTGTATATGAGGTTTGTCTGCAAAATTCGGTGAATGGTCTAATATATCGATACTCAACGCTTAAAACAAAGTCGCCCGTATGCGTAGGCATGCATGGACATGTCTGGACCTGTCCTCGGCCGGGGATTGCGCGAAACTGCTAAGGCAGTACTCTTGCATTCATTTCAACACAGTATTCCGAGCAGTGCTCGTCAAAAAGCCATGGAGCAATGACACAACATTAAATTCTGCTTTAAATTGGGTGTAACAGCGACGGAAACCCATGAAATGTTGGTGCATGTTTACGGGTAGGATGCTGTGAGTAGGAAATATGTGTACGATTGGTTTATACGCTTTCCTGCTGGCAAGGAATCGGTGGAGGGCGAACCGCGTTCGAACCGGCCATCCATGAAATGTTAGTGAATGTTTACGGGTAGGATGCTGTGAGTAGGAAATATGTGTACGATTGGTTTTTACGCTTTCGTGCTGGCAAGGAATCGGTGGAGGACGAACCGCGTTAGAACCGGCCATCCACAAGCAGGACACCTGAAAACATTGAACGTGTGCGTGTGTTGCTAGCAAAAGATCGGCGATTAATAGCAGGAGAAGTGGGTATTACCAAAGACACAGTGGGAACCATGATATATGAAGATTTGTGTTCTTGCACGTCTGTTGAACTGAGAGGTATCGTTTCATAATTTATTTTTAAGTTATTGCTAGTATAGTTGTGTTTTTAAATTTATTGGCCTGATCAAGGAATAAAATATAATCCCAAAATGTTACTGGTTTGACTGTTGACTGTCCAAACTCAAATTGTGTTTGTGTAATAACAATATTAATTAACAATATTAGAGATTTCAGCACAGAAACTGGAGTACTTATATTGTACAAAGTAGATATTATTTTATGTTAAAATGAATTCTGTAAATTTTGAGGTGGTCTTCTTGAACGTGGATCCAAGAGGTCAAAAAAGAGTGTAAATTCAACCGCAAAATTTATAGGAAACTGTGTACAATCATACTCCCGTATGATTATGGATTGATTGACATAAATCAACAAGTAGATGGTATCTCTGATCGAGCTAGATGACGTGCAACCACAAGACAACATAAACGACTTCTTAGAAAAAGCCTGGATTAACACTGCGAGAAGAAAAGGCAGAAGTGACAAACAAGAATATAAGAATCCGTTTGATGTCTTTACAGAATAGAATACGCAAGAATAACGTTATTTATCGCAGTACGCCAACAAACCCGCTACTGTTCAAAAAAACATTCCAAAAGATATCTTGGTTGGAAGTGCAATAACATGGAGTGAGATTGGTTAAATGTTATGTTTTCGGATGAGAGTAGTTTCTTAACCTGGATGCACAGAAAGAAAGTATAGTCCTCGGATAAAAATAGGATTGTAGAAAGTACACTGTACGTTCTACAATTACATGCCCACGTGCACTTTCGTATTACCTAAAGCCACTCTTCACGTTAGTACGAAAATGGTTTGATAGTAACAGAGAGCAATGGAAAATAGCAAATACTATTCAAACGATGAAGTGATCTTAGCAGTCGTTGAATGGAAACATACAATTGAAAAAGTATGGGTTATTATGGAGCAAAACCTTGGTGTGGACCGTAGTTATGCCACCAGACAGCTTTCCCGAAATATACCGACTAGCTATGTTGAAAATTTGGTTGAAAGCATGAAGAATCGATATGAAGCAATGGTTAACGATAATGGAGATTGAATAGTTTATTAATTATTATTTTTTTTAAACATCTGTCTTCTTAGTTATGTTAATTGATTCAGTATTAAACAATTTTATATTTCCAATCTAAATATACCCACATACTGGCCAACAGATACACAAAATACCTGATCTGGTTGATTTTTGCGTAACCGAGTAATTATCTCAAAGTCGAATCTTGTTTAGACCTCCCTTCAGACCACTCTTTTGTCATAGTTATACTTGGCACACAAGTTTTATTCAAGCCAAGACCTCAACAAGAGCATAAACTTGGAAATTTTCTGAACCCACTTTATTAATGAGATATCGGCCGGCATCTCATTAAAATCTGAACAGGATATACGTGACGCAGTAGAACACCTCAACAAAGCAATCCACAAAGCGGCCTGGCAAGCCACGCCTGACCCGAGAAAATATACAGAAATAAATAACTGTTCAGTAAAATTAAAACAAAAGTTGCAGAGAAGATTAAGAAAATGTAGGCAAAATACGAGAACTCCAGCACACAAGCAACGACTAAATTCTTAATAATATAAAAAAAAAAAACGGGAAGTCAAACAGTACGTGGAAAACCTTAGTTCCACAGCAGCAACTGATTACTCGCTCTGGACAGCGACTAGAAAATTGAAGCAGCCACAGCAAGTTAACCCACCTAAACCCGAGGGAGAATGGGCAACCAGCAATCAGGATAAAGTAACTGCATTCGCCAACCCTCTCGTAGGTGTGTTCACACCTTTACCAGCCGAGATTCATGCAGAAAGAGAAGATGATATCCACTTATTATTAGACCCACCTCATCAAATGTGTCTACCAATCTCTAGGTTTAAATTTGGCGAAGTAAACTCAATTATTCTCACTGATCTTAATCCGAAGAAAGCTCCTGGCTACGATCTGATTACCGGGAGAGTGCTGAAAGAACTAATAAAAAAAGGTATGACATTATCATAAACAAAATAGTATATTATTTAATAATAATAATAATAATAATAATAATAATAATAATAATAATATTTCTTTATTGTCCAACGGGTTACCAGTTAAAGGACAAATACAATACAAAACATGTACACAGATTTCAACATTATTAAGAGCATATATGTGAATCTATACAAAACACAATCACAATCCGAAGCATAACCATACATATAATACAACAGTCATAACAATAGATTGTTCAATCCATCCATAAATATATCTTCGTAGTACAAATTTGCTGCTCTGCACATTCTCAACATCGGAGAATAACGGTATAACTCAGTCCTAGGTGATGGCAAAAGGAAGGTATGTCCACGCCTAGCGGATATCCTAGGAACGTGGAAGTCCAAACACGACAACAGGTAAGGCGCATCTATCCCACCATTAATGCTGTAATAAGGCTAGGTTGCTATCCAGATCAATGAAAAGTTACCCAAATTATAGTTATAATGAAGCCGGGCAAACCTCCAGAAGAAATAAAATTTTATCGACCAATCGGCCTTTTGTCTGTCCATTCAAATGTTTCCGAAAAATTATTCCTAAAGAAAATGACAACCATATCGGTTAATGAAAACGTAATCTCCGACCATTCGTGTTCAGGCAGCAACATCATACAACCGAAGAGGTACACAGAGTTGTAAGTAAAATCAACAGGCACGTAGGCACGTTGGCCTACTTTATAAAAATAAAATAAAATGATCAAAAAGCTATTATGAAATACTAAAATCGTATCTTTTGAATATACATTTCCTTGTAAAAGAATAAAGTACGCCAGATTAACTCCGGAGTTCTACAAGCGAGCGCGCTAGCGCCAGTATTACACCTTGTTTACACAGCCGATATACCACTAACAGGCTCACGATGATGGTAACTTTTTTGCAGATGATATGGCTATATTAGCGTCCTCTAGCAATTCTATCATGGATTCACGCCACCTGCAAACACACCTGCACAGATTCGAACAATGGCTAAAAGGATGGCGCATCAATGCCAACAAAGCAAAATCTAACCATGTAACTTTCACTATGTGCAGACAAACATGCCAACCAGTCACTTTAAACAATATACAACTGCCTCAAACAGAAGAAGCAAAGTATCTTAAAATACACCTTGACTGAAAATTCACATGGAAAAAAAATTGATATGACCAAAAGGAAGCAATTTGGCCTAAAACTCAGGAAAATGTACTGGCTGATTGGTTGCTCATCATAACAGTTTGTTGAAAAAAAACTTCTACTCTACAAAGAGCCACACTAGAACCAACGTGGACTTACGGAATCGAGCTGTTGGATACGGCTAGTAATCTCAACATGGAGATTCTTCGAAGATACTAGTCCAGAATTATCGTGAA
The DNA here is from genome assembly GCA_935421215.2 of Melolontha melolontha. Classification (NCBI taxonomy): domain Eukaryota; kingdom Metazoa; phylum Arthropoda; class Insecta; order Coleoptera; family Scarabaeidae; genus Melolontha; species Melolontha melolontha. The sequence continues at coordinate 90,305,132 of OW285236.1, read as the reverse complement.
TGCACCATGGTATATTTTACATCAGATGATCAATCGAAACTTAAAAATCCTTACAGTCAAGGAAAACACCATAAAAATATTAGGACAGGCTAGATATTCATGAAAATATACTTCCAGTGAACTTACTAGACAATACTCATGAATTGCGCAGACTCAACTGATTCAAACCTTATACTAAATACATAGATTTAGAGAAATAGTGTGAATTAATGTATTGTTATCATAAACCATGCATAAGTTAAGAATCACAAGGATGAGTCAATGTGAACAATCCTTTCATGATATCCGCCCGCTGCCATATAATTTGCTGAATATATCTAGTGGATAGATTGCGAAGCTAAGAAAAATTTAAATATAATTACAATTGTGATCAATTCAACTAATCAATGCAGTGCATTATGTATCAATTTTAGGTGTATCCATTTGTCACATTTATATGCGGTAACATGTTCTAGTTTAAGAGTTGACCTAATGTCTATTAATTATAATTTAAGTAAATTTTATTAAATTCGTTTTATATAGCATGCATGAGCGCAGAAAATCCAACATTATTTTCTGTTTTATATCATGAAAGGCGTTCGAAGAAGAAATACGAACGCCATGTGTTTTGTTTTCAATTTTATTCCCTTCAGTCGGAAATAAATAAATATATTGTTGTATTAGAAGGAACTTTCCGGGTTGACATTCGATTACCAGAAACCCTCATTGTGTAAAATTTATGTTGGCAACAGGCGACTCCCCTCATGAGCATCGTCTGACTCAAGGTGGTTGCTCTTTTCTACCGTACTCCTTCCTCTATTTACTCCATCGAATAAAATCGGGTCAGGAAAAGACAGGGAAGCTTGATATAGTTGCAAGATCACGTACCGTTACCAAATTGATCTGAGGTAATCTCGACGCACTTACATTAACAATCGTCGAGACTCTCTTCCATGGTAACGATACACTCTTCCTTTTTATTTGCTCTTCCTCTGTTCCTGTTTTATTCTTTCGATCACGGCCTTTTAAATGAGAAACCGGCTTAACGTAAAGTTGAAACAAGTTTTTGATGCTAATTTTTCGTAGAAATTGTTTCTTTTATCTTGCTTAGATATTCATAAAGAAATATACTTGTTCTTGAAGTTATTTTTTGAGATTTAATTAATTTTATTAATTTAATTAAAATTTTGTTGTGTAAACACAGAAAGATATATTAAAATTCATAAAATGAATTATTCCAATTGAATGTTTATTGTGTAATTGTATTATATTTTACAGTGTTCGATTTTAACAAATCGCGAAATGTTTAATAAAATTATTACGTATTCTATGCATGTTTATTTCTTAGTAACTCAAAATAAAAATTCTTCTATTAGGTCAATATAACTTTGGTATTGAAAGTAGGTATGTAACTTATTGCTTTAATTATAAGCGTTGGTAAATAAATCCATTTAATTTCGTTAAATAATAGTTTAAAACCCCTTTGAAAAATAATTGTATAAAGTTGGGTTTACACTTAGCTCAAAGTTGTGTTACAGGGTGAGTCAATATTCACCCTCCAGCCCTCGGATATATATTCTACAAATAAAAATAGGACAAAAATAAGAAATACTAAAATCCCGAAGGCGAAACTGTTTTCAGGTAGAATTGAAATAAAAAATTAATTTTTTTAAAATTTTTGTTTATTCTTAACAAATCTAGAATCAGAAAGAAAAGAAGTAGTAATATACAAAGCAGTTCATCTAGACATCTAAACAATTAGTCAAGTATGGAATTCTACAAGGTTCCAAGTTAGGACCAATACTGTTTCTGATATTTGTTAATGATTTATGCGCAAGTCTTCAGATATACACTGTGTTGCCGGATAGGTGTCCTAATAGGAAAAATATTTTTATTGTAGATTTATGAAAAAAAACCATTATTTATTAATGTTTTTGCTAGATCGAAATACACAAATAACACTAGACATTTAAAATAATCTTCATAGTAATGCGTAAAATAGTTGTTTTCTGCAAATTTTTGAGTAACATTTTTCTAAGTCCTTAGTTGTGCTAATATCTAGTTGCATTGAACGTAATGCATTTCACATCGTGTAAGGCATGTGTTAGGTGAACTACTTGAACTACTGTCATGCAGTATTTAATTGTCAAAATGCTATCACAAGAAGGAAAAATTTTTTGATTATGGGTTTATGAAAAAGATTATTCTTTATTAAAGTTTTTGGTTAATACACTAATAAGTACAATAAGTTCCTATTAGTAATTTTTTAAGCATAATCCTTTTAATTCCATGTAATGTTTAAATTATGTTGAAAATATAATTGCCTGTAGATATAAGTGGTAGTGCTTCAAGTTCTTCTAAAATGAAGTTATTTAGCATATTCAAATAAGTACGTTGGTTGACAGTAGTGCAAAAAAAATACGGGCCGATAATTCTGTCGTATAGTACCGCACACCACATATTTACTTTTTTATAATATTACCAATTACGGTTAATCATAAAATTTGGATTTCTCACTCTAATACCGAGAATTTTGAGACGACACATGTCCATTTGTACTAAACATACATTTATCAGAGAATACAATGTTTTTATGAAAATTTTGATCACTTGCAATTTTGTAGCCTACCCATAGACAAAAGTCTAACCGCTTAGCATCCTCGCCAGATTCGCCGAAAATGTGTTTTATACGTCTTTTATACGCTAGTTTTCTTAAAGATTGTCTAGGAGTTTGTCTAACCGAATCCAAAGCTAAAAGAGTACCTTCATCTTCATTATCATAGTTCTTTTTCGATTTCTTCTTAGGAATGACGTTTTTCGAATCATCTCACCAGTCTGAGTAGGGTTTTATAGTGAATAACATCAGGAAACTTTTCAATTGCGTATCTCGCTGGTGTTTCACCTGTACCATAACATTGTACCGCATAAACTTTTTGTGTATGTGTCAGCATTTTTACAATTAAATACTGCATAGCAGTAGTTCTCCTAGCACATGCCTAACATGTGAAATGCATTATGTTCAATGCAACTAGATATTAGTACAATTAAGAACTTAGAAAAATGTTGCTCAAAAATTTGCAGAAAACAACTATTTTACGCATTACTATAATATAATATTAATAAAGAATGTTTTTTTCATAAATCTACAATGAACATGTTTTTCCTATTGGGACACCTATCCGGCAACACACTGTATAAAACGATAATGTTTGCGGATGATACAATACTATTGTTTAGTGCTCCTACAATTGAGGCATTAACAATAGCGGAATCATTGGCAATATCTGAAGCGGAAGAATGGCTTGAAGCCAACAACTTAAAATTGAATATGGATAAAATCAAAAAAATCAAATTTGACACTAAACCATGTCAAAATGCTGGGCGCTTACATAAATTGGAATGCATATGCAAGCTATCTATGTCAAAAATTAAATACAACTGTTTATCAAATTCGAAGAATCGTAGAAATAACAAACAAAAAAATGTGTAAGAGCAATAAGTAGTGCATCCATTAGAGAACATTGCAAACCACATTTATAAGATTACTTCTTGCTAAAGCAAACATTAACAACTTCGAATCACAATCAGATATCCATTGCTACCGAACTAGAAACAAGTCATCTTTCCAAATTCCATATCATAAGTTAACGTTGACTCAACAATCTGCTAAATATCAAGCCATAAAACTTTATAATCATTAACAACAAAAAAAAACAAGGAACTACCATCAAATATATTTAAAATACAAATAAAACAGGATCTAATACATAGAGCCTTATATAAAATAGAAGACTTCTTTACTTGTGATATGTAACAAGCATTTAATATAAATAATAGTATTTAAGCTGTATTCATTAATATGTGTATCGTTTTCTTTTTTTCGTTTTGACATTCCATGTAATTATGAGGAAATAAATTATTATTATTATTAATAAAAACTATCTAGGTCGAGCTAAGTGAAAAGTAAACAAAACATCTAATTCCTTAACAAACCTTCAAGATTAATACTATTTTCGTTATAAACTATGGCTAAAGTTTCTGGAAACAGAATTGAAATTATTCTCCTTTATATATGCTATTGCTTCGTGAATCCGGGTAACAACATCATCCACTATGGCACGTACAGTAAAATAAACATTTTCATTCATGTATCCCTACAGCAAGAAATCTATTGGACTTAAGTCAAGAGACAGGAATGGCCACGCTATTGATCCATCCTCAGCAATCCATTTATTAAGAAAATGCAGAATCAAAATTTCTTGCACTTGTAGTGAAGCATTCGTAGGTGCTCTATCGTGAGAAAACTTAGTTATACGTTTTTATAAAGGAATATCCTCTAATAGACCTGGCAAAGTGTTCTCGCAAAAATTACTGTTATTTTCACCATGCAGTATTCTTGGCAGAAAATATGGACCGATGGTTCTTTTTCTCAAAATACCTATCCAGACATTTACAGACAATAATGAAGGTTGTGGTGATTGAAAACTCCTTGTTGGTTGAAATGAGCTTTTTATCAGTAAACAAAATATTACGCAAAAGTTCCTCTGAATTTTGCGTAATGAATAGGTCATCTTCAGAATGCTGCATTTAAACAGGATTGGGTGTGACGCCTATTTCTTGATTATAAACGTGTACTGGTGTTAGAATTATTCTGAACATCCTGTAATAACTATTCCTCCGGTTGCTGTAAGTTTTCGAGGTCGACCAGCATGCAAAGAATGTTTTGCAGGGATATATCCTGTCTTTACAGTACGTATTTCTATATTTTGGATTGTTTTGTGACCTGGATGACGGCAGTTCGGAAATCATTTTCTGTACAAACGCTCGGCAGCACGGGCGTTATCATTACAGACGCCTAAAACTTTAATCATATCGATGTATTCTCTACAAAAAAGGGATATTTATCAATACGTTTTTGCCGTATTACGCAGTTGTTATATAATGAAACAGATATGCAAAATACATATCCGTCACTGTAAACATGGACAAACACCTCGTATTTTTAGCATTTACTTCTGTTTAATACATATGTTTCAGCCATCTAGGCCTCATCGGTTGAACTAGTGAAGCAATGTGTATACAAATTAATACAGATCTGTTAAACAACGGATCTGTATCTGTATCTACATTTACGCTAAAATCGTCTCCAAGCTATAACCAGTTTCGTTCTATCAGGCGACACCAATTTAATCAGTGACATCTGACGGAAGAAAGCGACTAGGCCAGAAAAGGCGATCTTCCGCTCGAATAGCAATGCTATTACGAAAAAAAGCGGAAAAATACGTATATTGGTGCTGTCCATTAACACGCGCCAGATGGCGGTAAATATACAAAAAAGGGATATTTATCAATACGTTTTTGCCGTATTACGCAGTTGTTATATAATGAAACAGATATGCAAAATACATATCCGTCACTGTAAACATGGACAAACACCTCGTATTTTTAGCATTTACTTCTGTTCAATACATATGTTTCAGCCATCTAGGCCTCATCGGTTGAACTAGTGAAGCAATGTGTATACAAATTAATACAGATCTGTTAAACAACGGATCTGTATCTGTATCTACATTTACGCTAAAATCGTCTCCAAGCTATAACCAGTTTCGTTCTATCAGGCGACACCAATTTAATCAGTGACATCTGACGGAAGAAAGCGACTAGGCCAGAAAAGGCGATCTTCCGCTCGAATAGCAATGCTATTACGAAAAAAAAAGCGGAAAAATACGTATATTGGTGCTGTCCATTAATACGGCAAAAACATATTGATAAATATCCCTTTTTTGTATATTTACCGCCATCTGGCGCGTGTTAATGGACAGCACCAATATACGTATTTTTCCGCTTTTTTTCGTAATAGCATTGCTATTCGAGCGGAAGATCGCCTTTTCTGGCCTAGTCGCTTTCTTCCGTCAGATGTCACTGATTAAATTGGTGTCGCCTGATAGAACGAAACTGGTTATAGCTTGGAGACGATTTTAGCGTAAATGTAGATACAGATACAGATCCGTTGTTTAACAGATCTGTATTAATTTGTATACACATTGCTTCACTAGTTCAACCGATGAGGCCTAGATGGCTGAAACATATGTATTGAACAGAAGTAAATGCTAAAAATACGAGGTGTTTGTCCATGTTTACAGTGACGGATATGTATTTTGCATATCTGTTTCACTAGATGTATTCTCTGTTAGTATATACCCTGCCATTTTGAATTTAAAAATATTTTTGAAGCTTTCAATACTGAATAAATGATACAAGTCAAATACACATAATAACGTTAAAGTCAAGTAAATCCATGGCAACTCGGGTCAACGAGATCAACGAAATTGGCTAAAGTGGGAGGACTCGAACCCGCTACTCAGTGCCGTATGCGCTATTACTGCACTTATAGGCCCTGGGCACATATCTACTTTCTATAAGTACGAATTCTGCTTGCACGTGGTTTTGTCTGTACTGTGCTATTACTGTACTTATAGGCCCTGGGCACATATCTACTTTCTATAAGTACGAATTCTGCTTGCACGTGGCTTTGTCTGTACCGCCGCCAGCGAATCGTTCGTTAATTTTTTAATTCAATTTTACGAGAAACCGGGTTCGCATTCGGGATTTTAGTATTCTTCGTTTTTGTCTTACTTTTAATTGTAGAACATATATCCAAGGGCTAGGGAGTGAATATTGACTCACCCTGTATATCCAATAATTTCTATAATTGATTAATGACAAACGGTACCAGTAGCTTCTTATATTTTCTGTTTCTTTGCACCGGATATACGCGTGAAGAATATTTTCGTGATATAATCTGAATTTTGACAGTTAACATGTGTTTTATAAATGAAAACTCCATTAAATGTTGCGTTAGGTTTATTTTTAGAAACCTTTTTCAGACGATAGTAAGTAATGTAATATTTCTACAAGGAATAATAGGAGGAAATATTTACTTATTATTACTTTCTGTAATCCTTTATAATGTTTTAAAAGGTTATTGGCATTGAGAAGTACAGACTAGATGCCAGGAACATTACGTGCTTAAAACAAATTGCCATCAGTTTCGTAATAGGCATTCCAAAAGTAGCGTGTGTAATTATTTTCTCTTGTATATTATTGTCATTTTTCGTACTAACCAGTATTTTCACTCCTTGTACTTTAACTGCCACTTGTCTTATTGTTTTTCTTCACGTAATATTTTGATGTTTCTCTACTTTGCTCAATAGTTCTCTCTTATTTGTCCAACGTAGCCCTTTCATTCCTCCATTTCTTTTCGTCTAGGGCAGTTTGTTCTTGACATTTACATAAATCAAAATTAATGCTTAATAATATTTGTGACTAGTGTATATTTGTTTTGGATATCTTTAAGTAGAAATTGTTTTAATCAAACATTACGATGAGGAGGTAAGCTGTGTCATGTTAATACACACATTTAATTTATGAAATTTGTTACATGAGGGTTTTTCGGGGCATGGATTTTCCTTCTGTTATTAGTTATCAATTAAAAAAAAGTAACTTCTTAAAGATATATTCCTTCTTCAAATAATTTATTTACATTCTTTTAATGATACATAACAAAGGTACACATAGAATACAGGTAACGGTAACATGTTATTTTTTCAGATTGCTGAAAAAGTGCTGAAATTTTAAATCATACAATAAGTAAATATTAATAAAAATAATATATTCACTTAATTAGTCTTTCTAATAATGTGAGGTTAGCAGAATCGATAAACGATATACTTATGTCATCTTCAAAATTTCGGGCTTAAATCGACAATTCGATTGGTTCTTTCTGTGCTCAAATTAAACAAACGTAATTTAATTGACTGTGATTTCTAGACATTTTACAGTTGTATTTTGTATAGAGCCTGAGATTAAGAAGTTGATGCACGTCATCATTTTAATATGATGTCACATTAGACAACGCTTCCATTTCTTTTTTTTTAACATATGTGTTAACTGTGTTGCCTATATATCAGTACGATAAAATTCTTATCAGAATTTTATAAAATTAGGTCCTTTTTGCTTAACATAATTACCAAGGAAGTAATATAAAATAATCCAAGCCATTTATCAAATACACGAACAGTATTGGATGCTTTATTTCTAGTAATAGAAATTTTATTTAGGTAGGTATATAATATACAAAATTATACACATCATTTACAAAAAAAATGTCTCAGCATAATTATGAAATATATGATATAGTTGATATACAGTAACTAAAAAAGTTATTTAATATCTCTAGCATAACATTAATCTTCGCCGCTGTCCTCTTCTTAAGAAATTATTACTTCTGGAATGTCTTCTCGATCGAAACATACTTTCCACCACGTTGGATAAGCCTTTCAGTGTGGTCTACTGTACGTGACCATATTTCAGGTGTAATGGTACTTAATGCTTCGTTCCACATTGCAATGCACTTCTTAAGTGCCCAATATGTTTGTTTTATAATAAGTTTTTGTTATACCCCAAATATTTTCTATCGGGTTGAAAATACAATGGTAAGGTGGCAGCCGCAATACCATATGACCAGATTCTTCTGCAATAGTATCAGCTTTATATGCAATATTTTTGAAGCTTCTGAATTGAAACCACTTTTGCAGCCTGCATGTTGTATAATATAACGTGAGCCCTCTGATTTTATATTACGAAAACTATGTTTCGTTCCATCTTGCCATGATCTAGATACTGTATTTTCGAATATCCATGTTTCCTCTAAATATACAAACTGCCAAATATCTGATCTCATATATTTCACATAGGATTCAAAAAAAGTATATCTCCTAAAAACAACATTAGGTAATCCTTGGATTTTCTTTCCTCCAGCGAAAATCAATTCTTTGTTAAATCATGTGAAGAGAAAATGAGCTACCAGTTTAAATATTCTTATGTTTAATACTTGGAGAATGGAACTTAAAGTAACCTGCTTTTTATTCTGACAGATTACATAAATCGTATATGTAAATTTATGTTAAAAGTTGTGTATATCAATATCCCCATTTTGCACCAAATTCGTGTTGCTTTATTGGCTATGACATGTCATATTATCATCATTAATGACGTTCATCGATTGCTTAATCTCACAGTGTATAACAAGTGTTCATTTGAAAAGTCAATCTAGGTTACTTTGAAATTTTGATAGAATAAGACGCAAATATATTAATATGTGTTTGTTGTTCCGTAAACGTAAATCAAAATGACATTTGATAATGTCAATCACAAATATCAGTTAGTGCATAAAATAATCGGGCGTCGATTCTGGTTTAAATAAATTGCTTCTCAGTTTTAAAATGGCTTTCACTTTAGAACATAAAATTTTTTTAGTCCAGGCTTATTTTCGAAGTGGTAATAAAATTGATGGCTTATGGGTTTATTCAATTCAAGATTGCATGGTAGAATTTCAAGTTGAGTTTCCACATTTTGTAATAGATTATATACAATTTAAGAATACTTTGGATAGAACTTTAAAACTTTTTTCTGAAACTGGTAGTCTCTTAAGAAAATCAGGCAGCGGAACAGTAAAAAAACGTACAACTCAAGTTGTCAATCGTGTTGAAGAAATAATGAAAATGAACCACAATCATCCGTTCGACATTTGAGTCAACAAATAAACTTTTCTGTTGGTACAATTCACAAGTTATTAAAAAAAAGATATGCAACTTTATCCATACCGTGTCACAGCAGCACAAGAATTGTTAGAAATTGATTACCCACGTAGACTACAGTTTTGTAATTGGTTTGTAAATATGAACAATAATGGAGAACTTTCGCAAAGAGTCATCTTTACTGATGAAGCATGGTTTTATAAAACGGGATATCTAAATTCACAAAATACAAGAATTTGGAGTAGTGAAAATCCACATGTAATTAATGAAGAATCGCTACATCCAGAGAAAATTGGTGTTTGGGCAGCGATAAGCCAAAGGCGAGTCAATGGACCAATATTTTTTCAGGGAACGTTAATTGCTCAAAGGTACGGTACGGAAGTTTTACAACCATTTGTCAATCAGTTGCATGATGATGAACTTCAAAATGCATATTTCCAACAAGACGGAGCACCTTGTCACTGTACTGCAGAATCTTTGGATTATTGAAGAGAATTTTTTGATGAGCGTATAATTAGTCGAAATACTGAAATTGCCTAGCCTGCACGTTCATGCGATTTAACACCTTGCGACTTCTTTTTGGGGCCTTATCTAAAAAATAACATATTTCGAACACCTATATTGAATTCGAATGATATGCTACAGAGAATCGAACAGAAATGCATGGAAATTAATAACAATCCAGTAATGTTGCAGAATATCATCAGAAATTTTGAACGGAGGATTTTAAAGAGCATTGCTTTTGAAGGACAACATTTTCAACATTTGTTATAGTTTTCAATAAATACCTATTATTTGTTATTTATTTGTATGCATGAAACTGTCAAAATATACGACTTCGTAGGTTAAGTAGTAAATTTTAATTTACAACATACTTCAAAATGTTCTCAGTAAATCACATGCTACTAGATTGACTTGTTATAACAAGTGTTCATTTTAAAAGTCAATCTAGTAGCTTACTTAGATGGAACATGGCTGAATGAAGGGCACACTAGATCAAAAGTTTGGATTGATAGCGATTTACATAACCGCAAGCATTTATAGATGGCGTCTTGACGGCTTTGAAAAATCCAACAGGAAAAGGCAAAAGGATCTGAAGATGGATTTATTGAAGGAGGATTGTTAGTTTTCTAAAGGAAAAAAAAACTGGTGACTACCATGAAGATATGAATTTTGCTGTATTTCAAAACTGGTTTGATGTAATAGTGTAATTTTAGAAAAATTACCAGAAGATGTCATTGTTATTATGGACAACGCAAATTGGTTACAATCAAAACAAATACCATTCCAGCTAGAAATGTGTAGATTTATTACGGGCTTTGATTAAACAGCGTCGCCACAATTTCAACCATTATGTTGCTAATGAAATGGCAACAGAAAAAATCATGTTGCCGCAAATAATGCAAATTTTAAAATAGCAGAAGTCAAACAATGATTTTTGACTGCATTAACTAATTTTAATAGTGGTAAATGGAGAAAGTGTATATAACATGTAACTAAAGAGGAGGAAAAAATTAGTCTATTGGATGACTTAGTTGACAATATCTTGGAGCTATTTATCTTATCAACCGCAAGTGTTAGTGATACAGATAGTTAAATTGCTGTTCATTTGAAAATATACTTTAATTTTTGTGTTATTATTCTTCAGTTCACTCTGTAATCATCAAAAACTATTAAAATATTGAACAAATCTTTTTACGCATCATATACATAACTAATTTACTTTACCAAAATACAAATATCGTTGCCATATTTTAATATAAATATTCTAAAGTAACTTTTAAATTTACTGAAAATATTTGAATTCATAAATCTTGATGTTAAAATATTTAACAGTGTATGCATATCAGTGCGTATGCACATAATATAATGTATATAACCTATAACATAAATTTGTCAAAAATAAATATAGCAGAGTTTACATATGGCTTTGTTTGGTGGTCTGCGGATATAAAAAACAAATTGTAGATGCCCTAAACATCAGCATAATGGACCCTCCACCACACAGGCCTGACCTAGCACATAAGGTTTCTTTTTATATCCAAAAATTAAAGATAAAATGCATAAAATCATTTTTACGTCATCAGATGAAGCAATAAGACATTATTATAACGGGTGTTCAGAAACATTCGAAGTCAAAGTAGTCCTTGAAAATATGAAGTCATGTCTGATATAGATTGATACATTTACTTAATACAATTTTATAGGTTATCATTAGAGCTGAGGATGTTTGCGGTATAACCATGGTTATATCATGTAACCATAGTAATTTACTATGGTTACATGATATAACCATGGTTATACCGCAAACATCCTCAGCTCTAGTTATCATACACGCAAATGTCAGTTTATGTCGAAATATATTACTTTAATATGCCATATTAATTAATATAAACTAGTCAAATAATGATTTTAGAAGGTAACAGTAATTAATTTGCAAATTTAAAATTAAGTATTTTGATATTTTAGAGAATTCTTGCTGAACAATAGCACCTCTTCATGCGATAACTGGAAAAAATTACATAATCCAATTAATATGCTATTCATTCTTGTGTAATAAAGCTCATATAATCTGTAGTAACATGTAAAAAGACAATGCAGAATTAAGAGGAAATAACTTTACAAGTAAAGGTTTTATACATCTTATGGTGACAATAGTATCTAGTTATCGTACTAGTTTAATATACACTGCTCAAAATCGTACAGGGATATTTTTAAAAATAAGATGTAAAAACAGAATATCGTATTGTATATAAATATTTTGAACAAATATAATATGCGCAAAGGTTTATCATATTATCTTGCTAACAATGGAGCGATTGTGTTTTGTTTGCAACATCTATTTATTAGTTGTCATAACGGTATTATTTGTCACTTTCCGTTTAACTACATTGTAATGTCATTTCTTGCTGCAGAATTTAAAAGCATTAAATTTTGTGTATAATTTGAGTAGTTTTATTAATGGAAAGGCGTCATTTATCGCGGGAAGAAATGTTACGTGCTATTGACATGTTACAAGCTGGGCGGCGTCAAACTGAAGTTACAGCCGAATTTCAAGTTACATAAAGCGTCAAAGTCATTTATGGCGCCACTATAGGGATACTGATGAAGTACGTAATCAACATCGTGGTAACGGTCGGATTACAACAGCAGCACAAGACAGTTACGTCCAAATTATAGCCCGACGTAATCGAACCTGCACTGCTCGGCAGATACAAAATCAGTTTAACAAAAACATATGCCGTACTGATTAGTGACAAAACTCTTCGCAATAGGTTACATGAGGTACATTTAAAATCTAGACGACCCTTAAGAGTTCCACCTCTATCAGGAGGTAATCGCGGAGAACGTCTTTTGTGGGCACAGGATCAGTTGGACAAACGAACAATGGTCATCTGATGAGTCTAGATTTGGTATGTACAATAATTCAAGAAGAATTCGAGTTTGGAGGCAGCCAGGGCGCCTAAATCGTTTGAACGCAGTCCAAGAAGTCCATTCTTTCAGAGGTGGTACAATCATAGTATGGTCTGGCATAAGTATTGGTGGAAGAACAGATCTCGTTTTGATTGAACGTAAAATGGCAGCTCAAGTTTATGTGGAACAGGTCATTTTACCTGTTGTTGTGGCATATGCAGGAGCAGTAGGAAAAAATTTCAATTTCATGCAAAATAATGCGCCTCCACATGTGGCTCTAATTGTAATGAATGTGTTGGAACAGCAACACATTTAGTTGTTAGAGTGGCCAGCTCAGTCTGCGGATATCAATCCGTTAGCGCATCCTTGGGATAAGTTACAAAGGAGGGTTACAAATTCAAATGATCACATTAATGGTCCCCGAGACCTTTTTAGAGTTCTTCAAATAGAATGGAGAGCAATACCACAGGAAGAGATGGACAATTTAATTTTAACAATACGTAACCGTATTAGGGCAGTAATAAACAATCGTCGAAGTCATACTAACTACTAGAAGTTGCTTTTGATGATATGTCTAGGATTGTTCTCTAAATTTAAACATCTTTAAGATTTAAGATTACATCGTTGTAAACAAAATTCGTATTTTCAAACTCAAATTTATTAAGACTTCTTGAATTTATTTTTAATGTTATACTTTTTTTTGTTGAATTACGCTGTGAATATAAAAATCTGGTCAATAAAGTGGCTTAACAATATATAATAATCCTTTTCTCTTAATTCTGTAAATATCCCTGTACGATTTTGAGCAGTGTATTAACATTCAATAAATTATTGTAAGAAATGGCTTAAAATAAATTTGAAACAAATAAATTGTTTGTAGAGTCCTTAGATTACAATCATATAATAAATATCATAAATTGTAGTTGTATAAATTACCAACAATAATGACCATAATTATAAAAGATGTTGAAAATGTCCACCACCTTCTTCCAAGCATTTTACGCACCTCCTCCGAATGCTACTAAATACATTTTGCAGTATGGGACTATTTCTAATTTCACTAATTTTATTTATAATTCTCTCTTGGAGATCTATATAATCTTGCACTGGTACTTGATAAATTGAATTTTTTAAAAAAAGGCCATACATAGTAATCACACGGTGTAAGAACACAAGATCTTGGAGGAAATTCATGATCGCTGTTCAAACTAATTAGACGATTTCCAAACACTTCTGGTAACATATTCATTGTTTCCCCCGCTGTGAGCTCTAGCACCATCTTGTTGAAAGTATTCCAAAGCTAGTTCATCATCGCGAAGTTGATTAAAGAAAGGCAATAGTATTTCCTGTCGATATCTTTCTGCAGTCAAGGTACCATTAAAAAAAATTGGACCAATAATCCTTCTTCTACTTATAGCGCACCAAACACCAACTTTCTGAGGATGTAAAGGAGCTTCAACATAAAAATTATTGGGCTTTGTATCACTCCACATTCTCATGTTTTGCGAGTTAACATATCCACTAACATGGAACCATGCTTCGTCTGAAAAGAAAGTTTTGTCTAGGACATCATCATTAAAATTATTTGTAAACCATTCGCAAAATACTACTCGTCGCGGATAATATCGAGGATTTCTTGCAAACAAGTTATACGATTTGGGAATAACTGTAAATCTTCTTTTAAAACTTTATGGCAAGAACCAACTGACAACCCGGTTTGTTGAGTAAGAGTTCTTACTGAAGTTTTAGGGGCATCAGTCATTATTTCTCTAACATTCCCAATCACTTCTTCTGTCCGGACTTTTGGTCGCCCACCACCCTCTTGGCGTCCCACACTACCAGTTTGTCGAAAAACTGGAACAATTCTGATTAGTGTACACTGAAAAGTATTATAATCAAAAGCAAGGTTGGGAAATTTATCTCGAAATTCTTTCAAACAAGCTTGAATTGAATACTTCCATTGGCCATCGATCTTTTGACCATTTCGAAAATATGCTTCAACCATGAATGCTTTGTGTACGTTAGTAAATACCATTTTCAAAATTAAAAAATATAAATTAGTATCTTCGATATTAGATTCTGACAATTTTTGACAGACAACAGTTGACATTTAATAATTATTACAAATCAGATACTTAAGTAAAAATATACGATTTTTTGTTCAGAGCCCACTTGACTTCGAATGTTTCTGAACACCCGTTAGTAATATATTACAGTTCCGTCAATTTGTAGCACCATCTGGTATCAGGTAAATTAAATATGCCATTGAATTTGAAAACAAAAAAAAAATCCAAAAAATATATGTGTATACAGCATGGTAATTTATTACTTGAGATATTCTTTATGTAATACTTAATGAACAAAATATTAATTACTGCTATTATTATTCGAAACATATTGTTATATAAACTAGGTAGGCATTTTAGTATTAAACAACTTTAAACTATAAACTCACCACGTGTGCGCTCAGTCTTAAAAATTGCATCAGACACTCACCTGGAAACAAAAAAGTATATAAAAGAAGGAACTAAACAAATTATATATCACAACTGCCACAACATAAGCACGTCTTAATAAGGGACGCGACAAGCTTTTTATATCTTGTAAATATTCAGTGCGTGCATTTTGTGCAATATAATGGATTTTTTCTATGAAAAACAAACATCTTACAATCACGCAATCTTTCATGTTTTAAAAAATTATTGATACTGGAAAATGCAGTAACACAAAAACGATAAAAAACATATCTGCGGATATACACAGCGCATACATTATGTATTGGTACTTCTACATACAGACATGTGTTTCAAAGTCAATTCTAGTTTTTGTCAGTGTAGGTACAGAAGAAGAACGCCAATGCCTTACATTACTGCTAAGCATAACACAATCTTCTATGAGAAAGTGTCTCAAGGGATTTGACAGCGAAGAAAGGCACATCGGTAACGGTTTCCTTGAGTAGCTTTCTCATGAAATGTGACTTAAAAAATTGCGTTAGCAGTAATGTAAGGCATTGGCGTGCGTCTCGACGTTACAGATGATTATTAAAGTAAAACCATGAGGTATATAACTTTATAACAAAACCTTAAAACGACGAAATTTATTTTAACAGTTGTCTTACTATTGTTTCTTCTGTCAAATCGCGGGTGTTAAATATTCGTGTGAAATTCTCACAAGAAACTTATACCTTCTGAAAACATTCCGCAGGAGAATTTGTCAATATCGTTCTGATAATATTCATTCTGATTTTGTTGTCGTTTATATCTTCTATGAATCTTAGAATATTCTTCAGATACGACATTGGATGGATTTGTCCCTGTTAAATTGTCAGATTTTAAATCTTAATTCCACCATTTACTATTGTAATTGCACTTCGATTGCATTGTGGGTAGATTGATTCTTTATAAAAATTATTTCCTCTTCTAGTTTCTTATCTTGGGCTTGAAAACTATCATACATTGCTCTAATTTGGGTTGTAGTAGATTCTTTAATCGTACCTAATTTTTTCAAACAGGTATCCTGGTATTTGTTTATAAAAGAAAACATTTTATTTATCTCTTCTTCTTCTAACTGTTTGTTACTGATTTTGTTTGTTTCTGATACTTCTGATACTACTCTGATCAATTTTGTTAACGACTTACGATTATTTTCACAAGCATTGGTGGTAGTTTGCCATCTTTTAATTGGTTCATTGCTAGATTAATATCATCCTTAAGAGTTTGTTGGTGTTGTAATAATTTTTCCCTTACTTGACGTTGTTTTTGAAGGAATGGTCTCATTGAAACTGTTTAGCTGTTCTTTTAGTTTCATGTCTACTCTGCTTTCTAGTTCTCTTCTCATTTCTTTACTTCCCTCCTGTACATTTCAATTTTGTTACTAATCTCTTGTTGACTCGCTTGAAATATGTTATTCATATATATCTGACTTCTATTCTTGTTGAATGTTGTTGACTCGTTCTAGCATTCTCAATGTCATACTTACATTTT
This sequence comes from Melolontha melolontha, assembly GCA_935421215.2. Lineage (NCBI taxonomy): Eukaryota > Metazoa > Arthropoda > Insecta > Coleoptera > Scarabaeidae > Melolontha > Melolontha melolontha. The sequence goes on along the minus strand of OW285236.1, from coordinate 90,288,157 downwards.
CTTGTTCTAATTTCTCTTATAATAATTTATCCTGTTCTTTCTTTGCTGATTTCTATATTGTCAACCATATGTTGCTCTAGAATCTTTTTCATGTCCGCCAAATTTTATTCACCTCCTTCTCGTCTCTCTGGTACTTCTTCCATTTTTTCACTCATTTCTCAGTTTGAGATCTTGTTTTCGGCATTGTGTTTGAGTGTGTGTTATGAGTAGAGCTGAGGATGTTTGCGGTACGGCAGGACCGTATGTAGTGCATCCCCACCAGCGTATAAACACGATGCAGCGAAACACTTTAGTTAGTCGTGAACTGGCAACGTGATCGTGTGTTGTCTTGAGCTCGATTTAATAAGTATGACGGACGTGCCCAAGCCAAGAGAGCGCCCATTGTATAACGACGTGAAGAAATTTATCCAAGACTTTCCCGATTTGTATTATAATGGAGCAAAAGTGGTTTGTAAATTATGCGATAAACAGTTACTTTGCTGGGACAAATACGACTGTAAAAGACATGTTGAAAGTGTACACCACAAAGACAAAAAAAATAATGTGCTGTCTAAAACGCAATTCATATTCGATTTATTGACAATGCTACTCGTCTGCGATGTGCCAGTTCACCTGCTAGATAAAAAAGCCTTTCACGACTTTTGGAATAAATACAATTCCAACAAAAAGCTACCGTCACGGAGAACGTTACTCACCTATTTACCAATTGTGCGTGAGGACATTGAAAACAGAATGAAAGCAGTAGTAAATGATAAACAGTTATGGGTATGTGTCGACGAAACGACAGATCTGAAAAAACATTCTATTGTGAATATTATAGTGCGTGTACTAGATCCTGTCAAATCAACATTTCCCATTTTATTAGCCAGCAAAAGATTGGAAAAGTGCACTAGCGAAGTAATTACGAAGGTAGTGCTCGATACGCTACAAAAATTTCAAGTTTCAACTAATCAACTCCTGATGTTTATGAGCGATGGTGCTGCGACAATGCGTTCTGTAGGCCGTTCTCTTAAAGCAGATTGTGAGAGACTTTTGCATGTGACATGTAAAGTTCATGCTTTACACCTTGTGGCACAAACTATTCGGCAATGTTATCCAGAGGTGGATGGATTAATAGCAACCACAAAAAAAGTGTTTCTAAAATCTCCCAAACGAATTCGAGAGTTTCACAGTCGGTGCCCTGGTATTCCCGAACCACCAGAGCCAATCCTTACACGTTGGGGAAGTTGGTTAAAGGAGGCATTTTATTATGCCAAGTATTTCCAACAAATAAAATCTGTGGTTCTACAATTCAATCCTGCCGAAGCTGTAGCCATTAAGGAAAGCCGGAGACTCTTTCAAAACCCTTCCCTTGATGCAGATTTACAAACTATTTATAACAATCATATAGGATTGTTTAACGCAATCGAGAAATTTCAAAATACTGCATTATCGTTAGCGGAGTCACTGCAAATACTGGACGATGTACACGCCCAGCTATGCGCAGTCAATGACAACAAAAATGTTAATGTAATAGAAAAGTTCGAGAGTGTGATAAACAATGATTTTGATTTTACCAGATTAAAACAAATTAGTAATGGTGTAAGTGTAGATTCGGTTTCTATCTATAAAGATTATTTTAATTGTGCGTGTGTTACATCCGTAGATGTCGAGCGGTCTTTCTCAAAATATTAAAAAATTTATTCATCACGGCGTACATCGCTCACCGCTACAAATATGGAAACGTATCTAATGCTACAAACTTACTGCAAGTCTTATCCACTTGGCGCTATGCTATAATAATCGTAAATAAGGTAAGTGTGTTATTTATATACAGTACACATAACTGACATACCTAAGTGATATAAATAGCGAATGCATGTAAAGCAATAAAATCACGCATGCATCACCGATCGAAACAAGGTCATTATATTCGTGCGTTTAACTGAATACTATCCTGGCACACCGCAAACATCCCCAGCTCTAGTTATGAGTTGTAATATTTAAGTACACGTAAATGTTTTTACAATAAATAATACACAAATTTTTTATTTTATTATCTTTACCTAAATAAAAATAGCCATAAACATATTACACTTTTTTTCTTTATTTAAGAATGCAGATAAAATTGTAATTGTTCCGAGAAAAACACTGTTAAGTAATCTTTGACAAAAAAAATAATTGTCGGTTATAAAAAGGTTACGTATCGGTGTACAATTATACCGTATGGAACTGGGGTGGGAGAACGGCGGGGAGGTAAACGATACCCCACCAGTACACTAGATAAGAGAGAAGGGACGGTTATAGCACCAGGCGCCAGGCGTGTCTGTGCTCAGTCTGATCATATACGTTGACGATAGATATGCAGAGCAATTATACGTAGAATATCGATTGTAATGGCAAAGTATACACAACCAGAAAAAATTATTTAACTCATATGTTTATTCTTTATCATACCACAGAATTGCGTTTTTATTTTGTTACGTTAGCAATTTTTTATTTTTTTCGATGTAGCCGTTGTGCATCAGTATTTTTTCATCTGAAATCCATATTACAGGTTTATGCAATTTACTAATAGGTACACAGAATTTTTCTTTTCTTTGATGGAATTATGCGTCCGTTTTCTCAGAATATTTTTAATTTTTCTTCAAGTGCGGCATTTTATTTAGTTACGTTAGCATAGTTTTAATTTTTTTTCATTTGTTTATATTTTCCTTGCGTCTTTTTTCTTTGAATATTTTTATCTAATTTTTATTGTACAGCATTTGTGCATTTTTATCATTATTATCTGCGGTGCAAGACCTCTCATCTTTGAAATATGTTCCTACTCCTGACGTATGATTGCTTACCCCAATCATACGTATGTGTATGCCACACCTACATTTGACCTATCCTTATGCTGACCTATGCTTATCCAATCAAATGCTACACTATATATTCAATAAACATATCGGAGAAGTAAACCAGCGGGGACGCGTCTTGCGCAGCAGTGTTGTTTTCTTACCTCGTTCACACACGGTATGTATATGAATCTGCCTCTAAACGTGTAGATACCGATATTCTACTGTTGTTACAGATCTTCAGTACACGATATCCGGAGGCAGATATGGCTTTCATTTCTATACTACATGTATGTAGACGAACTATTATGAACTTCATGTGTATGAGAATTAATTACTATTAAATCTCATTTCAGACGCAATTGTCGCTATAATTAAGCTGACAAAATCACATTTGCCTAAGAGTGCAGACGCAACGCGTTGCGATGTAACGGATCAGGTTGGACAAATGAAAAATGTGTGATATTTCACTGTTGTTACAGATCTTCAGTTCAGCATGTTCTGGATAAGTTTGCCTAATTTAGCAAATGAATGATTTTTTGGAATTTCAAAATAATTCCACTTTTGTAGACTGTCATAGGCACTGGAGAGACTCTGCTGAAAACCTGCTTCAATGTGTGTTGTTAACGCCAAGATTTAGTTACAGCAGCTCCTTCCCGTTCTGAAGCCGACTTGCTCGTTATTAATAATCTCGTTGACGGTGGGTGCTATTCTATTGTATATGAGCAGTTCTAGAAGTTTATAAAAAAAAACAGATAAGAGAGCCACAGGTCTGTAGCTTCCAGGATCTTCCAGGGACCTACTAGGTTTTAATATTGCTAAGATTTATGCTGTCCGGAAAATGTAAGGGATGCTTCCAGAATCTAAAGTATTGTTATAAATATTTTTCAACCATTCTCGGGCATCCATTCCAAGATTTTTTATGAATTCAGGAAAGATACTGTGAAAACTAGTAGCCTTTCTTAACTTGAAGCGATCAATGACCGAATTAATTTCTTCAGTAGATAAAGGAGATGACCATTGCGAATTCTGAGGGAAACCAGAGAAGGTATCCTTAATTTGTGTTTTAGTATCTCTAGCAAAAACTCTGTCTACGGGCATATTTTTTGAAATATTTTGGAGTCGCTCAGCTATGAGATTGGGATCCATTGAGCCAAGATTATAAAGAGTAGTGTTAACAATGCGTTTCCTTGTCGCACTCTCTATTCACTTTTATACTATTTGTTACGCCAGTATTGATAATTATTTTATCGTAAACTATATCCTAGGATAATATTCAATACTTAAATTTCGAAACTAGAACTGTTTAAACAATTATATTCTAATTTAAAAAATTAAACTGCGAATACAAGAAATGACCAGAAATATCAAAATGTTTACTAAGGCGAATCAGATAATAGAGTAAATTAAAAGTAATAGGGAAATATGTATTCTGCAAGAATACGGATCTGTTGTTTCGAAGACTGTAATATTATAATATAAAGCTATCTGCTTTTATGTCAATAATTAAATATTTGTGTATATATAATACTCATGTACTACATTTCAAAGATAAAATTAATGTGAGTTAATATAATAGCAATTGAGTTTAATTGACAATTGACAAGTGATTAAAATGTTTCGGTCTGTTGTATCAATTACTAAATTATTGTATTTTGAATGTAATAGCATTTATCCGGCATAGAGTATCTACTTATTTGTATTGAGCGATAATTGCTTCAAGGAAAAGGTGTGACATGTTACTATATTGGTATCATTACAATTTTATTGTATACTATTTAACATATATTGCATACGTTTAAAATAAGATACATAGTTATTGCTATCGTGATACCTTTTTTCGTTATTGACCCTAATTACTTCACGCCTCGATTATTACAGTTACAGTAAAATTGAAATAATGCAGGGATAATATCTAATTATAAACACTGTTTGGTAAATTTTCAGGGGAGCGATAAACCGCAACAAAACGGGTTAAGATTTCTCCGGAGATTGGTCTCATACGCGTACACAGTAAAACGGAAATTGGCCATAAAACGTACACACCCCGGTCGTGATACAATGTAATATGCACAAACATACAGTGGACACGATAACACCAGGATGGAAAACGCATAAATTTCATTACTGGTCGGTTGAACTGAGGACCGATGTAAAATGAGTTTTATCATGTGGGCATGTGTCATGGTAATCTCTTAGCACATAAAATATAGATCAAAATTCCAAGGAAGAAATATTCCTTCTTTTTTGAATAGAAAGCCGATAGACTATAAAAATTACATTTTTCATGTAAGTAGGAGTACTGCAAAACTCTTATAGTACATGAGCTACTTTGTAAAAAAAGGTCGCAACATATACTATACATAATGTCTTTGAGAAACGAAGATATTAAAATTAACAAAAAAAAAGTCACAATTACAGAAAAATTGACAAATATAGTAGTTCACAAACACTAAGACAATCTCTGTAATATTTAACCAATAATAAAACTTTGCAGATAAGCTGAGTATTTCCATATCAACCGGGAAACAAACGAAGAGTAGCTAGAGTGATTGGGGTGCCATTGCAATGTTTACGGATAGATGGCAATCCGATCCATGGCACAGGAGCAGGAATCTGTGGAAGAAATCACCGAGATTTTGGAAACTCATGACAGTTTTCCAAGCTGAATTGTTTGCAGTTGCAACCTGTGCCGAAGAAATTAGGGAAGCGGGATAAACATAATAACTGAGAATCAGATGAACTCTATTACTACGTCGAAACTGGTTAAACACTGTAAGGAACTTCTCAATATACTAGCACAAGACAATACTGTGCCATTGATATGCGTGCCAGGAAATGTGGATGTTAAAGGCAATGAGAAAATCGATGAACTAGCCCAAAGCCAAACTTTAAATTAAGGCATATAAAATTGGAGTTAGGCAAAAAAGGTCAATTCCATATTAAGGCATTAATTATTAGGTGAGCTGAATGCCAAGTTCTTAGATAACCTAATTAGAAATAACGAGAAAAAAACTAAAATTTTCACTGGTTTAGTAATCGTACATTGTTCATTAAGGAAGCGTCTATACAACATGGGTGTGGTCTGCTGTAGGAGATGTGAAATACAGGAAAAAACTAGCCTTCATGTAATATGTATTTGTGAGGACTTAAAGAGATTCAGACATAAGTCTCTGGGTAAAGATACAGCCTGCGAGTGTACTCAAATTCCTCCTGAAGAGGATTGTGCCTTTTACGGAGGATACAGGACTGACAGAGCAGAAGTGAAAGATTTATTGAAGGTGATAGGAAGAGCATTGTCCTTAAGTATATGGACTTCTTATTTAGCGTCCAACCCTAAAAAATTAAGATAAGATCAGAAAAGAGTCAATGGCAGTTTATAAACCAATGCATTTTAAAGTCCGCTGAATATTTCAGTATAGTTTATCCATTTTAACAAAATAGTTCTTTCATTTATTATTAATGATAAGCCTTTTTCATAGTAATTTTTATTTTATTGTATATATTTCTTATTGGTTAGTATTTAGTTCGAGTTTAATATTTCATTATTTTACTATGTTTTGTGTAGCTACATTACGTTGCAAAGATCTATTCAAACAATGTTTGAACAATTTATCCTATGGTTCTTCAAATAAAGTTAATTTTCACGTTGAGATTTGTCACTATATTATAGTAAGGCTATCACAAAGTAATAAATTCAGCTAATAACAAAGAGTAAACGAATTATAATTGTTCGAATAATGAGATTTTGTGCTCTGGTTCTTGCAAATGTTCAATATAACCCGAAATTTGTTGGCGCAAGGTTATCAACCTTTCCTCTAAATTGCAAACACCATTACGTAATAGTTAAGGTTAATTGCATCATTTTACTCCATACTACGGTTTTTGATTATTGGAACGTTATTACTCTTGTTCTAAACACCAATTTTTTTTTAATAATTCATCAGCCAGTAATCCACTGGATTAAGATCAGCTAATCATGAAGTAATTTTTGCTTCATAGGAAACATGTTTTAAATTCATCATCCTCGTTTCTGAACTATGGAGCTTTAGAATTTGCAGGTACGGTTCACTATTATCGGTTACAGATACGGCTTCTCAATTCTGTACTTCGTCAAATAAATATGAACCTATAATAAAATCGGTTCTAAAACTGTACCAACGGTGACTTTTATGAAGGCCTACTTGAATTATTTACTCTGTACCTCATTTGTCCATAGAACACGGGATAAACATTCCGGTTCAATTTTCATCTGAGCCACTATTTGCAAAGACAAATTTCAAATTGCTTTCTTTGCAGATTATATCGAAATTTTCCAAATTATGGCATATGGCATTTGCCATCGGTCGGATATTATTAATTTTTAGCTGGTTGATTAAGGCTATGTCCTCATTTTTATGAAATGAATAACTTCTACAACTTGGACATCACTGTTCCTTGATCGTGCTGATTTGTGTTGGTCAATTAGAGAACCTATTCGAAATTTTTCAATCAAATTACGGTACGCGTTTTCTAAAGTATGCCTTATAATTAGAGCCGGCAAAGAGGGGCAATCATTTTGTAATTTTACAATCCCCCCCCCCCCCCCGCCATGGCATTCTCTAAACAGAATGAGAATGCCAAAGCATGATTTATTATTATTAAACTTGTATGTATCTTTGAATAATTTTATCCATGACAACTACAGATATATAAGTATGACATTAATATACTGTCATTTATATTTTAAATTTCTTTAATAAGGCATTCATTGTTTCTTTACTGTAATTGTAGTTTAATTCAAATTTTCAATTCAATTATACAGATTTAATCACTTTAATTTTCCTTACTCATTATTAATCTAAGTTTAAATTTTAACTTTAATTGTTCTATTATTTTTAATATAAATAAATAAAAAATAAAATAAATAAGAAAAATAAAATTCTTATAAACACTAAATATATATAGAAAAAACAGTTTTCTTGAAATCTCAAAATTCCTGAAATGACAAATACAAACTGTGTTTTGAGATAGCTTATCTAACATTGATTGTTCCATTAATATTTTTTAATGGTTTTAGAGACAGGCTCTTACGCTATCGCAATCTTCTAACCGTTAAAATAAGAAGAACCTAATGAACAAAGTGAAACCGATGTAAGTGAAACAAGAAGAAGAACAGTTTATCATAATTTATTTGGAAAATACCAAGTGTAATGTAACGTAGAACGTAATATATTAGATTAAATAAAAATTCAGTGGAGTTTGAGAATGGCCCAATACTCACCTTATCAATTTCCTATCTTTATTTATATATTTCTGAGCTAATTTACCACAATATCAAATAATTAATAAAGAGAAAACAGGAATGAATACAACAAAGCGTAGTTAAAACAAGTTGTGTAATTGAGTGCACCTGACTAATATGTAATTTAATAACAAGTTTTATGTGCAAATTCGACGAATCTTAGGTTACGATTCATGAGTAATAATTTAATTAATAAATTTTTAACCTACGTGCCAAATAAAAGTATAAAAAGGTATATTAAGGTTGTTTTAGTATTTAAAGTATTTGTAAAGTAATGTATTACATAAAAACCAATACTTCATCAAATAACTTGTAGGAACAATAATAAGTTGATAAGTCATATAAATCACATAATTTTTAGAAAAGTTGATAGTTTAAATTCCATTCACAAACAGCCTAGAAACACACAAATAAATGAATTAAGTGCAAACAATATTTAATGCTATTTATAGCAACGTCTTATATTGTAAGCGTAACTGAGGGAAAAACATGTTGAATAAATAGAAAATTCAATAGACACTGTTTAATATTCTTGTAGAACAGCAAAAGAAAGTCCGACAAGAAGAACCTGAAGAAAGAAAAGGAATAAATAAAGACAAACGAAAATTGATGTCAAAACCTAGGAAGTGAGGTTAACAGCGTGCACGAATCAAAAATAAAAATGAGCCAATGAGAAAGCGTAAATCGAAAACAAGCAAAAGCCAATCACGATATGGGAATTCAAAATCTAAATGCGAGACGCCGCAAGCCAATAAAATTACGTACATTGAATTCAAACTTGGAAGAAATCTGATTGGTAAAAGAATGTGAAACGACGCTAATTAAAAATTTTAAATATCAAACTACTGCAAAAAAGAAGGCAATAAAAATACGTACATTGAATTCAAACTTGGAAGAAATCTGATTGGTAAAAGAATGTGAAACGACCCTAATTAAAAATTTTAAATATCAAACTACTGCAAAAAAGAAGGTGTTTAGAAAATATAATAATAGAAAAGCAAGCAGAAAGTGCATTTTAGATCGGCACGAATTTTGAGTTTTGTTCAGATGCACTAAAATTTGACGACGATAAACGGTATACGTAAACAATTTAACATTTTAATACAATTTTAACGAATTTTCGCCAAATCCCCATATTACCTGCTATAATTGATATGGTCAGCGTTTTAATAGGCGTGGAAGAAGCAAGAAAATTGAAAAAAAAATCGCTTTCTAACGATACAATGTCAAGGCGAATCGATGACATGGGTGATCAGATAATTTAGCAAGTGAGTTCAAGTAAATTTTTTAATATTTAATTTGATGAATCAACAAATGTAGAGTAAACATGTTTTGTGAGGTATGAATGTGATAGAGACACATCAAAAACATTTTTTTTAATGACAACGTTCATGCTTTCATTAAGAAGCTTGATATGTTCCCACTCACTTCGGATTATATTGAGAAAAATTTTAAATGAACAAGACACTATTATTCACCACAGTTTGAATTGTACGAAGATGCATTTGCGTGAGCTAAAAACTCAGTTGACCGAGTATTTCCGGAAGATGATTTCTCGAAGAGATGAGTACTGAATCCGTCTAGTGAAAACATTGTTGCCGCTGCTAAATTACCAGTTGAGATTCACGACCAGCTCACCGAAATGTCTGCCGACAAAACGCTATAACCGCAATATAATCTGAAGATTTAAATAACGGGTGTTCAGAAACATTCGAAGTCAAGTGGGCTCTGAACAAAAAATCGTATATCTTTACTTATGTATCTAATTATTAAATGTCAACTGTTGTCTGTCAAAAATCAATCTATCTCAGACATGACTTCATATTTTCAAGGACTACTTTGACTGCTAATGTTTCTGAACACCCGTTACATTTTGCTTGCTCGTCGAAATGAATATGGAAATCTAGTCACAGAAGCATTGAAAATATTAATCCCTTTCGCCACGTCTTATCTCTGTGAAAAGGGTTTTTCGCTAATGACTAAATATAGGAATCGGCACTCGAAAACAAGTTGCTTTTGTGTGTTTCTAACGTTGATCCACATATGGAGAACCTTTTAAATGAAAAGCAAATGCAACCATCACATGAATTTCTTTTCTTTACATGTGTACTTCTTGTAAGTAGAACGTATATAATAAATGATTTTTTTTTCATAAAATGATTTTTCGTTATTGTTTAGACTATTTCGCGACCCTTCCCCCTTTAAAATCACCGCGACTCCCAGGTTGAGAAACGATGGCGCATATGTATTATGTTAATTATAAGTTTAACTTATAAATTCTTACTTAAACAAAATTACGTACTTCCCAGTCGAACGCCTATTTATTATCAATAATCCTGATTTACCAAACTTAATAATAAAACATTTGTATTGTCTAAAGTACGAAATTGTTTTCACTTCTGTATAAAGATGACAACTTGATCTCCAAGATACGCATAAGGAATACAAGTAGCGTCCTTAACTTTATTATAAATAAGAAAATATATATTTCCCTATAAAGTGTTTGCTTATTCATCATGCCGATGAAATTTTAAACTTTTTTAAATTTATTACCTTAGTACTCAAAATATTAAATTTCTCTAATAGCTAAGGAAGAAAGAAATTTTTCATTTATTGAATGGTGGGGGATGCTGTTGCCAAGGTGTATACTTATGAGTGTAATAACTTAGGATTCAAAATCGATTTCTCAACGTGGCATACAAACTTTACGAATCAAGATGGTTTTTCTTCTTGCTGGCGCGTCGGCAACATCAAATGAAGCAGATGCAGAGATATTGCTAACAATTAAAGGAAATACATTCGTTTTCTATTTAAGTCACGTACAGGATATTTTTCCGTTGCTTCAAGTAAAGAGAGAAATTCAACGGACACGTGCCTACTTATGCTAAAATTTAATGTGCTGGAACTTTGTAACTTCACATGAGTTTTGATATCTTATCTTGTGAATTAAACATAAATACTATATTCTGCAATCCTGTAATCATTTTATTAGGCACTCATTACTACAGAAGATTCGAAAGTTTAAGGAAATATAGTTATTTTTACAAGTATTATGTGGTTTTATCTTTTTATATGCCCCAATAACATTGTTTATTAAATAGAAAAAAGTAGTAATATTAACGTTAATTTTCAATTAATATAATTAATTTTGTCTATATTATACAGTGGACACTATTCGTGGAGGCTGCGTTCTACGAAAACATCGCGAACATTGAATTTGCGAATATCGGGGTACATAGGTATGTACGTACGTATAAACTATAAGAAGAGGTATTGATATTTAGTTAGATTAGGCCATTTTCCTTGAACAAATCAAAATCTTGTTATAATAGTAAGAAATAATGACAATTTAAAAGTGTCACTGTAAAATCTTATGTCAAGAAGTTGAAGTATTACTGTGCAGTAAATTTTGAAAGAGAGAAGCCGAATGCAAATGTGAAAATCGATAAATTGGAGTGCCGAGGCATCATCAAATACATATATTTGAAGAGATTAAGTGGTAAGGAAATTTACGAAGATATGCTTATCATACTTGGCGATAAATTGCAATTGCCAAAAATTGGATCGAGTCATTCAAAAGAGGAAAACTTTCCGTTGAAAATGATAAGCAACCATGAAGACCGATTTCAGTGTTCACCCCAGAAAATATTGACACAGTTCATGACATGATATTATCAGACCGTGGAATTGGGTTGAAACATATAGCTGAGGCACTAAAGATTTCATAGGAATGCGTCCATCATATAGTTCACGTCGATTTAGATATGAAAAAAATTCTGCAAAATGGATTCCTAAATGCTTGAAGGCCGAAAGAATTGCTTTTCAATGATTTCGAAAAATTTTTTATGAAAAAAGAACAAAAAAAATATGAATGAAAAAAATTAAAATAAACAAAAGCTTCAGTTTTTAACAGTTTCAGTATCGTGTATTGCTATCTCTAGATCGAATAACTTCCCTCAAACGTCTTTGGATGCCATGATAAAATCTTGGGAAATTTTATGACATTCTTCAACAGCCGCGTTTTCCAGCTCAGCCAAGTTTTCAGGACCAAGATTTCGACGTCCAATGCGTCGTTTAGCTTATCCCAAACGTGTTTTATTACATTCAAATCAGGACTATGCGCCGGGCACTCTAGACGTTGAATGCCAACCTCGTTCAGATATTCGTTTACGATCTGGGCTCGGTACGCTCTGGCGTTATCATCCATAAGCAAAAAATTGTTGCCTATGTAAGGTATAAAAGGTGAGACATATTCTTCCAGAATCTTCTGAATGTACCTCGGAGCGCTTAATGCTCTTCCTTGGATTACTACAAGGTCCGTACGGGCTTCGAAAGAAATGCCACCCCAAGTATTATTGACCCTCCATGGAAAGACACTTGAGGAATCTTAAGCCTATTCTGACTTCATCAGTAAACAAGACTCTCTTCCAAACATCCAAATCCCAATCCACATGTTACCGAACAAACTTAAGCCTAGCTTGCTTGTGGGGTATGGTTAAGAGAAGGCCTGTTGCAGGGTGTCTTGCACTCAATCCAGATTCATTAATCCTTCTTCTTACTGTTTTGGAAGAAATCGCAACATTTCGAATACCTTAAAGTCTATTTTTATCTAGTTTCCGGTGAGAAACCGATTTCTTAATGCTTTTAGGTGTATAAAACGTTCGTCTATTTAGTTTTTGGACCTTGTTCGCCCTTGTCCTGGTCTCCTAGCATGTGAACCTGTTGCTTTAAACCTTTAAAGATTCCGTGCAACCTCACGTTGGCTATACCCTTTTTCAATTGAGGTGACAATTGTCACAGCATCATGCTCTATTAAATTTCTCACTGGAGGCATTTCAATTTATATACAATTCGAACAAAATGAAAATCTAACCACAAGTTGAGAAAATACAGGAAAATCAAACCCACAACGTTACTACACTTGCTGATAATAACAATGCAATTTACAATATTGGAAATGAGCGCAAAATAAGCCTTAAATTGCACAGAAATTACTTAAGAGGGAACTAATTCAAGTAACAGTACAGAGTTACTTGTTGTTTTCAGAAAATGTGTGATTGACTTATTGATAAACAAATTTATATATTCATAAATTTATAGGTGGTGCGTTAATTTTGTAATTTTGTTTATGAGTGTATATATATATATATATATATATATATATATATATATATATGTATATAATATTTTCGTGACCTTGGTATGATATGGTAAACTTAATAAGTCGGCGATTAAAGGTCTGGTCTACATGTTTCGGCAATGATGCCTTTGTCAAGGATATAAATATACATCAGGACATTTATATTCTTTCATTTTTTTTTATATCCTTGACAAAGGCATCATTGCCGAAACATGTAGGGTTGTTTTAAATATATATACTTTGAAGTAATAAACCAGACCTTTAATCGCCGACTTATTAAGTTTACTATATATATATATATATATATATATATATATACATATTGCGTATAAGAGCCAAGTACGGTTTGTGAACTTTTAAAGAAATAAATAAACTAGGGGAACTACCCAAGGGAAATACAAGGTGAACTACAAATACTAAACCACGAATAACGAGAAGTCACTAAAAATAGAATAAGCGATTTCGTAAATACAGAGGGTGCGAATAGCAAGAGACCACTATACAATACAAAATAAAGAAGACAAATGTTTCGGTCGGTATATTTAGGTACGAGGTGTGGTCGTTAAATAACGAGACTTCTTTTGATTTACAAACGTATATTGAACAATATAATTAACGTTACATGCCTTTACAATTTGCTCTGCCGTAATTCGACGCGGAACTTGCAACCTTCTGAACTTGAAAAACAGTCTTAGAATTGTTACGAAGTTATCACCTTAGAAACACGCATCGCTATCGTTTGGATGTTCCTAACTTCTTTCGAAGCAAGTCCCTTTTAATTTATCCTATATTTTTGGGAAGAAGAAGAAATATATCGTGCCCAACCAGTCCCACTTGTCTTCTTTAATAACGTTGCAGTATTTCTTCATAATGAGTTCGGCCGATGTGATCGTAATGAAATTGTAAGGTTATCAAAATTAAATTTTTCTGTAATATAAATATATTATAAATAGAGTAAATATTTAATTTGGAAGTCAACAATTAGTATATTTTAAAATCACCCGTATGAGGTCGAAAACATCAAATTACAAGCAGGGGTAAACACGAAAATCTTTAACATAAACACAAGCATTGTTTTTTTAAATTCAAATCGTTTTTATTTCAATTTTATAGGTCAAAGTCAATGTAACCACATGTCTAATTTATTATACGATTTATTTAATTTATAGTACGGGGGATGCCTTATATGTTTTGAATATTGGGACATAGATGGCGTCACTAATCAAATGTCAGTACTAAAAATTAACTTCCAGCTTTAGTTAGCCTAAATCCAAAGTTCCAGTAGGATACGTGATCTAACGGGAAACTAATTTCGCGATATGTCACATGCCGATCTTCGTTGATGAGCGTGGGCACAGTATTGGCGTCCTCCTGAGTGACTGCCGTTTTTGGTGCACTTGCTCTTGGGTCGTCGCTAAGACTAATCCGTCCACGTTTTAATTCTCCATACCAACAAGAAATTGTTGACTGATGTGGTACTTCATTACCGAAAACAGACGAATTCGGCGAGTCATTCTTGTTGGAATAAATATCCTGGAAAATTATAAAAAATTGTTGCGCAAAATTTTTTACGGTTTAATTCCATTTTTCGACTAACTTATCAACTTTGACAGTTCATTGTAGCTACAACACTAATCGCATCATTGGGGATTTCAAAGACCTCAATTCGAAATATTTTGCATGAAGAATTGTGTGTAAAAAATAATTTCCCGTTGGATACCGCATTTGTTGACCGAGGACCAGAAGATCAGAAGGCAGCTATTCTCTGCGGGAATTACGAGTCCCATTATTAACTAATAAACACTAATATAATACCTACTTTATTGTTTAGTCGTAGTAAACGTGTTTACTAATGAAATTTTTTAATAAGCTAAATGTGAATTTCTATTACTGGCTAAACTGTTACTTTAAATGAATAAATTTAACAAAGTTGAGTTATTTAAATCCAATTAATCGATCGTTAAGTAAAACTTGTGATTGTTTCAATTTACTAATTTCCAAACTTTCTAGAAAAGTTAATTTAGTCCATATTTTATTTAAATGTAAAATTTGAAAATCTTGATTAAATGTGTGGTTTTCTTTTGAGGATTGGGAAAAGTTAAATTATTTTTTATTTCTAAACGAAGAACAATGTTCAGTAATACGTTTTTCAAACGATCTTCCTTTTTGACCAACATACGGGGTAAGTCCAGAAAGTAAGTTTTGCAATGAAAGAAATCAAGTAGAGATATAGAAAAACTATTTACTGCAAAATAATATACAAACCTTTTGCTATTTTTCTATAAAGTTCCCACCATTTGTCATTGTCATTTGCCATTTGTTATTGCGTGGTACACGTTTTTGTATGCCTTCTTCATGAAAGGTTGCCGTTTGTGTTGTCAGCTAATATGGTAATATGTTTCTTGAGTTTATTTTTCGAGATGTCAAGATTTGCTTGGCTTTAATACTTGCTGGCGAGGCCTTGTGCCTCCATTCCATCGATTGTGTTTTAGTTTCAGGGGTGTCATAAGCAATCCAAGTCTCATTCCCGGTTACTATTCGCCTCAGAAAGTCATCACCGCCATTGTTGTAACGTGTCAAAAAGTTAAGTGCACAGCTCACACATTATTTTTTGTGTTGCTCTGTAAGTGTTTTTGGTACCCAACGAGCACAAAGTTTTCTAAAACTCAGTGTTACAGTAACAACTTCATGAGTAAGTGATCTTGAAATTTGGGGAAAGTTCATAGAAAGAGCAGAAATTGTGAACTTACTGTTTTCCTTAATCACTCATTACATTTTTTTCCATAAACTTCGCGGATTTGTCGATGAATGTCGACTGGTTTAATGTTCTTCGCATTTACAAAACGAATTACAGATCAAATTCACTAGCGGCAGGATTTTAAATCAACGCCGCCATTCTAAGCAAGCACTACAAGGCGTACATAACAAATAGCGATCTCAAAATGGCGTCATCTCCTTGTCCTTGATGCAGAGCAACTACCGCGTATGCACGCAACGCTGCCGCGGTAAAAAATATAAACGCAACATACTTTCTGGATTTACCACGTATGTCTCACCGCATCCACATGTTAACTTATAGGCTCCAGTTTCTTATTTTATCTAGTTTTATTGCTTTACTTAACGGTAGGTACCTGACGAAGCCACTGTGCTGGCGAAACAATTGTCGTTTCAAGAATTAATATTAATAATGTGAAGATTTTAACTATTAGATTTATTTCTACTCTAATAATGGATCTTCATCAGGTAAAAGCCGAATCAACTCAATTCAATCATTTATTTTTGGTCCCATATGTTATTATTAGTATTATAGCTTTTATAATGAAATAATCGTCATTAAATAGCATTATTTTATTATAATATTAAAAATATTTTAGCGTCGAAAAGCTCTTTTTACTTTTAACAAAATTTCGAATAACGGAAAGTAGAATCGACTTAAAATTCAGTTTTCGTTCTGGCGTTATTACGTTTTTCAGCTTTGGGAGTTGTTTTTAAAAAGCGTGTCATATTGCGCGTTAGATATGACGACTTGAGCTTTTTACATAAAGACTTTAAAATTGGTGTCCTGAAAATAAAAAGTAAGAAAATATTCGTTTTCTCATTATCCATACCGACCTTTTAAAGTTTTTTTTTTGTTCAAATATGATACATGCTCAGAATTCGAAATGAGTTAATTTTCGTAATACTGATGCTAATTACAAGAAAAAAAGTTAATTTGCAAGAAGAAATTTAATATTAGCCAGCGTTTTTTCTAAAAATGTATTTTGATGAAATACTGAAGGAAAGGTAAATCCCGTCAACAAAATAAGACGACATTCCTACCTCTCAGCTGAAGTGGAACAAATTTCAGAACTTTCTCAGCTTGAAATTGAATCGATAAATGGGAAAAACGGAAGCAAGCGGCAATTTCGTGAGGATTTCCTCTTTTTTTCATTCACCACTACTTTCTTACTGATGTATTCGAACGGTTCTAGATGGTCTTTTTGTCTCTCGTTTTCTTGAGACACATTTCTTAAAGTTAGTACGTCAGCCTTCACTGAAATATAATACGCATTATAAAATTATTTTTGAAGAGACAATTTGACAGCATTCATAAAAATAACTTCTCATATCATTGTGGTAAAAGGAATACGTCTTTAACTTGTTTTATTCATTCAAAAGAAAAAGTTTAGTTACAGACAATTGGTTTTTAAAATATTTAATAAAATTTGTTATTCATTTCTCGAAGAGCTTAAATAGTAATAGATAATAACTAGAGTTGATATTTCGTTCTTATAACAGAATTGGCTAGGGGTCTCGTTTACGGCTTCGGAGTAATAATTCAAATATGCGAAGTAAAAAATGTAATACTAAAAAGATACTAATGCGTTATATACTTTAAAAATAGAGATTATATTTATATAATAAATACAAGATAATGAAAGCATATTTAAACAAATCCCGTAGATCAAGTTATATCCACATTCGGCTAACTTGAATAGCCTTTTCAAAATCTACCACCATAAATTTAGGCTTAAAAATTTAATTTACCTGATTGCACTTTGTTTGAATTAATTTAAGCATTGTTGCGTATGTTCTTGTTTCCTTATTTGGCAGCAAAACAAATACAAGTGGTACATAATGTCCATTTTGTAATAAATGGACAGTAAATAGTTTGTAAAAATATATACTACAATATTTAAATTTTCCGTCCATATAGACCTTAGGCGAGTTACAGAACACACGTAAGTTTGCCTCATACGAAAACACTACAATTTTATTAATTACCACTATGTTGGAGATAAACCAATGTTATGGTTGATGTTGGCTCGTGGACCAAACTGTTTGCAATGAATCCGGTTTCTGGCGGTGATACGGTGATACAACGTCAGTTATTAGAATCACGAAGCCGTTACTACTTCAGCGTGCACAGGTTGTAAGGCTATATACACTTTACTATTTAAATCTTCGGCGACTGCTTGTTAAATGAATAACGAATGTATAATGACTTATACTAACACAGAACTGTTGTTGACACTGGTGTCTCATGACAAACAAATTATTGTTATGTTGATGTTTAAAGTAAGACTGTGTGTCTTGTTGTTGATGTTGATACTGTGTTTGAGTTCATATTGATTGATATGAATGCTATGAAAAGACTCTTGCCTTAAGAGACTATACGCTTTGTACTGATGTTGAGTTTGTACTGATCCATTCTCTACTGTTTTAAAAGTAGGTAAAAATATACCACTACCCCTAACTATTACATATTAAAATCGTATTGGTTGAATAGTACATTATTTGAAGTCATAACGTGGAATTTTTGTATTATTTCGATAATGTCTTAAAATTATAATCCTAACTAATAAATAATAAAATATCATTACAAATTAAGTATTAGTAGGTGTCATAAACCTAAGTATGTAGATACGAATCGTCCCTTGTTAAAGTAATAAAATTTATTATACATACCTAAGAAAGGAGATCTTAACAATGAATATCCAAATTAAAGCCTTTGTTCACTAATGGATTTTTATGGTACATACATATTTAGGAATCGTGAGTCTATTATACATATTTAATTAACAATGAGTGATCATATTAAGGATCTATTGAAATCGTTCACTAATAATCCTAGGCAATAAACAAACGATCTGATAATTAAAAATTCGTGAAAAGTTACGCCTCTCCCTGTAACGTACTGATGCATTTCGCTCTTATTGGAGCCTGTCAATATACCATATCTTGGAGACAGATATGATTTTTCACTTCTATATTTGGTGTATATATAGCTAACATTCTGAACTTACTGCAAACGAGAACTAAAAATCTTATTTTTACATGCAAATGTCGCCCAATGTGACACACAAGGCGACATTATGTGACATATAAGGCAACAGTGTAGAAGTGAAAAGTCGTATTTGTCTCGAAGATATCGTATATGACAAGCTCCAATAATAGCGAAATGCATCTGTACGTTCCAGGAACAGACGTGAATTACGAATTTTCTAATTATCCTAACAACCAGGAAGGTCGACGTCGCGGCGTGTTGCGTTCTACATACTGGTACAAACTTAGTTCGTCAAATTGTAGTAATTAACGCATCACATAAGGCGACATTCGCATGTTAATAATCATTAATTCTCATTTGTAGTAAGTTCATAATGTTAAACGGTCTGATGTATAAAGCAATAAAGAAATTTAAAAAGGATGCCGATTATTAAATCACCTTAGATAATAAATAGATTTGCAAATGTAAAGGATATCGCTTTCTTAGAATTTAAAGAATGTTTTTATAATGTGCTAATAAAAGTACGTTAAACAGTGGTTTAAATTCTAAAATGAACTTTAAATATTTTATAAAATTGTAAATGTTTATGTTTAAATTCAATGTCCTAGATTTACTTATATTTAACAATAAAAAATGTTTGTAATTAAAATATTACTAAAGGATAGTAAATCTGCGATTAACAGGAACGGTTCCTTTTTAATTGTTTTAATATCCAATAATTCTAATGCACCAAACACATCTTATATATTTTTTGGCAGTTGGGGCTGAACTTTTTTCTGTTGTAATAGATACTATTTCGTATTAATGTTAAATCTTTAATAGTCAGGTTATCTAACTCCGAACTGATTTCTTTTAACACAGAATTTATAATCTTGCTCAGGTTTTCTGCGAGACCTTCAGTTGCTTTCGTTTTGGCAGAGAACGTAATTATGTGTCTGCTAAGTGTAGTAGAGTTCAAATCATGATTGTGCACTAATTCACTTTTTGAAATTAAATGTTCATCACCAAGGGTATGTAATTTCGCTTTACATTGTTTGTTTGTGCAGCGCCACACAACTTCACCTACGGATAATTTGAAGATTTTTCGAAAATTAACATCCTCCACTATTAGAAAATTTGCACCATAGAATGGAATAACATTTTCTGTACATTTATTTAAATAAAATGATCTAACACCCATTAAATAGGATTAAACTATGGTTCGACGCAGTTCATATACTCGTATTTCTAAGAAACTATAAATTGTAGCCTGATAAGCTAATTACGGGATGCAGGTAATATCGTCCCAGTTCATGCCCACCCCTGCTAACAGGACGACTGCGGGACTATGAATTGTATATACGAAGATTGTTGGAAACTACGTGGCCTAACACAGAGATGGCGCGAATTCGTAGTAACCTTATTTACATTCTGTAGAATCATACTTTAATAGATTAAATATGACAGTGGAGAGCGAGCTGTCGATTGTTCCGTTTTCGAGTTGCGAGCAGTGATAAAGTACTATCATTTGAAAGGCTTAACACAAGCCGAAATCGAAGCAGAGCTGGATTCAACACTATTAGAATCCGCTCCTCCGTTTTCAATGGTTAAAAACTGAGTTACCGAATTTAAGCGTGGTCGTATCGGTACAAATGATGAACCCCGTAGTGGACGTATAAAAACTGTTACTGTTCCGGATTTCATTGAAAAAGTCCACCGTATAGTCTTGGATGACCATCGAGTAAAAGTGTGCGAGATAATAGACATTGTAGGTATCTCAAATGACAGTATGTACAGAATTTTAGTAGAACAATTGAAAATCAAAAAATATTCCGCGCGTTGGGTGCCGCGGTTACTCACACCGGAGCCAAACTGAATTGTTTGAGTGCTTCTCGCGACCTTTTGGCATGCAATCAGAAGAACTTTGTACCCCGTTTCATTACCGTCGATGAAACTTGAGCCCACCATTACACTTATCAAACCAAAGAATAATCCAAATGGACAAAAAAAAGTTATCCGCTACCAAAGAAGACAAAAACGGTTTTGTCAGCAGGAACGGTTATGGCAACTGTTTCCCATGTAAATATCTTGGTCGTCTACATAGGAAACAATGTAGCAACAATTAAGCAACAAAACCAAAGAGAAACGGCCTTATTTGGCAAAGAAGAAAGTGCTTTTCCATCAGAATACGCACCTGGCCCACCTGTCTGCGATTGTAATGGCAAAAATTCATGAATTGGCATTCGAATTAGTGCCTCATTCGCTCTATTCCCCAGATTTGGCTCACAGCGATTATCATCTCTTTCCAAACCTGAAAAAATGGATCGGCGGTAAGAGATTTTCATTTAGTTTCGAGGTAATAGCTACTGCAAAGAGCTATTTCGAGGACTTGGATTCACCTACACCTACAATGAGGGAATTACTAATTTGGAATATTGTTGAAATAAGTGTGTTGAGTGAGCACGAGACAATATTGAATTGTCAACAAACTTGCGTTTCCTTTATTAGGCCACGAAGTTTCAGAACAACCCTTGTATTTACAGGTAATATACAAATTTTATATTAAACTAACTGGTGCGCTGAGTTGTCGCGTGTAATGTACGAAAAGGACGGGTCGCTATTTAAAAAACACTATGAACGCTTACCCTTCTAAACAGCGTCAGCAGTTGGTTTAGTTTGGTTAAAGAACTACAGCATTAGGTGTTGTTTCTGCAACAAGCAATGTACGGCGTGATGAATAAATGTTCTTATATAAAGAAAACGAGCATTCGATATCTAGTTCATCATTAATTAGTGATATAATATTAGCAAAGTTCAAATAATCGTTTAAATACGAATCTGTAAACGCAGTGTAAAAAACACATGTATTAATATTTGCTTCGCATGGTCACGTGGCGGTGGGCGCGTTCGACTCTGTTGTACGGACAAGATTAGCAACTCTAATAATAACGGTAGAATAATAGACAGGAAAGGATAATCGCTTTTGTATTTTGTCTACCTGGTGTACAATGATATTTTGCTCTATCCTAAATTCTGTTTCAATGAATGGCTTGTTATCTTGTATCGTATTCAATGCAAGTGAAGGTTGTATTGGAGACAATGCAATTGAATACGGTTAGACTGAAATTATTTGCTTTTCATTTCGCATATAATACTACTATGAAACATTAAAAAAAGCGTATTCTGACTTAGTTTAATGCATTGTTCGGCCGGTGAAGGCAATCCTTATAATCGTGAAGGTAAATCTTAATTTAAAATATGGCTAAATATAAGTACAAAAAATATTTATGATATACGAGGGCGATTCGCAAAGTAACCTCCGTTTGCGCCTAGTGAGCAGAGGAGTGGGGATATTGGCGCGATCGCATCAGTGCGGTGTAGTCAGGTTCACTGTGAAACCGGCAGTGCTAGTGAGAGAATCGTTCGGCATTCTTTTGTGCTATTTTGGTTGTTTAAAATGACTGCTTCAATTGAATTATGTGGTTTTATCCGATTTTTGCACGAAGGCTGCTGATATTCATCGTGAACTTTGTTCTGTTTATGGTGAAACTGTCATGAGTGACAGTATGGTTAAAAGATGGTGCCGTAGCTTTCAAGAAGGACTAACTAATGCTCATGATGAAGAGCGGAGTGAAAGACCAACTGTTGTGACGAATGAACTTGTGGGTAATGTTAAAGAAAAAAATTCGTGAAAATCGGCGATTCACAACCATAGAACTGAGTGTCTTTTTCTTCAAATTTCACGTACAGCTTTGTACGAGATTGTTACTGAACATTTACGTTACTACAAATTTTGTTCACGGTGGGTACCAAAACTTCTTACCGAAGACTCTCAACAAAGAAAATGGGACCGGCACGATTTAATTCATGGCGATCCACGTCAATTAACTCGGTAATTGGAAACTAAAATGGGTTGTAACCAATCGACCATAATAGGGCACTTGCATTTCATGGAAAACTCAAAAAACTGTGTGTTTAGCGACAACAAGAATCAGCGTGTCAGCATTTGTGTCTTTTTGCAAGCTAGTCAACAATATCGACCGTTTCTGTCTCACAATGCTACTGGTGAAGAATAATTGTACACCAAGAACAGAATAGAATAGCTTAGCCCTAACAGAAAGGTAACTCCCCGAGCAAAAACTCAGACTCATCCGAGTCAGCTGATGTTGTGTATTTGGTGTGAGAAAGAAGGCGTCGCCTACTAATGAATAGCTTTCCAGGTTATGTAATGATTACTGCTGAGATATACCAGCAACAATTACAACGGCTTGAGGGCGTAATTAAAAAAAAAAAGAGACTGAGAAGACATCATGCAGCATAATAACGCTCGCCCTCATACTGCTATAGGAAAATCGATTAATTTGAGGATAGTGCTCAATATGGGATACCTAAATATTTACAGCAACACAACTCCGCCATATATTGTGAATAGCGTATATTACACTTTCATTTGACATTGTAATAGATAGGTATTTAACTTACAGGCAACTGTGATATTAATTTATTCTAGCCTTAAATTGTGAAGTTACCGCTTTGAAAGTTTTCATTGTATGTGTATTAACTGATGTTTTACGAATGTAAAAGCTAAAAATTATTTTTATATTTTGGTTCCTCACAAACATAAGATTCTGTCTAATTCCTCTCTAGGTTTAAATTGCTACAATTTTAGATTTTTTTATACTTTTCTAGTGTTTGTTCCGAAATAATAATTCGCCTAATATGGGGTACAATCAATTGCTTTATATGGGGTACCCCATATTAGGAAATGTATTACATTCACTATTTTTCACTCATCTACATTCAAGGCCGGCTGGTTGTTAATAGACTACATCTACATACGTATTTTATCGTTTCCCGTAGCAGCTTAGCTGTTCGAACGATAGGTAGCCCTCCAGACAAAGTCTCTTTCGCCCGTAAGATATCAATTATTAAATAGTTGTCTTCTTATAGGGCGGAACTTGCTTGATCTATGCGGGCTATTTCAGTAAATTTAAATACAGATACAAACCAGTTGTTTATAACAGGTTTGTATTAATTTGTATACAGTGCTTCACTAGCTTAACTGAGGACGCCTAGATGGCAGAAACATATGTATTAAGCAGAAGTAAATGTTGAAAATACGAGGTGTATTGTCCATGTGCATAGTTACAGATATGTAAATTATTTACGCACTTGTAATAATTACAATAATTATTATTAATTCAAATGCCTGTCAAAGGAAAAAATGGAATAATAAAAACATGATAGAAGCTATTAAAGCTTCTAGAGAGAAGCGCATGGGCTGTAAGAAAAGCGCTAAAATATTTGGGGTCTCACACTCTACCTTGGAAAGATATGTAAAATTTAATAAAGAACCAGAAGAACTTGTAAATGGAAGGCTTGGAAGAAAAGCAGTCTTATCAGAAGAATTAAAAAAGTCCAATTCCTTTTATAATCCTTCTGCTAGGACTGCTTGCTTTTCTTCCAAGTCTTCTAATTTGGTAAATCATTGTTTAGAATTAGAGAAACAGTTTTTTTGTACTTGGACTTTTTACAAAATCAACTAATTCCTGCACTCGCCGCTTTATACCCAAATGACAATGATCCGAATTTACCCAACGGCAATCTATGGTTTCAACAAGATGGAGCACCTGCTCAGATTGATGTACAAAAATACTTAAGCACTGTTTTTCCAAAAAAATGGTAGGAGGGGACCTATTGAATGGCCAGCCCGTTCACCGGATCTATCACCTCTTGACTACTTTCTATGAGGTTATTTAAAAAGTAAAGTTTGCGTAAATAGACCAGCCAACACCAACGATTTAAAGAATAGAATTCGAAGTGAAATTAGCGCGATACAGCAAGCAGTTATTAGAAATGTAATTCAAGAATTTAATCATCGAATCGCTTATTATCAAGTTGTAAACGAAATTCACTTCGAACATTTAATACAACGTATGATTTTCTAAAAAAAATTGTTTTAACATTAAATATCTCGAAAAGTTTTTTCTTTAACATGCTAGTTATTTTACGACATTGTGTAAGGAAAAATATACTCTATAAAAAAAAAATAGGTGTTACACTTAAACAAAAAATAACGTCATAGCGCAAAAATGTCAGGCAATTAAAAAATTTGAAAACTGCAAAAAAGGTGCGCTTTTGAAAAACAAAATCGACCTGTTCAAGCATTTATTTAAACTACATGCAGGCAAAGAATTATTACCGATTTGCATTACTTTAAGACCTACCTCACTGTATAATATTGCGAATTCTACATGTATTTTCTATTTATAATTAGAAGCGACGCATGTTAATTACTATAATCCTAATATAATGGTATGTCAATTACTTAGCAAATTGGACCTTAATTAAATGATGATGTGGTGTATTAAGCCAATTATACATGTTCAATAATATTTGCTGATCTCTATTTATGAATTCAGACATTTAACAAAGTGTGGTCGTAAATTTCAATATATGGAAATGCATTTTTGATTGTATGTATTAGTACAACAAACGTAACAAGGGCATCGATAATACAACTTTAAATGCACTGATCCCATATTTATATCATTGACTAACTTTATTAAATGTAAATGTACATTCTCACATACTAGTTAATGCCAAAACACATATTAATTAATAACTTTCCTTATATGTGGAAGACAAAACAAACAATAATTTCTATATATTAATATGTTAATTTATTTTTTAGTATAAATGGCTCTATAGCATTATGGAGTGATTGGTCCCTAAAGTAAAAATTTTAACTCGATTTGTAGTTTTGACAACAATAAAATTTTAGTACAGTTCGTTTCAACTTATTTTAATTTGACTAAATAGAAATTATGTATGTACCTTTATAGCATCTGCTGGTGTGAGAGTGTGATTAGCTAACGATAATGTAAATGGGATTCAGGTACCTTGGGCCAGAAATGTGCAGGAGTGTATTTGTAATATTTGTACAATCATTTAGAAAATATAAAATGAATCCATTCTAAATATACATACATAAATAAGAAGCGAGGTTTTACATATTATTCTTGCAAGTATAATGCCCTGTTGTTAATAAAAGCAAGCTATGAACAAATACTTATTATTTTTAATCTTATTTTGAATTTTGTATGTTCCACAACACATAAAACTTTCCCTATGGTTAGTCATTTATAATAACTGCATTTATACATAGTAGTTGGTAATGTTAACAATAATCCAATATTAATGAAGTATCTGGCATAAACCATTTGAAATGACATATAAAAACAATATCACACTTAAGAAAACACTTTTTCGTATACATTGGAGATCCTCAAGGTCGGTGTACTTCATCACTTTCGTTTAAATTAACTATAAATTTCTGGTGAACATTCATATTTTCTAAATACACATTTTCTATTTATATTATATGTCTAATGCATTTTTTCCATTTTTCTGGCGTTATATTGGTAATCGCTTATTTATTATTTCGCTAAATTTGGGACGATCCTTAGTGAGACTAAATTTTTTCAATTGACTCCACACTGACTCGATCGGATTAAATATACAGCAATATGATGGCAAACGTAAAACAATGTCTTCCTTTCGAAGGTCTTTGTTTTAAATATTTATAATAATTGATCTTTTGTGTAGTTTTCATACTAAATATCATTTTTTCTAACTCTAACTTTCTAACTCCGATATTTCAGCCTTCGAACTGAGCGAATTTGGTAGTTTCTTCACCTGTCGTGAATGGTATGAATTATTGTCCATAACAATGACACTTCTTTCGGGTAATACCCGTAAGAGATTTTTCTGAAACCTCTTTTCAAGATTACAAATTTGTTTTTTTTTGCCGAAAGTAACACTTCGCCGACCCAACCGCTTTCAAAATCAGCGCGTAAAATAATAATTCTTTTTCCTTTGGAAGGGAGTACAGCTAATATACATGCCGGTGAATCATCAATCCAACCTTTTTCTATGGTATTGTGATGAGTGATGATATAAGAACTCGAAATGGAGCGAGACGACGGGCATTCAACGAGTAATCGCCGTCGGATTGATATTGTATATATATGTTGAAATAAATATTGTTATTATTAGTTATTAAGTGTGCTTTATTATTAATATAGTGTGTTTTAAATTACCGTTACTTTTATTTAAAAAAATCCAGAAAGACAAATATTTTACAGTATCGTGAGTGCCATACCAAGTTTCGTCTATGTAACAAATAAACCGCCCCTCATCTCGGGATTTTTCCATGTCGATTAAATATTCTTGGCGTAATTTCTGCATCCTCGGTGATTCCATTATAACATGTCGTTTGCTTTAATGTTCGCCATATTGTTCTAGAGGTTTTGATTCTTTTTATTCTTTAATTTTTTTTGTAAGCTATTTAATGTGGCAACTTCACCCTGCTTATACATTGAATGATATCAGCATCCCAGCTTGGTACTTTTCTTATAGACCCTTGTTCACTTGTACGACGATCCTTCTATAATGGCCTTTTATGGAACTTTTGCATTTTCTTCTTGTAAATTATCATGCAGATTTAATAGTTATTACTTAGTTTGAGCTACGAGATGAATTTCTTTAGCGCCTGTGTCTCCGACTCATAGACATCGTTATTTATTTCATATTGCTCACCTTCCCCAAGGTCTTGACATTTTCTTATAATAAAATATATGCTTTCTCACTTTAGAATTTATATTTTATTACTAACGACAATTTATATGGACTATATTACTTAAACGCAAGAAATGTTAAGTTGTAATGCCATTTGAATTATACGATGTTAAGTAATGACTAGGTATTAAATTTAATTTCGAGAACTAATATAAACAAGCAAATCAAGTTCGCTTACTTAGGCACAATTTATTTAATATCACTCTGGCTACTAAAGTAAGGAACCAAAACTTAAAAATTAAAGTTTTACACGGAAACTGGTTGTTGTAATTCGTAAATATTTTATTTATTATCAGTGGTGTAAAATTTAGGTCTCCTGCAATATAGCAAAGTCTAGAATTTGTCATCAAGAATGAGACTGTAATCACAACAGCAATCTCTACTTTTCTGCGTGTTTACTTTATTGTTCGTTTTGATTATTTCTGCTTTCTACAAGTTTTTATACTTTCTCTCTTTCTCTCTCTCCCCGTCCCCTCTTGTTTATCGCTTGGACTGTAGATAAACTTGTTTTAACTCTTTTGGTAACATCGCACATCATACATTTCGTTAATCGTAGTCACAATTTTGTATGTATTTTTTTATTTAGGTCTACCCTTAATTCTTCCATTTCTTCTTTGTCTTTTATACATTAATGAAATTTAAATCTATATCTGTGAATCGTGAATTTTTTTATTAATAACATTATTTTCTAAAATTGTTTCATCTTAATCCAACCTATTTCTATTTTAATATTTTTTGGTGTCACATAATCTTAAAGAGAACTGTTGAAATTATATTGTAATTAAAACTTGGACAATAAAAATATGTACATATTTATAATAAATACTTTATTTTAATGTAAATTACAATAAAATTTTACTTCAAATGGCCGTAATATAGTACCAATTTCAATCCCAATCAAAATTTGAGGAATGAAGTGAAGTGTTTATCGTAAAATCAATATTCAGCCTTTCGCAGCCAGTGATATATTCTATTCCATTTGAGTTTTTCCAAAATATTGTAGAATCTATGAATAAATAATAGAATAATAGAATAATAATTTGAAGTAAAGTGCACACTATAAAACTATTAGTAATTAATATTAATATACATATTGTTGTGTAGTTTGGTTTGATACGTGTAGAATAGTTTCAAATTAATTTTAGTCCTCACACAAGCATATACCTTTTTTGACTTTTATTTTATGCATGTTATCTTCAGGGGTTAACAAGGTTCTGCTTATTAGGCCTAGGATTTAATTAGTAAATATTATTAAGGTAAATTATGTACAAAATAATACAAATCTGTATAAAAACAAATTTGTATCTGTATATACATGGACCCACAGTATGTATTTATCAGCGTTTGCTTCAACCACCAGACGCATGCGTTTCTGTGTAACCACTTTGTCAATGATGGGTTTACGATGATGGCATGAGGTTATCTGATGTCATCGGATAGGACAAAATTTGCTACATAACCGCGAAGTGTACCTACAGTCGTTTGTCTTCGTAAACCCATCATTGACAAAGTGGTTACACAGAAACGCATGCGTCTGGTGGATGAAGCAAACGCTGGTAAATACGTACTGTGCGTATTGTGCGTCCATGTATATACAGATACAAATTTGTTTTTATACAGATTTGTATTATTTTGTATTAAAGCTTGATGTGAATTGTCGCATCGACATGCGATTTGTTTTTTGTAAATTATGTAACAAACTTTATAATGTACTAGAACATTTATAACGGTAAGAAATAATTAGTAATTTTAATTACTTAGTAATTAATTAGTAATTAGTAATTAAACTTCTAGTTTCAAAAATTCTTTTATTGTAAATACACACTACAATATTGTTTCGCCATACAATGGCTTCATCAGGTGGATGAAATACTGAATATGTACAATACAAGTTTGAATATTTATGTGAAAATTATTGGGGAAATGGAGGTGAAAAATTTTACAATCTTAAATTTAGTAGAGGGGAGTTGTTTAAATCTAGTTGGTCATTTAAAGCTAATCCTAAACTATTGTATCTATTAATTTCTAAGTTTTCTAACAGGTTAAGTTTTTTACTTTTTTCTTGAATGTGTAAAATTTTGAAATCTATATTAAATCTATGATTGGTATCTATACAATGACTTGCGAAAGTTGAATCTGTTATCTTTTCTTTATGGCTTCTCTCGTGTTCTTTCGTCGTAATTTTGAATGTCCTCTCTGTTTGTCCTATGTATACCTTATTACAAACTTCGCATGTTAACTTATATACACCAGAGTTTGATTCTTTGTCTATTTTATCTTTGTTGTTTTTAATAATATTCTGTATAGTATTGTCTGTTTTAAATGATATATGTTCGTTATTAAGTTTTTTAGTGAAAGTACCAATTTTTTCCGAAATTTTTTCTAAGTAAGTGATTGAATTGTAGGAATTAATTATCCTATATTTTAATTTTGGGTAAACTAAGGAAAGGGTTTTAGATTTTTGTTGGCTATTCAGGATGGTATTGATAATATTTATAGAGTAACCATTGTTTAATGCAATTGAGTATATTCTATTTAGTTCAAGGTCGAAATTCCTTTTACTCATACGTACATGAATTAATCTATATACCATTGATTGGTATGCTGATAATTTGTGTGTTATAGGATGAAAAGAATTAGCGTGTATTGTGGTATCTGTATGTTTTGGTTTATGGTATATAGCGAACTCGTGTTTATTAGTTTTGTGTGATATGGTTAAATCTAGAAAATTAATGCTTTTATTTATTTCTGTTTCTATAGTAAAATTTATTTTGGGGTGAATAGTGTTGATATAATTATGTAAAGTTTTTAATTGTCTATCTTAACACCAAAATAAATTTTACTATAGAAACAGAAATAAATAAAAGCATTAATTTTCTAGATTTAACAATATCACACAAAACTAATAAACACGAGTTCGCTATATACCATAAACCAACACATACAGATACCAAGAGACACGCTAATTCGTTTCATCCTATAACACACAAATTATCAGCATACCAATCAATGGTATATAGATTAATTCATGTACCTATGAGTAAAAGTAATTTCGACATTGAACTAAATAGAATATACACAATTGCATTAAACAATGGTTACTCTATAAATATTATCAATAACATCCTGAATAGCCAACAAAAATCTAAAACCCTTTCCTTAGTTTACCCAAAATTAAAATATAAGATTTAATTAATTCCTACAATTCAATCACTTACTTAGGAAAAATTTCGGAAAAAATTGGTACTTTCATTAAAAAACTTAATAACGAACATATATCATTTAAAACAGACAATACTATACAGAATATTATTAAAAACAACAAAGATAAAATAGACAAAGATCAAACTCTGGTGTATATAAGTTAACATGCGAAGATTGTAATAAGGTATACATAGGACAAACGGGGAGGACATTCAAAATTAGGATGAAAGGATACCAATCATAGATTTTATATATAGATTTCAAAATTTTACACATTCAAGAAAAAAGTAAAAACTTAACCTGTTAGAAAACTTAGAAATTAATAGATAGAATAGTTTAGGATTAGCTTTAAATGACCAACTAGATTTATACAACTCCCCTCTACTAAATTTAAGATTGTAAAATTTTTCCACCATTTCCCCAATAATTTTCACATAAATATTCAAACTTGTATTGTACATATTCAGTATTTCATTCACCTGATGAAGCCATTGTATGGCGAAACAATATTGTAGTGTGTATTTACAATAATAGAATTTTTGAAACTAGAAGGTTAATTACTTATTTCTTAGCGTTATAATGAAGTTTCAACAAGTATCTCCTTCGTCAATTAACTATTTAAAACATTTATTTTTTATTTTATTAATATCTACGGATCTTATTATATACAAAATATCAAAATTTCTGACATTTATAATATAAACTCCAAATATTTTACACTTAAGTTATTTTTAATGGATGGTATATGCTTAAGGCGATTTTAACTTATTTGAAAACTCAATATTAACTGTATGTAACTTTACGTGAAAATTTATTACGCATTATTTGATAAACTTTGAAGTCTTTAATAATTCTGTGTTGAATTATTACAAACACGTAAGAAAATCATCATTCATCCGAGGGCGTATTAATTCTCCAAGGAATAATGGTTTCAAACGGTAAATTTGAATGTTGTGATAAAAATGTATAATTCACTGTATACACTTGTGGATATTGACTCTACGAGGGTATTGACAGCAGTACGATACTTATTAATATATATTCTTCCGAACTTAAAAACTAGTATGCTTATTTACTGGATACACTTACATTATTTACACCTTACTACTTCAAATTATTCTAAGAGGGCGGATTAACATATAAGGTCCCCAACAACGCCATTGTGTGACTAGTGGTGATAGAAACAAGTTCTAACCTCTAAACGGTAATTTCAAGAATCTTGTCGTAGCATACAAAGTCTAATTTTCCAGAAACAAAACGGCAATCGCTCGAGTGAAAGCATCATGGTCCTCAAGGCCTAATAAGTTTCGAGTTCAAAAATCGGCTGTTCTTGCTTCAGTTTTTTTGGGTACCGTGAAATAATTAAGATCGATTACCTAAAATAGGGTCAGGCCATCATTGGAGACTCTTATTATAAATTACTAACTATCCTGAGAGAGGCGAAAGGTGTGTTGTTTTTGCAAAACAATGCCCCTGCATACAAATCGCGCATTACCAAGAATACAATTCGGAATCTAGGGTTTGAATTACTGGAACACCCACCCTACTCCCAAGACAGCCCCCTCAGACTATTATCTGTCCTCGATTGAAAAAAAATTTAGAAGGACGTCAATTTTTATGTACATACATACAT
Source organism: Melolontha melolontha (assembly GCA_935421215.2). Lineage (NCBI taxonomy): Eukaryota > Metazoa > Arthropoda > Insecta > Coleoptera > Scarabaeidae > Melolontha > Melolontha melolontha. The sequence continues at coordinate 90,255,691 of OW285236.1, read as the reverse complement.
ACATACATAATCTTTACTTCCATATACCGGTTATACCAGTGTTGGATGATAAATTTCATACATTAATTACATTGTGCATTCTACAGCATACTCTATACAATACTAATATAAATTTTATATAATACAGATGTGCTTATAACCTACTACATATATCGACTCCAATATTTTCTCTAAATTGGGGGCTCTAAATTACGTCTTCCATATATGTCCTTTTCCATCTCTTCCCGACACCAGCTATCCGTATCGTCTGTGTCCATTCTAAGTTTCTCTTCCTTAAATTTTCGTTTATATGATTGTTCCATGTTTTTTTGGGTCTATCTCTTCCTCTCCTTCCTATAGGTTTACTGCTCCAAATTTTTTTCGCCATTCTGCTCCGTTCCATTCTTATCAGATGCCCGAACCATCTCAATTGCTACTGCTCAATCGTTACGTTTAACGAAATTACACGGCTTCTTCGTCTTATATCGACGTTTCGTATTCTATCCAACCTTGTCACCACCTCTATTCTACGTAAATACTTCATTTCAATTGCTTGTAGTCGGGCCTTTGTTCTGTCATTTATGGTCCAAGATTCGCAGCTATATGTTAAAGTTGTACATACAATATAGTTTTATAAACCTGTAGCTTGGTATTTTTGGATATTTCTTTTTTATGAATCATTACTTTCCCCATCGCAAACAACTGCAACTGTTTAAACAACTGCAATAACGCTTACTTTTTCTATCTCTCTAACCATTGTCAAATGTATATGTATTTTTGTTAGTGATTTTTTTTTTGTACAGTTAATGAAATTGACATGGTCTCAATTTAATTTATTTTTTGTCTGTCAAATATTAGTGTTATGTACTTTTATACATAACTTTTTTTACCAAATGTTGCACCTATCTTGAATACAGTTCTTGCTGCCATCAATGTCGACAATGATCTACCTAATTTAACACGATCTACAGTACATAGGCTTTTGAAAGACATTGGTTTCGCATTTCAAAAACTAAAATAAAGAAGCATTATTATTAAACGGGATGATATTATTAGATGGAGACATAAAAATTTACGAGATATCAGAAGGTTCAGAGCTGAAAGTAATATTTGTTTATTCTTTACATCAAAACATGTATCTATTATAATAATAATTTTAGGTAGATGTATTATCTGTGTAGATGAATCAATGGTTAATTTAGGGCACTCTGCAAATAAAACTTGGCATGATACTACTATTAAAAGTACTCGTGATGCATTTATGCAGGGACTGAGTACAGGATCAAAATCTCCAACTGGTCTTAGTCCTCACTTTGCTTTAGTACATACCGATAATGAAAATGGATTTCTCGTGGGTACAGAATTAACATTTCTGTGTAAAAAAAATACTGCTGATGCTCCTAATGAAATGGATGCAGAAACATTTGAAAAATGCTTTATTGAGCAGTTCTTACCATACACCCCAGAAAATTCCGCTATTGTTCTAGATAATGCGAAATACCACAGCAGTCATAAATATCGTACATATTGTCATGGACTTTCCTTGGACAAGTAAAGAAAAAGGTTGAATAATTTGTGGACTCAGTAATAGGGACATTCTAATGAAAATTAGCTATTTCAGTTGTATATTTATTTATTTCAGACGGGGATCGATATATATATATTATTTTATAAATAAAATAAATTGTATGATGTATGAAATTATGATTAGCCCTTGTATATAATTAGGTGGACCAAAGGATTGAATTTGCCGCTTTTTCGGATATTGTATTTGATAAAATGTATTGTCTGTATATATTTTGATTTTATAGATGGTAGGGATGGCCAGGCGGATGTGAATTTTTCATTCTTGATTTAGAGGTATCTTGACTGTTAAAGTGTTTGGTTCATTAAAGAATAAAATAATCAATTTTATTCTTTGTTGTATAAATTCGGGCTGTATTTTGTTTTGCATTTAGTGTAAGGTGCAAGTAAATCTTAATTCGATTTTTGCGAAGGTTTAATGTTTATTTGAAATTTTGTGAAAAAAGATGCCTCTCGTGTATTTTATAAAATCGCACAAAGATTAATGTAAGTTGATAAAAATTATTTTGTTTATATATTTGATATCAGGATTATTTTCATTGTTATAAATTTATGTATTTATTGTAATAATTATATGTTTGAAAGTAGTATATGGATATTAGCGAAAGTTGTCATGTTTTTTGTAAGGGAAGTTGTTTTTTCTTAAAATAATATTTCGAGAACATTTTTGAATTCAAGGTTGGAGGTATTGTAGTGGGGATTGACCTTGTCATGTTATTTGGTGCATGAAAATTTCAACTAGCGTGAGTTTTGAAAACTAATTTGTTTTTAATATTTGTTTGTGGGGGACACAGTAGAGGTTAAACTTGACAGATTTCACTAATATTTATTAGTTTTATATTTAATCGTGATTTAAAAGAGGTTTTTCTCTTTGTGCGAGTCAATATTCACAAAGAGTGTTTCCTCAATGCTACTGTTTAATGATGCTTTAGCACCCTATACACTTTGTAGAGGGATTTTTTTTGATTTTTTTTTTAATACATTGACATAAACGGAATTGACTTGTGTTTTATTTGTGTTTATGGTTTTATTCTGGAAAACAAAATTACACCCATTCCCGTGTGGAACGATTCATGAGATGGCAGTTCGTGGATTCTACTAGACTGAATAGCCGGCGATATAAGCTGTAGTGTGAATTAAAATTAAATAAGCAATTTCAAAGCAAATTCCACTGCAATATGTGATTGAAGTTTTGGCAAAAGAATTCACCGGGAAGTTCTGAGTTTACCACCATTGTCAGCTAAATAGAGATGACTTGGGCACCAGTAAAGAACCATATAAAGATGAACAACACTAGATTCAAAGTAAAAGAAATGCCATATCCAATTGTAAATGCATATAATAACGTAATAGCTGAAAATTGAGAAAACATGTAAAGAAAAATTGAAGATGAGATGAGAATTCTTGATGGACTGTTGGATCATATTGAGGAATTCATAATACATTTGGAAGAATCAAGTTCAAGTGATGATTCCGAGGCTGATTTATTAACAGATTCAGTTAATTGATTACTCTAACATTTCATCAACATCAAATGCATTTTCAAACCGTTCATGGTGATATTGAAATTGTAATTTAAATTTTTCAAAAATGAATTGCACATGCGATAGAATCTAGTTCAATAGATGGCTCCAAAGCTGATTTATTAATAGATCCAGTCAATTCCTTTAACATCAAATGCTTGTTCAAACCCTTCATGCTGATAATCAATATTGTATTTCTAATTGAAAACCTATAATTCAATATAAACAAGATTTTCTTCATTATAATTACGCGTTTAATTTATGTAGGTTATGTGCTATGCCAACACCGTCAATAGAAGTTATTTTAAAATCAAACAAAAATTATTTTATCAGTTGGCAGATTGTATTGAACAATTTGACAACTATGTAAGCTTTCTCCATAAAGCCCATACTGCACTGTGTACGTGAAACGCTCTATAGAAGAACAGTTTCTCTTTGAATTTGGTAATGTTAAATATTGACATGCATTTATATTTTTTTATATAAAAACATATGGTTCTGTACAACATTACGAAATCATTAAAAAAAGAACTTCCGTATTTGCATTACGTAATATTTCGTTAACTAATTGACGAATAGCTAAGGTCATAAAAACGAAGATATATGTAACTCTTGCTCAAGAATGAGTTGTTCCAACTGCAACCGAAAATAAGGCCTCCGTCGTGTTTACACTAAAAATAAACGCACGCAGTTTTAGAACTGCGTTAAAAGTCTTACTCAATCAATGCCCGTCGTAAATTCGAATAACCTTTTTCAGACTTTCCCGGATAGATGCTTCGTTCCACGTTTATTATGTATGAAAGGATATACCGACAACCGTACATACGCATGTCATGAATAAAACAGTAGAACTTAAATCTTTCGTTTCTTGTTTTTTGTTTTTTATTTATTTTTGATATGTAACAAAAATATATATGCAAACCTTATATAATATATATTATGAAAAATATACATGTAGTAAAATATCTTTCTTTGGGGACTGTGGTTAAGTAAAAAATCAAAAAAGTTATAAAACCCCTTACCATAATTAATAATAGTGTTTTAAATACCAATTTCGGCAACTAAGTTGTCATCATCAGTAAGTAAAAACTCTAATCAAAGTGTCGGACATGGGACACGGTAAAGTTAACACATAGAATCGCGCACAACTTTACATGGCGTCCACATATACACTGATTTTAAAATAAATACATAAACTAAAATTGCGTCAACAAAGGAGTTGACGTAATTTTAGTTTTAATGATGCATCGTACGTAGGGGTCACCAATGCGAAATAAGTATGCGTTGTGTATATTCACATATACAGGTATGTTTTTAACATTTTTGTACTTTCGTATATTATATTTTCCATAATTTATATATATAATCTCAATTTAAAAAGAGTACAAATGAATGTTTTTTGTCTTGTTGAAGTTAAAATTAAAAATGGACGCCTATAGTCATTTTCAGTTTCCAGCATCTACCAAGGAACATTCACCAAGTTTCAGTCACAACTGTTTATTGTTCTGCTCCTGATAGTCATTTAAGTCAATAAAAAATTTTGGTTTGTTCAAAATTCGTATAGCAATGAAAGATTTTTTTTGAAAGGCGAAACGGCAAATGAAACTAAAGCAAAGCTGGATAAATATTATATAATAGCTAATTTCATCAATTAGAACTTTGAATACGGAAGACCATAGTAGAAAGAATAGAAGGAAGACAGCTACAATGGTGTGATGCGAATGGATGAAAACTGTTGGCCAAAAAGAGTGACACTGTACGTTCCAAGTGAGAGAAGCAAAAGAGGGTGACCACCGAAATCCTGGAAAAAAAGGCATAGATTCAACAATGCAAGGGCCTTGAGAATGATCATTGAAGAAACACGAGAAGATGGAGACTGAAATGCTGGAAGCGGCAATCGCCGTAAGAACCTCGCTTATAACGATCCATCGAAAAAATTCATAATTGGAGTAGACTGTGAAATTGGGTTGGTACTTTAACCACTTCCACATAATGACATTTATTATTTGACATTGAAACTATAAGTTTGTGTCAAATTTTTCAACTCTTATTAAGAAAGTTGTTTGTGTTTAGATGTAAATGGACAACATTTTCAACAACTTCTGTAGCTATACGTAAATTTAGATTATGATTTCGATATTATATAAATTATTTGTTTTCTTTTTTGTTGTAGTATCATTTCAATGCCACAACCTTACAATGAAACCAAATGAAACTGTCAAGCATCAAGTAATGTGTCATTATGTGGAAGTGGTTAAAGTACCAACCCAATTTCACAGTCTACTCCAATTATGAATTTTTTCGATGGCTCGTTATATATACATATACATATATATATATATATATATATATATATATATATATATATATATATATATATATATATATAAATATATATATAAGAACTGTTTGTAAGATGCTAAGTAATTTTCGAAGTGACCATATGAGCAAAAAATTCGCTGGGCGTTTTAGGTTTGAAAGTAATAATAGATAGAAGATGTCAGGAAAATTAATTCCAATAATTTTTCTGATAATATCTCGGTAATATTTCTGTAATTGTATACAGATTTTATTACGCTGGATTTTTTAACTTCTTTTTGAATCACAGGTCGTAAGGTTGTGAGAACTATTATTTGAATATGTTATATTAAAAACACTTATGTACATTTTTGTTTGGTTTATTTACATAAATAAATTAGGATATACAGAAACTGTGTATGTAAGAGGTGTTTTCTCGTTGAAAGTGAATGCAGAGATGATTTCTTACAAGAAAATGGTTTAAAAAAAACACTCGGTGTTTTTAAAGAGACCGCAAGGGGTGAACGGCAAATAAAATTAAAAGTAATCAAAATGACGAAACAGATATTACGGGAACTATTATTTGAATATGTTATATTAAAAACACTTATGTACATTTTTGTTTGTTTTATTTACATAAATAAATTAGTATATACAGAAACTGTGTATGTAAGAGGTGTTTTCTCGTTGAAAGTGAATGCAGAGATGATTTCTTACAAGAAAATGGTTTTAAAAAAACACTCGGTGTTTTTAAAGAGACCGCAAGGAATGAACGGCAAATAAAATTAAAAGTAATCAAAATGACACAACAGATATTACGGGGTCGAAACGGAAAACCCCTAAGCCTGATTTGGTTAACAACTTATCTATTAATATGTGACAATAAGATACCTATACATAGTAACAAAGGTACAGCAATAAAATGCAGCTAATCTTGCTTATAATAGCACACAAAAATTCTAAGTTCCTTAAAATTATAAACTAAAACGTGATATTTGCCTAATATTTTGACAATTGAAATTATTAACTAAATGTATGTACAAGTAGATAAATGAACAAATTCTTTGCAAATGAAAATAATAGGTTTACTCAGGATTTTCCAAAGTATTAAATAGATTTCTAATTCCATTTTTCCATATTTATAATTTATTGCCGCAGTGACAGAATAAAGATAAACTAAAAAAATATAAATAATTAAATAAAATGGACAAACTTATTAAAATCAGAACACTTGTATTTACTTGTTTTACACCATTACGTTAGATACATTATGGTAGGAAAAATATACTTTCTTAAATTCCCTAACAAAAACTAGGGGTTACAATAAAAAAAAAAAACTACGTAAAAGGTTCCCTTTTGAAAAATAAAATTAAAGGGTTCAAGCGTTTATTTGAAATATATCCAGGTAAGAAATTATTTTCGATGTGCATTACAAATATGCATATATATACACTGCTCAAAATCGTAAAGGGATATTTTTAAAATTAAGATGTAAAAACAGAATATCGTATTGTATATAAATATTTTGAGCAAAAATAATATGCGCAAAGGCTTTATTATATTATCTTGCTAACACTGGAGCGATTGTGTTTTGTTTGCAACATCTATCTATTAATTGTCATAACGACGTTATTTGTCACTTTCCGTTTAACTATGGTATGATCAAAAAGTCTTTGGATCGCTATTGCCATGGAATTTACGAGATATCTATGAAATTATTTATTTCAATTAGTTTTGACATTTATTTGACATCTTTCAAGTCAGCTGGTTATAAAATATACATAAAATGCAACTAATTACCATAACCTAAAATCTATTTTATTTGTGACTTATGTGTACTTCAAACTACAGAAGTAAATAATTCTATAGATGGTTTTTACACTTTATGGCTATCGCGATCCAAAGACTTTTTGATCATATGTTACATTGTAGCGTCATTTCTTGCTGCAGAGTTTAAAAACATTAAGTTTTATGTATAATTTGAGTAGTTTTATCAATGGAAAGGCCTCATTTACCGCCCGTAAAAATGTTATGTGCTATTGGCATGTTGCAAGATGGACGGCGTCAAGCTGAAGTTGCAGCCGAATTTCAAACTACACAAAGCGTCATAAGTCGCTTATGACACCGCTATAGGAATACTGGTTAAGTACGTAATCAACATCGTGGTAACGGTCAGATTACAACAGCAGCACAAGACTGCTACGTCTAAATTATTGCCCGACGTAATCATACCTGCACTGCTCGGCAGATGCAAAATCAGTTTAATCAAACATATGGCGTACTGATTAGTGACCAAACTATTCGTAATAAGTTACATGAGGTACATTTAAGATCTAGACGACCCTTAAGAGTTCCACCTCTAATAAGAGGTAATCGCGGAGAACGTCTTTCATGGGCACAGGATCACCGAAATTGGACAAACGAACAATGGTCATGTGTATTGTTCTCTGATGAGTCTAGATTTGGCATGTACAATGATTCAAGAGGAAATCAAGTGCGGAGGCAGCCAGGATGCGTAAATCGTTTGAATGCAGTCCAAGGAGTTCATTCTTCCAGAGGTGGTACAATCATAGTATGGGCCTGCATAAGTATTGGTGGAAGAACAGATCGCGTTTTGATTGAACGTAATATGACAGCTCAAGTTTATGTGGAACAGGTCATTTTACCTGTCGTTGTGCCATATACAGGAGCAGTAGGAGAAAATTTCAATATCATGCAAGATAATGTACGTCCACATGTAACTCGAATTGTAATGCATGTGCTAGAACAGAAACACATTACGTTGTTAGCGTGGCCAGCTCGGTCTCCGGATATGAATCCGTTAGAGCGTCTGTAGGATAAATTACAAATGAGGGTTAAAAATTCAAATGTTCACATTAATGATCTCCGAGACATTTTTAGAGGTCTTCAAAGAGAATTGAGAGCAATACCACAGGAAGAGATTGACAATTTAATTTTAGCAATACGTATCTGTATTAGAGCAGTAATAAACAATCGTGGAGGTCATACTGATTACTAGAAGTTGTCTTTAATGATATGTTTAGGATTGCTTTTCAAATTTAAACATCTTTAAGATTCTAAGACATCTAAGATTATATTGTTGTTAACAAAATTCTTATTTGCACACTTAAGTTTATTAACTTTTAGAATGTACTTCTAAATTTTGGACTTTTTTAATTACGCCATAAATATACAAATCTTGTCAATAAAGTTGGTTAATAATTTATAATAATCTTTTTTCTTTTAATAATGTAAATATCCCTGAACGATTTTGAGCAGTGTATATACATATATATACAATGTGTCCGGGAAAATATGGGAAATCTCTCGGATTCAGATAGAACATTAAAAAATAAGATGAAAAGCTCCCATAATTTTTTTCCTAGCGGCCCTCCCTACGGAGATACGGCCTCCTAAAGGACGCCACTGGAAATCCATTTTTCTTGAATAACTTTTAAACTACTTATTATAATTTAATGAAAATATAATATGATAAACAGTAGTAAGGACCTCTAAAAATACTGCCCTTAAATTTAAATTAACTTGTTTAGTTTACCAGGGGCGGACTAGGTTGTACATTTTAAAGCTTACATTTTTAACACCCTGTATGATAAGGAGTTAAAAAAAACAAATTTGGATACCTTGAACATTAAGCTAAAGAAAAGGTACTCTTGTTCATTGTCGATAAAATGAACCGTTTTCGAGGAAAAAAAAATAAAAGAATTAATGTTTTATTTCTATTAAAAAGAACCATGTTTTTTATTTTTTTTTGTCTGCAACAAAGTGTGATACAAAAGTCATTCCAGGAACAAAAAAGTTTTAGTTTAGGTTATTTACGGCTTCTCGTTTAACACTCTGTTAAACGAGTGTTAAACGAGAAGCCGTACAATATAGCGCTCAGTGAGTGTTGTGTCTTTTTGTGCTTTCAAGTGTTACACTGCTTTTTCTACTGAGGATGACAACGTGGTTGTCGAAATACGTATATAGAATTGTTAAATTCTATTGTGGTAAGGGTTTTTAATTTTTTATTCACTTAAAAGCCACAGTCTCCGATTTTTCAGTGAATGTTATCTGTTACAGATTTTATAAACATAAACATTGCAGCTTATGTGAAAATTCAAAGGAGGTATAGCAAACGCCAATTAAGTTGGTGCGAAGAGGAGGTGTGCAGAAGCCGTTTTTGAAAACGTCCACCCCCCACTACTCAAGTAATTGTCAGAATACATTTGTCATTGACATTTGACGGAGCATAATGGCTTTGCTAGGGGATCATAAAGTGATACACGCTTAGAGGTTAGAATTATCTGACATTTGATGTAAAACCAAATACAAATCTCCCCACTACTTCTAATCCTGCGCGAACTTATCCCTCCTCGCGCCAACTTAATTGGCGTTTGCTATACTTCTAATAGACATTCCGATACATAGGCGGCACGTAATTTAATTTTCAGAGGGTTTTTAATTTTGGAGTTCGTGTCGTAATTGACACAATTTTTTGAATATACTATATAATTGCATCATTGCATTTTTCATACGCTGTCTCCTTATTTCAATTACACCCTGTATATACATATAAGTATATTTTATATATATGTACATACTTATATACATATATATATATATATATATATATATATATATATATATATATATATATTATTTCTGTTCCGCTTTTATATTACAGAATTACATTTATCCAATACTTGTTATTTCACGAAAAATAAATATTTGTTTTCCCTTTTCCCATGCAAGGTCTTATCTATACATATTATAGGCCGCAGTCGTTATTTACGTTCTGAATTTCCCTTTGATATGTTTGTGGAAGTATGCGCGCGATAGCTTTCGAAGCGTACCTATACACCGACCGTAAAGTAAATTAATTTTCCCTTTTTATCATCTTCTTGGTTTCCTTCTTTCTCTTTCTTTCTCCATACGCGAATCATACTTATTCATTCACCCATTGGCGTCCCTATAGCTCAGATCATTATCGATTAACGATTTATTAAATTCACAATACGGAAGACCACGTTACACGTCCGTCGAGAGAGGTCACCGTTGTCGTCGTTGGAGTGAACACGGCGGAGGTCTCGATGATAACCTGACCGAAAAAGGGGGAATTAAACTATACCAGTGAAAGCATCGAAAGGGAAAATAACAAGGGAAACAGAATTTTTCTTTTTAAAAGTAAGCGAGGGGAGCAAAAAAGAATTTAATTTCAAAAACCAATAATTCTCATGAATTAATTATATCTCATCTAGCTTGTACCATGCCTTTAAAAACTTCCTGATTAGAGTAGACTGTTTTTTAAGTATTTTCTTTAGTAAGATTGACGACGCTGCGATACTTTTAAATTGTACTTTAGATTGTGACCGCTCTCAGTGACAATCTTGAATTAGAAAACCTTACATGTGATTGTATTATTTTATTATTAACATTTTAGAGTAACAACACGAAAAGTTTATAATCGAAAGTTACTTTAGAACTGGCCGAAAATTAAATCATGTTTTTCTTCCATTAATCAGTGCTTGCATGATTTCCGGCAACAGTTTCCTAATCTGACAGTTACTTACGCACAACTGCTAAGTTATGTTCATTCTTCCATTGTGAAACAGGGGCAATAACTCGTAAACCTGGCGGTGGAGCATCTAAAAAACTAACCACAGGATTGCATAGAGGCATAGAGGATATTCGAAGTCGAATGCTCAACTCATCTAAAAATCAAATGCAAAGCTTTCCAAAGAAGTTTATTTGTGAGTAGGAACATGCCATACCGTTTCTAAAAAAAAAAAAAATTTAAAGTCGTTTCCATATAAAGTTCAAGCATTTTTCGAACTCACGCAGGTAGATTTTGGTACGAGAACACAGTACTGTCAATGGTTTTCACAAAACATAAATAATGACCAGAGAGTGGACTGTAGCGATTGAATGACCAATTGCCCTGATAAAACGTTGTGCCGGGATCAGGTATAGTATGCATGCTATAACAGTCCCACTATTTGCTTGCTAGATTGCATTCGTTGAGCAGATGTTGTGTCTATTTATTCATAAATTCTATTTTACAGTGGCGTGTAAGACGAAATATACATTTATATATTATTTCGTTATATCCGCTAATTTCCAAAGTGTATTCTCGTTGTTATACATGCCTATACATATGTATTTCTTGTTCTCGAGATAATATATTTTCTATTCTCTTCAATAAGGGATTGTTTCTGGTTTCGTTTAGTATTTTAAAAAATCCGTTTTATATTGTTATATTGTATATTTATTCTATAATTTTTTATAAATATTAAGTTTAATACCCTACCTTATTTTTGGAGCAGTTTTCGTTTCTTCTTTTTAGTCCATTTCTTTCTGTTCTTAGTATTTCTCTATATTTTCATTAACTATGGAGAATTCTCGTAGGACAACCATGGTAGGATGGATTAGAGGCCATACAAACTGGTTGCATATTCGTAATGATACCGAGATATATTGCAGTGCCTGTTCATTAAGTTTAAGTTATCACAAAAGTGTAATATGCAGAGACATGTTTCTTCGAAAACTCATCAAGATAACATATGACCAATCTGCACCTGACACTTTTAACGAAGAACTGTGTGAAGCTTTCATGGCTGCCAATATCCCATTCAAAAAGATTAACAATCCAGTCCTCAGGAGGTTTCTTACAAAATATACTTGTACTTTCTTACAAAATATACTGATCGTCATATACCACTTATCAAAATGTTATTTGAGAACCATTGAAAAAATACGAACCAACCTATCTGGTCATTAATTATCTTTGGGTAGGTGCAGACGAAACAACGGATGGGACAATATGTGTTAAATGTATTTGTTGTTATTCTTCATCCGATAACTTCATACCAGCCATACTTAATTGCAACTAAAATATTGTTAGTTTCATGATTTAAAAAGATATTTCTCAAAGTTGGGACAAAAAGTTGATGTCATATTTAGCAGAAATCCAGATTTGAATATATTATATCAATTCCGCACAGAGCCGATTGAAAAATCTATACATTCGAAGTATGGTGCACTTTTGCAACATTTTAATCACGCACCCATCACCAGTTGTGATGTGGAACGGACATTTTCTATTTTTAAAGGCGTTTTAAGATCTAAAAGAATAAGTTTAACACAGGAACACCTTGAACAAATTTTAGTTGTTCATAGTAATGTTTTACACTTTCAATGTTTCACAGAAAATACATAGTTTTGAGTTTTGTTCTTTGTAAATTATTTTTCTTCAAAATTAGATACGCAATTCGCTTGTTCCGGCCTTTTTAACAAAAACACATATTTCGAAGCAAAACAAAATTTATTTTTCGACGTAATTTCCATGCACCTCGATACATTTAGTCCAATGTTTTTCCTATCCCACCAAACCGAGAAAAAAATTGGTTGCTCAAACCTGAAAAATACTGGGTTACAGCCTCTTCACCCTCAGCATTTACCATTTTCTTTTTCGCAACAATATTTTTTCAAATTAGGGAACAGAAAAAAGTCGCTGATAGCTAGATCTGGCGAATAGGGTGGTTACGGAAGCAATTCAAACTTCAATTCTTGCAATTTTGTCATTGCAACCATGCACGTGTGCACTCCAGTAATATCCTAGTGAAATAGGATTTTATTTTTTGCCAAATGTGAACGTTTTTTCATAATTGCGGCCTTCAATTTATCTAGCAATGCTGCGTAGTACTGTCCGTTGATTTTTGAACCCTTTTCAAAGTGGTCGACAAGAATTATTTCTCGGCTATCCCAAAAAAACTTTCGCCATCACTTTGTGCAGAGAGAAAGACCTTTGCCTTCTCCAGAGTTGGTTCTGTCGCCGTAGAAATTCCGCCTGTTTCTTTTGTATATAGGCTAAGACACTCTCCCGATATGTCCGTTCGTATGCGCTTTTGGTCGATCGTCAACAAACACAGCACCCATAGCGCGGATAATTTTCTAGCCTTAATGTAAAATCTTGTGCCCACGCTCAGATGATATCCCGCAAGCCTTAGCTATATCAATAACAATCAAACGAAGATCTTTCATCACAGCTTGATGCACTAATCGATCATTTTGTCAGTTGTAGCAGTTTACGGACGCCCGGAACGTTTTTAGTCTAAAACGCTCGTACGGCCACGTTTATACTCGGCCACCCAATATTTTATCCCTCTAAATGAAGGAGATGCTTCGCCGTATACAGAGTCTAACTCATTTTTTATTTCTCGAATCTTTTTCCCTTTCAAATGAAGGAATTTTATCACGGCGCGATACTCAACTGACAACTTTAGCGTACCATAGACAAACTAATGATCAGTATGACTTGCAATTTTGACAGTTTACATATGTCGAGGCCATCTATCGGACAACGAAATAATTTTTTTTCTACAATTACTTTATGTTGGTAAGGTCGAAAACATTTTAAATATCCCTCGTACCATCATGAACAGCACAAATACACTTGCCACATTCAATTAAATTCCATAAATCATTATTAATTCACAAATGAACCACTTACATTCTTTGCAAATAAAAAATATTTAATACGATTACATTCTCTTATAATATAATCTATATTTACGATGATTTTCCAAATTATTTAGATATGAATAAGTAAAATTTTGCCTGACTAAATATTCGCTAACTTTTAGGTATGTATTATAATTAATATAATAGGTAAGGTAATGATTTATTGTTTAGATATGGAAGCAGACCCAGTAAAGATAATTAAATTTGAGATATATTAATTAAAATTTAGATACCCGCATTTAATTATCATCGGCTTACACAAACGGTTACGTTTCACGATGATGAGACTCTTAAACGTTTCACTAACTAACAAAGATAATGTTTATTGTGCATACGCTAAACAATTTCCATATTTAATGCGAATTTGATTAAGTTTCTGTAATTCCCGTACGAGAGAAACAAAGTAGCGCGAAGGAGTAGCGGATGAGAGACAACGAGGCGGCACAACTAAAGGACGAAATTAATGAATGCGGGACCGCGTTACACATCTCTGGAGGAATTTCATTAACCGGGCATAAATCTCTAACGGTTTTAGTGGCCACCTAACATTAACAGACACAGACTATCGAACCGGCAACGAAAGGAAGAGAAACATATAATTTTAAGACAGGACCGAATTATGAGTAATTTTATTATATATTATGTTCATTTGAAATTCGAATAATTATATGTATATTTATGTTTCGATAGTATATATACTACCTTTATCAAACTGTAATTTTACTAATTAAAATTAGTGACAGTACAATGTTTATATTGATTTTACTACTTGCATTATATATTATTCTACTGAAATAAAGTTGCACTCCATATTACACATTAAAATTAGGATATGAGTAATGTAACCCAAAGATGCAAAGCGCATATTTTGCATATATTCTTAATAAATAGCATATTGTGCATAATTGATAAAAAAATTAATGATGTAGATCTTTAGCAGGCGTTTCACGAATTCAAGATAAACAATTTTAGAAATCTTTTATTATGAAGTAATTAATTTTATTATGTTTGCAGTTCTCAAGAAAATTTTTTTATTGATTTTTATGAGGTATAAGAGTATGGGTATTCCCAGTTTTAAATTCCCAGAATTCAAAATAGGTCGTTTCAAACCGTTAACGGGGGTTTTATTGTACCTATATTTACATAAGTAGGTCAATAATAAATAGATTTCTGAATTTTATATCTAATTGTGGTTTTGAAGAGATAACATCGATTCGTGTTTTGTAATGTTGTGGTATATTGTTTATTGATATTAGTAAAATGCCCAAAGTCAGTAGAGCGTCAGTGTGGGTTAAGCCATACAAAGAACTACTTATAGATATGTGAAAATTCTACGTGCGTTAAAATTGTAAGTATAATTTTTGAATATTCAATATACAGGTTTGTGTCAAATCGGTCGATATATTATTTCTTGAGATACGAAAAAATGTTGAAAGTAAGTTACATTCTTTTCAAGCAACATACACAATGAAAATAAAGAAAATGTACAGGGCGTTTCAGTTTTGCCCTGTCAGTATTTACTTAATTTTTTATACGGAACCCTGCGTATATCGACCGATTTCGCACCATTTGGACACTCGAGGCGCTTTCGTTTAATATTTTGAACTTACTCGTTAGGGCTTTAGAGCTAAGTATTGCTATTATTGCTTTCTAATTTGATATTTCAATTTTTGTTTTTTTTTTCATTGCAGATACCATGCGATAAAAATATCAAATAGACCAAAACGTGAAAACTTCTGTTTACATTACTAAAGTGGGTAAGATAAAATCTGAAGACGTGTCACAGCCCATATTAACGCAATGTTTCTAATGTCCAAAAAGCTAAACGAACAAGACATGTTTAACCGAGACTTATGTCATGCAATGGTGACGTCAAATATTCTCTTGCCAAACCTACGTAATCAAAACTTCACTTCTTTTCTCGAGAAGTATTACGAATTCAATGTCCAAAGTGAAACAACACTACGAAGAAACCACGTAAGTTCCTTGTATTCGGAAGTAATTGACGAAATTAAAGCTAAAATTCGGAACAAATATTTTAACATATTGCTATGAATTGTGGTTTTTATATTTACTGCACCACCATCCACAACTAATCTACCCAACTAGGATACTCGGTCGGTTTATTTCCAAAAATGGGACTTCTTTCTTCTCAGGGTTCCAATCGGAAAAACGTGGAAAATAAAAATGTTATTTAGGCGCCAATCAAAGTTTCTTGATTAATGAGCACAATATAAAATTTAAATGAATATTTAATACAAAAAAAATCAAAAAAGAAAAAAAATTGATCTTTATAAAGTATAAAGACTGTGTAATATATAAATTACAACCAGAGGTAAAAGAATTCACTGAATATGACCGCTAAGTGAATTTAAACATCCTCTAATGACTTCCGAACAACTTAATTAAATAACAAAGTTTATTTTTAATTTCTCCCCAGAGAACAACATAAAATAAACAAACTTGAAAACACGATCAAAAATCTAACGCATGTGCAACCATCAAACACATGAAAAAATAACCTTGAACTTCCCAACGTATAAAATTTTTTAAAGTTATATTTTTACGTAGAAATTTTAAAAATATTCTTTGTCATTTATCTCAACTAATTAAGACTAAATCTCTAAATAACAATATTAATACAATTGAAATTTAATATTCAAATCTTTTGAATTAATAAGACGTCTTATATTTTTACTTACATAAAAAAATTATGAGACACGTAGACAAGAAAACGTTGTTTAATCAAATACAATCAAAATTATGAGAACACAATCTCGTAGAATAAACGGGAATTGAATATAAACCACCAACAACTAATTAACACAATAATTCAACCCGAATTACTTAAATATATAATTATATATTTTTCAAATAAAAAGAACGTTCTTGTCTAAAGGTTTAACTACCGCTAGCTGTCCACATCACCCGCAATGGCTTACATAAAGCCGTCCTTCAATAATACTAGTTTTTGCTTACACATAAATATACAATCAAGTTAAAAAATAATGGAACATACATTTTTAATAAATTTTAAATATAATTTAGGGAAAAACCCATAGCAATATGTATTGATGAAACCACCGATTTAAGAGACGTTGTATTGTACTCATTTATTGATTTGTGTTCTCAGCAACGAGATTCTTTCAAAAGCTTACCTCATTGCTTCTAAAGAGTTAGAAAAACAAATGTACTCACGGTGGCCGGATTTGTTCAAGAAGAACTATCAACATTTTTTCTTTTCCTACGCCTGTTCCTGGAGATATTTTTTTGCTCATTTCGTCACATGCAGCACCGTACATGATAAAAATTTGAAAATCTTTTATCGGAACTTGATACATCTAACATGTCTTGCTCATGCTTTAAATAGGGTTGCTGAAGAGATTAGGAAACATTTTCCTCTTGTAAATAGTTTAATTTCCAACATGAAAAAAAAATCTTCATTAAAGCGCTTGTAAGGGTTCAGTTCTATAAAGAAAAACCACCAAACACTCCTCTTAAACCTCAACCTGTTATTACAAAATGATATTACTTGGTCTATCACTGATGTTAAACAGTTATTCGAAAACAAAGAAATAAAATAACAACATTCATTTATAAAAACCAATTATAGCTTTGTTTCTAAAACAAGAACACAAATGAAGGAATCTAATTTTCCATTAACCCGAACAGTAGAACTATTAAAACAATCTGAGGTAGAATTTTTCTAAATGAGGGACAAAATTTTTAAAAAATTAAAAAATGTGATGGAAAAAGATTGTGGATTTCGGTTTCTTAGCCAAGTAGTTAATATTTTAAAGGGAGAATTTACTGTAATATTAAGCAATTTTAAAAACGCCCTTATGACATCGGTTGATGTGGAAAGTAATTTTTCCATTTATAAATTTCTATATTCAGTCAGGAAACAACATTTTTTAATTGAGAACTTCTGGAAATATTCAGTGGTTTACTGTTTTTACAACTGACGACAACCTGCTTTGTGTAATAAATGCATATTTAGGTTTGGTTCAGTATGTACAAAAATAAAAATGTTTGTTTATTTTTAAGCGAATGAATAAATTTCTTTATTTGCATATTTTCAACATTTTTGTGCATATTTTGACTAAATGATTTGCATATTTATGCGCATATTTTTGGGTTTACCATTTGCGTATTTGGGTTTCCCTAGATATTAGCCTTGTGGGCCTTTGAGGCAGTAACATTGGTAGGCTTATTGATGAATGAGTGCTTTAATGTCTTACGAGACGTGTTTTTTAATGAATGAGTACTTTCATGTTTTACGAAACGTGTTTTTTATCCTGTTTTTTTCAATTAGTTAATGTCTTTTTCTTAAAGAGAAAATGAGAAATTTGATAATTTACGGAAATTTTTTGGAAGTTAGTAACGTTCGCGTATGTTTAGAATAAAATCCAAATTTTTGAATTTAGTTGCCTATGGTTGACTTAAGGTTAATAACATAAATGTATAATATAATTGCACATTTCCAAGCAGTAATTAAAAATACCAAAACCAAATAACGTTAGTTTCTTTTCATAATAAAATATTTTTAATTACTTTAATTAGTTTAATTACTGCATAATAAAATGTTTATTAATTGACAGTTATAATCTTAAATTATTGCTATGACTACTGACTCATAGACGTAGTGTGACCAACTTAAAACTCAATGATTTGAAAAAGCACTCATTTTGAGTGCTTTTATAGGTTTATTTGCAATGCTAATTGTAAAAAATAGTATATTAAAAAACAAATTTCATAAGGCACCATTTTGCCGCACGAGATCAGTTTAGAAAACGAGCCGCGATAGCGGCGAGTTTTCTAAAGAGTGAGTGCGGCAAAAGGCCTTATGAAACGAGTTTTTTATAGTATTTTTTCTATTTTGCGTTTTTTACATTAATAAATTGCATAAATTGGCATTATTTAATTTGAAAGTTCAGAGTTTAATTTTTATATAAAGCATGCAGTTGGTCACATTGATACTTGACATTTTCAAACTTAAATCTTGCTATCCGCGAAGTATATTATATTACATATTATTTACTAATTTTCGTTAACATTACTTGATACTTCATTTAAAAATATAAACATGAGTGACATAGAAACATATACAGTGTGGCCATAAAGTTTGGAACCAAGCTTATAACCGCATTATTTTACATTTTTAGGAAAAACGCTCGGACAGGTAAATTTTCCTTTTTAAAACGCCATCTTTTGACATACAATTTTTTTCTATGACGTCATTGGTTTTCGAGTGATGACGTTATCAACACTTTCTTTAAATGGCAACCATATTATTTTTTTCTCGTTTTTAGTAGATCTTTATATTCACCAAATAGTGATATAAAACAATTGGTATGTTGCATCACAATATTTTTGAAAAAATGATATAAATTTGGAAAAAAATGCGAAAATTTTATTTTTGTACAAAATTAAAATTAAGTTAAAAAAAATACATCTGAACTTAAATTTATTGTAACAGTTAACGTAAATTTTCAAAATGGACCCCACCAACCAACTGACACTGTCCCAGCCGAGTGTAAACACTTCGTATACTCGCCTCAATTATGTCTGGGGATATTTGTGTAAGTTCTACGCGAATTCGTTCTTTTAAATCTTCTAAATTGTTCGGTTTGTTAAAATACACTTTCGATTTCAAATAACCCCACAAAAAAAAGTCTAACGGAGTCAGGTCAGGAGAACGAGGTGGCCATTCTATGGCGCCTCTCCGTCCAATCCATTTATTGGGAAATATTTCGTCAAGATAGTGGCGAACCTCTACACCATAATGGGGAGGCGCCCCATCTTGTTGAAACCAAATATTTGGATGGGGTACATATAATAACAGCGAGCGCTGGAACCAGTTCAAATCTTAAAAATTCTAAATATTGCACAGCAGTCAAATTTCCTTCAAAAAAATATGGTCCTAAAATGCGTCGTCCAATCATTCCAACCCATACGTTAACTTTTCCTCTGCGCTGAGTATGACACGCTTGAGTCCAATGCGGATTGTTCTGCGACCAATATCTACAATTATGGCGGTGAACAGATCCATTTAGGCAGAACGTAGCTTCATCTGAGAAGACGATGTTTTCCAAGAAATTTGGATTTTGGTCACAACGTAACATTACGTCTTCACAGAACTGCAGTCGACGATCTTCGTCATCCTCATGTAATTCCTGTACAAGTTGAACTTTGTAAGGGCGATAGTGTTCTTTTTTAAATAAGTTGACGACAAATGAGTGAGCCACCTGATTGGCTAACGCAAGTTGTCTGGTGGAAACATGATGCCTTTCTTCTGCTTCTAGAAGCACATTTAATTTCACATCTTCTCCTACTTGAGGTCTACCTTGCCGTGGTCGATCTTTTACGGACCCAGTTTCGGTAAACTTTCCAACTAGTTTTGTCACCGTAGGCCTGGTAATTGGAGGTCTATCAGGGTATTCATGGTTAAACAATTCGCATGCTTCTGCATGCGTTCTTTGTCTGTCCCCATACCCAACCATAATTAAAATTTCGATTCTTTCTCGCTCAGATAAATGTGCCATTTTTTATATTAGCGAAAATGAACAATTTTTACGCAATATCTCAAAAATCTAACGTCAAAAATAGAAGCAAATAATTCAACAATGTTGTGGCCATAGAAACAATTTCAAACAAAAATTTTTGTACATAAATTGTATAAAAAGAAGCAAGAATGTCATAAAGAAATATCTTGCAAAAAAGTGCGTGTTTTTGTAAATTTTTTGCATAGTAACATGAGTACATGAGTGCTTTTGTCGATCCGGTTTGTTCAAGAAGAATATTTAAGTCCTCACACAAGACAGAAGTGTAAAAAAACTTACTTACATATTTCAGTAAATTTTGTAAGCTTAATTAGTTTTTGAAATCTTCAATTTTTGGGCGATAATTTTAATTAAGAAATGGTCTGCCACATCATGTCAATTTTTTAAATAAATTAAACTTCTTTGGCCCTTTTTTGTGAAACTATTTAATGTTAAATAAGATTTTTTAATAAGTAATTGGCCGATTGGGAAGACGAATTTCTTTTGACCTGGAGCGAATAACGAAGATTACTATTGATCGCAAAGCATTTACACACGGCTAGGACAGTGTCAGTTGGTTGGTGGGGTCCATTTTGAAAATTTACGTTAACTGTTACAATAAATTTAAGTTCAGATGTATTTTTTTTAATTTAATTTTAATTTTGTAAAAAAATAAAATTTTCGCATTTTTTTCTAAATTTATATCATTTTTTCAAAAAAAATTGTGATGCAACATACCAATTGTTTTATATCACTATTTGGTGGATATAAAGAACTACCAAAAACGAGAAAAAAATAATATGGTTGCCATTTAAAGAAAGTGCTGATAACGTCATCAATCGAGAACCAATAACGTCATAGAAAAAAATTGTATGTCAAAAGATGGCGTTTTAAAAAAGAAAATTTACCTGTCCGAGCGTTTTTCCTAAAAATGTAAAATAATGCGGTTATAAGCTTGGTTCCAAACTGTATGACCACACTGTATATGTTGTTGTCAATTGTATACAACATACGTTGTTTGTGTAAAATACGGACATATATCATATCTGTCAAATGTACATAAATTCTTAAAATCAAATGACAGCAATGATATTTATTTCTGTATTCGAACAACGCCAACATTGAAAAATGAAA
The DNA here is from genome assembly GCA_935421215.2 of Melolontha melolontha. NCBI lineage: Eukaryota > Metazoa > Arthropoda > Insecta > Coleoptera > Scarabaeidae > Melolontha > Melolontha melolontha. The sequence continues at coordinate 90,234,111 of OW285236.1, read as the reverse complement.
AAAAGCGTATCGAAATGAAGCTCATTTCGATACTGTTTTGGGTTTCATAATGAGTTCATTTCAAACGCAAAATAGAAAATAGTATATTATACTATAAGGGAGAGAAATGCGTTATTTTGGCAGAGGTGCAATTTGAAGCCCGAGGGCTACAATGCACCGAGGACACAATAGCATCTCTCCCGAATGGTATATACTATTTTTTCCACGGTCTCATTAACTTAAAAACACATATTTTGTCATTATCACATTTTCATGACAAACCAACTTAATTGAATGACATCAGATCAATCTATCAATCAACTGTCAAACTAATAATGAAATAAATTATTACATTTAAGGTCGGGAGAAAAGTTTTGTATGTAATTCGGGAATAAACGTCTATAATCCCTCAACAGAAATTGTACAAATGTAACATTTAATTTAAATGTCAATAAATAATTTCAATGTTATCTTTTTTTTGCATGAATCACAAACGTTCTCCATAATGTAAACTCCCTTGGGAGCATTATACTCCCTTGGGAATAATCGACTACTTCTGTTTTAATTTTGATGTCATAGAAACTGATTTCTACTCCCGACCGTGGAAGAAGGTCTTTATATTACAGTAATGTAAAGATGCGTTCCTATACAATATGCAAAATTATAAACGTGCTTATATATCGTTTATAAAAAAATTGATTTTTATAAAAACTACTAACTTAAGAAAAAAGGCCTATAAAGATCAAGGATTCTTTTTGGATGCCAAGTTATATAAACAATATTAAACATTATCATATGTGTACATCATGCCCGAGGCAGTCATTCTTGCATTTGCATATTAATGTATGTGTTATGTGTAGGTTACAACAATATGTGTAGACATATAAATCAAAATGTACTACTGGATATGCACGCACATCTGTACTTAATTATGTTCTCTGTAAATGCATATTTGTTTTTACGGTGTTTGAGTTAGTACTTTGATGAATTTATTAAATTAAATATAGTGAAAATTATAACATTATCACCGTATTTATTCCATATGAGGATTATATTTTCATTAATAGAAAAAGGAAATATGTTTGGTTCTTTTTTTTGTATATTGAAAAAGCATTGGGAAATTAATTTTAGAATATTTACGAAATAATCTGCTGAATAAAAAATAGTTTATTTGAAATAACATGTTAACGTATGTTCATTTATTTTAATTGCTCTTAAGCTTTATTTATAAACACATCTTCAAGAAGTTGTTATAATAGAAAAATATTAAGAAAACCTGTTTCGTTTAATTAATTTCACCCACCGACACTTTCCTTCAACTATTCGAAGTTATATAAACATTTGCGATTCACTACACTAATTTTAGAACATTAAGAAAGAAATGAAAGGAAAAAAACCAGCAGAAAAATGTTTGCATAATTTCAATTAATTTTAAAAGAGAAAATCTAGTGGATGTAATAACATTGGTTTAATCTGAAATATCAACAAACAATTCAATGTACACATGTGCACATACATATATAATATTGTTTCGAAATCTTAATTATAAAAAGGGATTGAGTTTGATTTAATCTAGAATGAATTGTTTCTGATGTACAAAATAAGTAATCAAGATAAGTTAAATATCTCAGAAAGATCTAAAAATTATGACATCATTAAATGTGAAAAGTAGAATTTGAAAGAATAAAAGGGATGATTTATTTATTGATTTTAAATAGAAACAACAAAAAAATAATAATAATAAAATAATAAATTTTGTAAAAGGATGATAAATTTACTATCTTTATAGTTTGATAGTATTTAATGATGATAATAATTAAATGTAATGATACGTTGACGTAAAATGTATTAGTCAATATGTTGTCAAGGATAAATATATGTATATGAATTACAAATATAATATTTTGATAAAAGGATGCAACAATAAATGAATGTTTAAATGGGATTTATGAGAAGCAAAAAGAGAATTGGAATAAAAAAAAGTGAAAAATAAAGGTTATTTAAGATTAGCACAAGGACCAAGTCAAGAAATAAATTATTGAAAAAGATGTAATAGAATTGGAAGAAATCGAATTACGGATAAAAGGATTGGAACGAAAAAGACAAGAGTTAAAGTTCATAAGTGCAAAAAGAAGACGGAATTGTTCAATTGCTGATTTACAAAATTGGTACATAAAAGTGACAGAAGTTAGTCACAGGAACTTAATGGAACCAACAGGTTTATTAGTTTTAAGTACTTATGTTCAATATAGTGTATTTATAAATACACTAATAAATTGAATAGTATAGGAATATACTAATGGTTGGGGGCCTTGGTTTGTTTAAAAAAAACCTATTACATAAGTTCACCAGCTCTTCTCATATAATTTCTGTATTTGCAGCTAGGTGTCGGAGAGCAAGAATATATTTTGCAAAGTTGACTATCTAAGGATCTTCGTCGGTCTGTTTATCCCTTGGTGTATTGAAGTAAATTGTTTAATAAAATAACTTAGTTATCTCCAGCTAAGCACCGATAAATAAAAGAGTTTGTTTAAGGAAATATGTGTAAAAGTTTATTAAAATAAGATTTCTGTAAACAATAACAAATAAACGTGCTTAACGACAAATTATGGAATTACAATTAAGTGCACGTGTGAATTGAAAAGATAATGTTATGATGGTAATGATATTTTCATATAAGTTATGATATAAATACATCGACAAACAAATTCAGGTGAGTACTACAATCCTTAATAATCGAAGTTCTTTCACAAATTATGAGTAATGTTGAAAATGTAATTTTTAAAGTAAAATTATGAGTTTTTTATTTAGTAAAATTTTGTTAAGTTGTAAAATGTTTTAATAAGTCTTTTCCGAAATAATTTAGATTAATGACCTGTTTTACGAAGAATAAGGGCCGGTATCTTGGATGATGTCGGCGTAGATCAGTAAATTAGTAGTTGGTTCAAGTACGGAGTCTTGATACTGCGATGCCGGCTTTGGCGCGCTTCGACGGCGTTGATTTTTCTCGGGCCGGTGTTTCAATCGAAAAGATGCTATGATCGATTACTGGCCGTTCTTCGATGTTATCGCCTTCAAAAATGGTTTAAAAGTAGCTCCAAATTTATGTGTTTCTTTTCCGGACACTTTTAAAATTCTAACTCAGGTATTTTAGATTTTATTTAATTTAAACTTTGGAGTAGTACTTTTTCCTGGCACATGTAATAAAAATTTTTACTGACGCCTTGATGGCAATTATTTCTTTCAAAGCCTAGTATGTATTTATGAAATAGCCTCGAATTTTACTTTAAGATACAGGTAATAATAATTTGAATATAAATAAAGTATTGATTCAAACATATAAACAAAATTAAAATAATATTTTTCAAATAGTTGTTATGGGTTTTTGAATGTATGGTTATGTTTTATGCGTAGAAAGAAAACAATCTATTCGCGGGTTTGTTTACATTTAAAAAGTGGGTGTGTCTAACTAGTATCGATACAAAATTTGAATGTAGACAAATTAGCTATCTGTTTATTTCGCGCTAATGATTTTAATTATGAAAATGACAATTTAAATAAATATAAAAAAGTAAATTTTGAAATAAATATAAATTAATTTGAAATATACAAGTTATCGTAATATTAATTTATTTACATTTCGATACTAATTTTACAAATTATGTTCGCCAATTTAACCATTCTATTGTATGTTATTTTTATGTTACTTTCTGTCTTTCCCTTTGCAGTTAGCTGGAATGATGGTACAATTCGTCCCACAACAATATATATACATATATATATATATATATATATATATATATATATATATACGAGACAAGGAGAGCAAGGAATAAGTTCTTGGGGATTCCAGCAAAACAATGTTATTGTGAGTAGTTCTTTATTTCATTCTACCAATATTTCGCCTCCAATTTCGGCATGCTTCACATCAGGGTTTCTGAAATTTGAACTTTAATCGTAGTAGAAAGTTTGCAATTTGACATGTACGAACGCAAGGATGATGTTTCCACGTGTGTAATTCTGTGTTCTTGGTTTAAGTACGAGGTCTGAATACACAACAACAAAACGTAGTACTAAAACACATTAAAATGCAGTCATGATGCAGTTAAAATAGTGTCAAAATTTAAAAAGTAATAATAAATAAAATTGAAACATATACGTAACAGCACTAAAACGTGTACGATGCAGACAACGGTACACAAAGGTCAAAACTCAAGTTTTGACGGAGTTTTGACTTTTGTGTACCGTTGTCTGGTATAAGTATGACATTAATATACCGTCATTTATATTTCAATTTCTTTGAGAAAGGCATCATTTGCCGAAACATGTAATGTTTTAAATATATACATTTTTAAGTAAAACCAGACCTTAAATCGCCAACTAATTAAATCTACTATATATAGATAATTATTTCTTGGCCTTAGTATGTTATGGTAGATTCAATTAGTCGGTAATTTAAGGTCTGGTTCTACTTAAATATGTATACCGCAATCGACAAATTTTAATTTCTGGTACGAAAGTAGAAGAGGAAAAGAGCGCGACGGAGACAAGTAAAGAAAGACATATAGCGAGGTTGCCAATGAATGTATGCAAGTTGATTAAGTGAGGTACGATAAGGTTGAGTCAGATTATAGCTAGTCAGTAAGTCTATTGCTTTAGAGGGTTGCAGAACGCATGTACAACAATGCTTATATTTTCCGCGTATAAATCAAATGAAATGAAATATGAATTCTAAATTATGTAAAAAAAAAATAAATATAACTCTTATGAAAAGAAAATAAATTAACTCTTCTCCGATAATAATAAAAAATAAATATTCTAAATTAAAGGTTCAAATAATCCACCACATTGTTCTTGGCCAACCTATAACAAAATTCTTGGCACATGTCAGGTATTAAAGTTAAGAATGCTCTCAATACCTTTTCTCGCAATCAATTTATATTATGCATTCTTTCGTGGAGATTACTTTTTGTTTGATATGTCCCTATAGAAAGAATCGACAATTGAATTATTTAAAATACCAGCCCATACATTTAATTTTTGTGGATATGATTTGTGTCCTTTCTTGAGTTGTAAAAACATGTATGTTGAAAGCCACTATTAATGTACGCACGTAAAGAAATAAGTGTTGTACATCCGGTAAGTGTTTGTTAGGGAATAGGGCATGTTAAATGTGTATGTGTGTCCAGCACTCTACTGTTTGAAAGCAGGCAACGTTGGATATAACAAGCATGCACATTATACGCAAGCAGAAATTAAAATTTGTCGACTACGGTATATTTAAAACAATCTTACATGTTGCGGAAATTACTGCCTTTTCAAAGAATCTTAAATTATAAATCACAGTATATTAATGACAAAAATACATTCGAGTTTAATAATAATAATTCATGTCTTAGCATTCCCCAACAGCTCCGCGCCCGTGGAGCGACTTAAGCCGTCGGCATTCGCCTAGAACGAGAAGGAAAATCACGAAAACATACTCGGATAGCCTTGTCCCGAATCTAAACTCAGGACTGCCAGCACGATAAGCCAGTGTGCAGATATTTAAAAAACATATGATAGATATTTATATAACAATTGTATATATTCATTATGATAAATTGCAGATCGTTACTTTACATTATTAAGTTATAGTATATACTGCTTAGATATTTTATGTCGCTTATGTTGTTAATTTAATTTTTTTCTTGCTTAATATTAATCATTTCCTTAATGCATTGACTTTTTATTTTTAGCTCTATGCATGTGTAATGATAAAAAAACAAGCCTGTATTATATATAGAGATATAAGAAATGAAGATGGAGTCAGCACTATATACAAGCATCCCTTGTATGTCATCTTCCTTATTTAGCTTTGTAGTTTATTAAAAATTATATTTTTGTTATTTACTGAAAGGAATGTCAATATTTACTAAACTGATTTAAAAAAAAATGTTTATTAAATTCATATACTCCGCAAAAAGATTAACCAAGGGTTATTTACTGTGTGAATCTAAGAAATGTCGAAGACTCAGGCATTGTAACGCAGCACTCATATCAAATGACCTCGTGTATAGTTCCGCAAGATAAAATGGTCCTTCGGAGCAGCAGGGCAACATGACATCATGTACTTAGTCACGTCCATTCGTACGAATACTGCTTACGCGTAGCGATCTACGCGTCCGCCACGAAGTTTATTCCGTTACCAACGTAACCAACAGAAAACCAACGGTTGTTACCCCTTTCGCATCCCGTCTCCACTATCTGATTCATCCTCACCATGTTTATCAAACGAGAGACATCCGAGTCGATATGTTCTTCTCACTTACACGTTACCAGTGTACAAGGTCTCCATCTTTTCCCACATATTCCTCTTCAATTCAGCATCCCCATTCCTTCTTCGATCGTTAAACAAGCAAATACGGGCTCGATATTCAACTGCCACATGTCAACCGAGCGTTACTGACTGGATTAAACAGGAAAAAATATGGAGAAATGTTTGTAATTCAAGGGACAGAACCGGATTTACGTTATTTGTGTTTCGTTATCTGATAGGATAATGTCTTGTTGGTTTTATACTGTCGATTATCTTATACATGTGTATGAAGATATTAATCATTTAGTTTCACACGTCATGACTTTGAATACGTAATTTAGCTGTAGAGTGTCGAAGGAAAATAATCATGACTTTTCAAAACCATTCATGTTTACAATGGATTATTGTAAAATATGCCATTACAAAATTTAATATGATATATGGTATGTTACAGACTCATTTTTTTCTCTTTCATTTTTCTTTCATTTGTATTAGGCGTGCGACAAAACATTTGCTTAGATATAACTATAAACTGCTTTAATTTTTTATTAACGTAATTTTGCATTTGTTAATGCTAGAAATATCGCAACATGATTCGAAATATATTTTGACAATGTTAATGTGTTATTATTAGAATTGTTATATTTTGTCCGTACAACAGTATCGGACTAGGCGTCTCGTTTACGGCTTCGGACTAAATGGCGAATTAAAAAATATAATACTAAACAGCTACTTATGCTTTTTGACCTACTGCGAATGAGAATGAATGACTATTAAATATCATTCCCACATGCAAATGATACCTAATGTGTTGCGTTAATTACTACGATTTGACAAACTAAGTTTGTACCAGTATGCAGAACGCAATACGTCGCGAACTCAACATACCTGATTGTTAGGATAATTAAGAATTCGTGAAAAGCCGCGGCTATCCCGAAACGCGTGGATGCATTTCACTCTTATTAGAGCAAGTCAGCACAACGATATCCTGGAAGCAAACATGATTCTTTACTTCTATATTTTGTGTATATATAGCTAACATTTTTAAGTATTATCAAATTAGTATGTAATTGTGAAGTAAATTACTTCACAATTACATACTAATTTGATAATATTTATAAGTATTTCATATAAAAGTCGAAAATACTCCAAGAATTTATCAATTGATATATATATATATATATATATATATATATATATATATATATATAGTAGAACAATATTTATACAAAAGAATACCAGCCTACAAATACTCCAAAACAGACAAAACTGCTTTATTTACACAAACTGCAACGCGATCACCATTTCAATTTTGAAAACACACAGATAACACAGGCCTACAAAAAAAAAAATTTTTTTGGTGCATCTCTGTTTGTTTGAATTGCCGATAAAGTAGGTAATGTACAGTATATTGACATACGTCATTTTAACTCATCAGCTCTAGTTTACCTACTACCCTCATTGTGAATTGTTGTCGGTCTTGTTATGGTCTTGTTCGTAACTAGTCATTATTACAATATCATCGATAAAGTTTGTGTTACTATTTCATTATTGCTAGTACGTCCAGACGTTGTGTTAACGATCCTGATATATTTTGTTATGTTTGTGGTGAATACATACTGAAAAATCTGCGTAAATCGATTACAAACACAGTGCGTCGTTTGTATTTTGCTTACTTCGGTATTGAAATTCTACACCAAGATAAAGTGTGGGTGCCTCATAGTGTTTGTAAAATATGCGTTGAACATTTGCGACAATGGGAGAGAGGGAAACGTAAGCCTTTGAAGTTTGGAGTGCCTATGATATGGCGAGAACAAAAAAGTCATTATGACGACTGTTACTTTTGTATGATTAATATAGTGGGCATCAACAAAAACAATCGCCATAAATGGAAATACCCCAATATTTCTTCAGTACAAAGGCCTGTTCCTCATTCAGATAATGTTCCAATACAAACTTTTCACCAGGTAGTGCAGCAATCTCAGGAGGATGAAGCTGAAATACCTATTTCTTCCCAAGTAGATGATGACTTTCAATACTGCGGAATAACATCAGATCCTAAGCCATTTTCGCAGAATGAGCTTAGTGACCTCATCAGAGACTTAGATCTTTCGAAGGAACGTGTTGAGTTACTAGCGTCAAAATTAAAAGAAAAAAATAGTCTTTCCTCAGATGTTCGAGTGTCTACATATCGCACGAGAGAGGGAAAGTTATTGAAGTTATTTTCATAGGATGAAAATTTTGTGTATTGCTGTAATGTGAGTGGTTTGCTGGCTTTCATGGGTTTAACGATCTACCAGCCCAATGAATGGCGTCTCTTTATTGACAGTAGTAAACGAAGTCTAAAAGCAGTTTTTCTACATAATGGAAATAAATATGCTCCCGTTCCAATTGCTCACTCAACATGTGTAAAAGAAGAATATGAGGTAATTTCAAATCTTTTACAAAAAATAAAATATATTGAACATAACTGGGTGATCTGCGTCGACTTGAAGATGGTTAATTTTTTATTGGGTCAACAGAGTGGTTATACTAAATACCCATGTTTTATTTGTCTCTGGGACAGTCGAGCTAAATCACGTCATTGGACTGCAAAAAATTGGCCTGTGAGAGATGCTCTTGTTGTTGGGGAAAGAAATGTTATAAATGAACCCTTAGTTTCAAGAGAAAAAATCATTCTTCCGCCATTGCATATAAAATTAGGGCTAATGAAGCAATTTGTTAAGGCTCTCGATGGAAATGGTCAATGTTTCCAGTTTATTTCTCACAAATTTCCTGGTTTAAGTACTAAAAACTAAAAGCAGGTATCTTTGATGGACCTCAAATACGTAAATTGATGAAAGACACAACTAATTTTGAGACTTGTATGAATGATGTGGAGAGGCTTGCCTGGCAATCTTTTGTAGCACAAAATTTCCTCGGAAATCATAAGGCTGACAACTATGTAGAACTAGTAGAGGAAATGCTGGTGCAATTCAAAGATTTAGGCTGTAATATGAGTATAAAATTACACTATCTCAATAGTCATCTACATCATTTCCAACACAATTTAGGAGATCTAAGCGAAGAACAAGGGGAACGTTTCCACCAAGACCTAAAAACAATGGAGAATAGATACCAAGGAAGGTGGGACAGTCATATGATGGCTGACTATTGCTGGGGAATCATGCGAGATTGCCCGAGTCAGTTTCATTCTAGAAAATCACCCAAAAGACAATTTCTTGATGTTTAATGTCAATAAAATATATATTTTTTCGTGAATTGTGTTTTTTTTTAAACTGCTACAAATGACAAAATGGTCGATTTAGTGCATCAAACTGTGATGGAAGACCGTCGATTGACTGTTACGATATAGCTAAGGCTTGTGGGATATCTTCTGAGCGGATACACAAGATTTTATATTAAGATTTATATATGAGAAAATTATTTGCGCGATGGGTGCCGCATTTTTTGACGATCCACCAAAAGTGCATACGGACGCATGTCAGGCGATTGTCTTAGCCTGTATCAGAAAAATCCGGCGGAATTTTTGCGGTGATTGATAACCGTTGATGAAACCTGGGTACACCACCATACGCCCGAGACCAAACAGCAGTCAATCCAGTGAATTGCGGCGGGAGAACCAACTCCGAAGAAGGCAAAGGTTGTTCTCTCTGCAGGGAAAGTGATGGCGACAGTTTTTTTGGGACAACTGAGGAATAATACTTGTAAAGGGTTCAATAATCAACGGACAGTACTACACTGCATTGCTAGATAAATAGAAGGCCACAATTATGACAAAATGTCCACATTTGACAAAAAAGAAAATCCTGTTTCACCAGGATAATGCTCGGGTTCATACGTGCATGGTTGTAATGTAAATATTGAACGAATTGAGTTTGAATTTTTTCCGTATCCACTCTATTCGCCAGATCTAGATCCCAGCGACTTTACCCTGTTCCCTAATTTGAAAAAATATTTCGGTGGAAAAAATATGGGTCAAAAATGCTGAGGTTGAAGACGTTGTAAATAAGTATTTTTCAGATTTGTAAAATTAATTTTTTTCTAACGGTTTGAAGGGATGGGAAAAGCGTTGGACCAAATGTATCATGTTGCAGGGAGATTACGTCGAAAAATTAATTTTATTTTGCTTAGAAACATGTGTTTTTCTTAAAAAGACCGAAAACATTTCAAGTATCCCTCGTACATCCGCAAAATTTCATATAAATCGCGAAGTTGTATCTACACCAATTCACATCTCTCTGCTAGAAGATTTAGTTTCTGTTGATCAGTTGGGACTAATAATAATATATCTCGCGATATTTACAAATTAGTTTAAAGTGTTCATAGATTAATTTCGTTTGTTTCATATTTTTTCTAAATTTAAATTTTGTTTTATTGATAATCCCGGAATGTTTGTAATTTATTTTTTCCAATTAGAGCATACCTGCACGTTATTTGCTTTATAATCTATTAATGTAATTTTCTATACAAACTCGTTATACTTTGTTAACTTATTCTGTTGCAGTTTTTGCATTTAGATGCGCTGTTTAACGTAAAAAGCACTAATTAGTATTATTTCCTTGCGTATAGAGTATTAGAAACGAAAGCGTGGAACGGTAAATTGGAGTTTTTTTCTCTCTAGTGACATCATTATTGATATGATATAGCAAGAAAATCGTAGTAAATGTTGTAATTATAGTTGCAGTAATTAATTTATTAATATACTCGGCGACATCTGTTTGTAGGCAATCTCGAATATTTAGAGTCAGTAACTATGTAACCTTAATGTTCTTTTTATTGTAGAACTTAATTAGTTTTTCGGACCTTCATGCGCCTTTGATATGTAATATAATTTAATGATTATAATTAGTTATACATGCAACAGTTCGTAGTCTTCTAGATAATTCTGAAGGTAGAAAACAGATGAAGAGCTGTTTCAATTCGCAACCGACAGAAAGCAGTGGAAAAGACTATAAGAAAGAACCGCAACAAATCAACCTCGCAGGATTAGGTGAGTAACAGGCCTATTTTATAACTCATAACGACATCGTTAAGTACCAGTTACAGTTCGATTTTCGTTCTGAAACGCTTCGATGATATCCAATTTTGTAACTTTTCAGAATCATCGCTAAACGATTAAATCGTTATGACAGAATGGTATCTCTCCTAGCGGTCGTTATGGAGCGATGGTAACACTTACTATTGAATTATTTTGATAATTATTTTTATAACGATTATTGAAGTAATTTGTGATGAATAGACATAACTTGTTGGAAGATGTGAGGGAGCTAGAACACAGGTAGCTAGATTTTAAGATATTTATATTGTACAACCTGTTTCAAAAAGAATTACATCTAGTTGTCAATGAATTTCTCCTATAAATTATGATGTTCTGTATTCTGGAAATGCGGATATAGATTAAATGGTATGAAGGTTATCTACCTGTCACAGTCAAAATTTATCATCGAGAGATATGGTGATGAAATTAATAACAAGTACAATTAGATTATCAATTTATTTAATAAGAAAATTTTAAAGATGGGATATTAATCAAACAACCAAGGTAAATAACTAATTTGTAGTAATTTTAATTATTATAATTTATAACAAGTGTTCAAAATGGTCACCATTCTGTTGAATGCATAACGCAATACGACGTTTCATGTTGCCTATACATTGAAGCATAATGCAATACGACGTTTTATGTTGTTAAAAATATTCCGCAATACATTTAGTGATATTTCATTACATTTAATTGTAATTGTACTCGTCAAGTTATTTAAGTTATTCATTATTGTTTTATATACTTCATTTTTTAGCAATCCGAAAATAGAAAAATCTATCGGAGTAAGATCTGTTGACCTTACTAGCCAAAAACCTCTGCTTATAACTCGATGAGAGAAGTAATATTCTAAAAGCGCTAAATTTTCAGAAGTTTGTTAGTGCAGTAGCCCCATTTCGCTGGAAGAGTAACCCTTCAATTAGTCTCGTTGCACCTGAATTAAAAATGGTGTTAATAACTGTTCTCGGTATCGTTGGCTATTAATGCTATTGTGAAAATTGGTCCTATTTTTCTACGATGAGATACAGCTAACCATACAAACGACGAACTGATGTATTTGGGTTTTCCTCAACAAGGTTTTCTAGTGCAATAATATTTTGCTGTGTACGTGGTCTACCAGAACATTTGCCTTTTAACACATCCTGTAGCCAGAAACTTCTCCACAACTCTATTAGGAAACTGCAAGTGAAACTGTCGCTTACATTCCGCGTAGGAATATAGCCATTCTCCGTTAAGAAATTGTGTACTTCGGAAATATGCTTTAACAATAAAAATATTTTCTTGCGATGTGTACATTATTTAGAAGTATTGTTTAAAAGTTAAAAAAAAATATTTGTATGAAAAACTATATTGCTACTCACAAGATGACAAATGTCAAAATGCCATTAGATAAATAGTTAGTTACAAATAAAAGACAAATGGCTTATAATAATTTGCAAGTACTAGTTATTCAGTGCCTACTGAGATGAAGTTCTTTTTGAAACGCATTGTATATTGAGGTAGTACACAAAATAGCGTGTTGCTTGAGCTAGCTTCATTTCACGCAATATTTTACGGATGAGAAACACTGCTGATGAAATATTGAGAGAGTGTACGATGATCAACTTCCTCCTCAAAATCTATTAATCGAAGACGAAAAAAATTTGCTCCAGCAACTTGTTTAAATAAATAAGTACAAAAGATTATAACACTTTGCACATATTCATGTACGTATCGGATGCCATATAATTAATGTTATGGTTTAACTAGTGAATAACTTTTTTTATTTTAGTATATTTTTTCTTTTTTTTGTTGCAGAATTGTTGGGAAATTTGTAATGGAGGACTTAACTCAGAGCAAAGTAATAAATATTTTATGTTGTAAAAATTTATGCGTTTATAATTTGAATTTATGTATGACAAGTGTGAGACTTTGAAGTTTTCTAAACCTTCGCATGTACACCAATCCTTGATTTATTTAATTACTTACAAAACAGCCTACTACAATGAGGAAAGTTTTTGAAGGCACGTTACTCAGTTAATTGTGAAAGCATATCTAGTATCAAGATCGATTATTTTAAAAATTCATTTTGTATTAAACGGAGTATGGGTATTAGGGCAATATGTCTAGCAGACGTTGGATTCTAGTTAGTTCGAAAACAGGCGCACTGGTTGATAAACCTGATTTCTATTCTTTTCTTTGCGAAAATGAAAGTTTTGAATTTTATTTGCTAAAATTATTTATAATCTGCATGGAAGAGTAGAAGTAAAATTTAATGACAACTTTTAGAGGTGCTACTACATCATTATCTCCTATAAAGAGTGCTAATTATGTATTCGGAATAAGAAAGAAAAATAAGTATTTATCGTTGAAAATGGTTTTATTGTTTTTCGAAACATTCTCTGTGAAAATTGATATACTTTTGCATACTTTTAAATCCATTTACACAGGACTCTTTTCATGCCGGTTGAAGTAACTTGCCTTCAAAAACTTTCCTCATTGGAGAAGGCCATGGTTTTTAATAATGGTTTACATGACAACTGTCAGAATTTGAAGTTTTTTAAAGCTTCTCGTGTGCACTAATCTTTTTGAAGGCACATTATTACATTACGAAAAATTTAATTGATATTACGCACAAAACTATAGGGCTGAACACAGTCTAAAAACTGAATCACAAAATCTTTGGCGCTATGTATACTTGAGAGAAAACATTGCTGATCGATTCGTGTGTAGCAGTTAATAGTTTTGTTAAGGTTTTCTCCAGTACGTACTTGTGTGATATCGAAGATGTAACGTACTGCATTATATGATTTCTTTAGCGTTTCTAATGTTTACAATGACTATGTGTTTTTGAAGGCACGATATTTGTGTTAATTTGTATTAAATTCATTAAGTTACGAGAGTACGTTACTTTTAAACGAAAAACGTTGGTACAAAAAAATACATTTTATTTCTCTACGTTTCCACCTTTCAACTCTATACACCTGTTTTAATTTTTTATACCTTCCAAAACGAAAAGCAAAACAGGGCTCTGTTTTAGCGGCGACCTTCTCATTTAGTGTGAATATACGAACTTTGCAATTCAAAATGTAATTCGGCTAATTTGACGGTTATAATTGCAAACGAATGAGCTGAAGTGAAACAATAGTTTTACTTCGCCAAATGTGGTAATTTTTTCAGTATTAAATAGTTCAATAAATTTATATTACAGTTCTGTGATCGTTCTTCTCCTTAATCCATATAGATTATGTGGTGCGAATCCCAAAACAGTATTATAACCGTTTACTTTACTTCATACGTGCGCACAAACGTAATTATATTCCTCGTAAGTTAATTGAGATTTTGAATGGTATATTTTTGTTTTCTTAAAGCAAGTTTTGGTCCGTTCTGTCGTGCAAATTTGATATAACATCAAAATTACTAAGTAAGTCTAATTTTGTGGGGTAAGTTTATCGTTCAATGATCTCTGTTATTGTTTCTGATGATTAAAAGTATTCGTGAAAAACAAGTATGTTAAAGCTTCTTTTCACGAACACTTTTTTACAAACCTGTATTTCTTAATTCTTAATTAACCTAATCACCAGGAAGTTCGGTGTCGCGAAAGGGTGTGTTCTGCATACTAGTACAAACTGAGTTTGGCGGATTGTAGTTTCGAACGCATTAAATAAGTCGACATTTACATGTAAGAATGTGATTTAATATTCATTAATTCTCACTTGCAGTAAATTCCAAATGTTAACTATATATACAGAAAGTATAGAAATGAAAAAGCAATGTCCGTCATCGAGGGAATACCGTACATTGAAAAGTTCCAACTAGAACGAAACGTCGTCTGTGCGTTTCCTCCCGTTGATAGACTTGTTTTTTCAGTATTTCTTAATTCTTAATTAACCTAATCACCAGGAAGTTCGTTGTCGCGAAAGGGTGTGTTCTGCATACTAGTACAAACTTAGTTTGGCGGATTGTAGTTTCGAACGCATTAAATAAGTCGACATTTACATGTAAGAATGTGATTTAATATTCATTAATTCTCACTTGCAGTAAATTCCAAATGTTAAACCTGTAAATGTTTATTGTTTTTATGCACAGGTAGTTGTACTTTTGTTAATTTTAGTTCTAGCTTTTCTTACCTTTTGTTCACGAAGGTGTACCTTCGGTCAGCGTCTTGCCTTTGTATTGTTTTATTAAAAGCCGTCACAACAGCCACTGTTGACATGAAGAGTGTCGCCGTTGTCTCTTTACTTTCTTTTTTTACTTGTTTAATCTTTTTAATACACAATGCTGACCTATTCTCACCGCGGTCCTGTAACCGAAAATCATAAAATTGTTGCTTATAGTATTTGCTATTAAAACTATTAAAAATCTTGTGTAACGCCGAGGCGTGTAAAATTCCCGGTTTCCCGGTTATGCTCTAAATGCAAACAGCAGGGTGATGATTTAAAGAGCTTGAAATCTGTTATTAAAGCTGCAAGACAAACTACCTAACTTATGAACTAATAACGATAATAAAAGTTAGTTAAAATCCGTTAATGTTAAGCTACAAAATGATATAAAAGGTCTAGTGATGCTCCGCCTTCTTCACCTATCCTACCGTTGAGCAGTCGAAAGGGTTATGCAGGAGGTCTCAGAAGGAAAAAGGTGTTAGGTGCATATACTCGTAGATTTAATTTGTATTTTAGTTTTATTTAAGTATAATCAAATAGATTCAGTTGTATTTATTTTGCGTATTAAATTATAGGTTTTAATTTTATATTAATTGTAAATGTTAAGTGTATAGAAAGGTCTTGGAATTTCCCAAATATCTAATTTGTTAATTTCGTAAGTGGTCAGGTATAATATTGCTTATGCATTGTCTTGTTTCCTACGGTCATAAAACTCTTTACTCAATACAGATCGAATCCTTTTTGTAAATTCGTTCATTTGCAGATGTAAACCTATATAATAGCATAAGTTTTATTGTTATATTTCATTTACTGTATTTATTATATTGAATGTCACGATGTATTTATATTTTACGATAAGGTTTAGAGATTATGGTTTATTGCATTTTTCCTGTATTATTCGAAGACTGTTCTTTATCTCTAGCCCACTTGTGTTTATTGTAATTTACGTAATCGGTATATTGCCATTAAATACCTGTAACAATTGTATTGTTTGTATTCTGTATTTAGTATTTAATATTTATTTTATTTCCCAGTATTATAATTAAGGGTTCATGTGTATATTGTTTATTTTAATCGGTTTATGACGTTGGTAAACTGCATCATCTATCTACTCTTGAAGAAGGGTAAAATCTTTACCACGCAATTTCATTATAATTATTATAGTTGTTTTCTCCCTCCCTTGTAACTGGTGGGCACAAAACTTTCTTTGCAAAAATGAATTAGAACAAAAATCAGTTCCAACCCAGATCTCAGCGATACCACTTCAAGAATATAAAGTATTAGCCAGTTTTTCGGTCTTTATTATTTAGACCAGATTCATTCAATTATATTAAGTTTAATGGAACTTCAAGATTCAATTTATTAATAATTATCTTGTAAATTTATTAGTGTTAATTCAAACTAGTGTATTATTCAAGACATATTACCGTCAAATACATTCCGAAAATTCCTTCAAACCAAGAGGAATAACAAAAAGGCAAAGGTTTAATTCAATTGCTTACCGTCGTAAAGAGACTAATGGCAATTCTAACAAGGAGCAATTTGATATGGATACATTCTTGTAATTGATCCCTTGGCTTGCTTGGGTTTCACTGATATTGATGCAAAGCCTACTAGACTGGGCAAGTTTGATGGTTCGCGTTTAGATAGTTGTCGATATATGAAATTACAGTTGCCTTCTGAAATTATTGTTCATTCCGCAATTATGAACTAAAAAAAAATCTAAAAATCAATGAACCCTTCGGTGGGATTTCTGCGTCTATCAATCGTACACCTTTGCAAAGAAAGTACGGCATGTAATTTATCGTGACTAGTTGCGACAAGTCCGCGTTTAGAACTGAACTACACCAGCGATGAATTCACTCGAATCATCAGAACAGAGCTAGAGCGAACGAAGTTAAATATTGTTTTTTATCTTCGTTTCGCTCGTAATGACCCCTCACTTTAATTATTTGCTATATCTACTTGAAATTTTATAATAAAAACGTATTAATCTGTACGACCCAACGCCCTCTATCGGAAAGATGCAATACCACCGTCAAGCAAACCTGGTATTTCTCGATTGATTTCGGCAATTTCTTATGTTAACTAATTACTAATGCAGTCTCTAGAATTATGTCTTTTCTTGTCGACATTAATGAAATAAAGTGTTTAATACAAATATAGAAATTGAGAAGAGAGATAGATAAATAGATACAATAGTCATTGTGCGATTCCAGGTATATACATCAGAGTGGGTCAAATTATATGGAACATTTTTTTCCCATAAAGCGTATAGCAAAAAAGTAATCTATAGATAATTTTGAGTAAAATTGCTGAAGAGACTATAGCTCTAAGTCCGATTTGGAGCTCCCGAAATTTTCAAAATATATATTTTTTTAATTTCAGGGAAGATATTAGGTATTAATACTTAAAAAATAGCCTAAATGGGACTCATAAGTTATCGTTTTTCTATGATTTTTTTATGAAAACATACTTTTTTCCTTACTCCTCATTAAAATACAATTTACTGGAACTTTTGTTACCATGGATATTTTTCATTTTCTAAACCGCTTTGGTAGAAAAAATGACCTGAAGAAATCATTATTTTGAAAATTAATCAGAACAACACATTTTTTTAATTTTTAAGCTATTTATTTTTAAATCATTTTTTCGACTTGAAATGTATAATTTTAACGATTTTTTAAACAGATAGTTTCATTACTATTTTTAAAAGCTTTTTTTATTTCCATTCGAGATACTTTTTTACGACTGTTACCGCTGTAACACCGTCACGATTCGTTTCTATGGTGCGTTTGAAAAAACTAGTACATGTCTTTCTGTTTTTTGGATTTGCATCGGTATTTGTGAATCTGATAATGGTGGTTCATCAAATTCATCTCAAGATTTAATTTTTTTCTCCAGCCACTTTAGCCATCCTCTGAAATTTATGTCTTCGTAAAGAGCTGTTTCCAAACATAAAACCCATCTGAAACTCCAAATCTATCACACATCATAGCAAAATTCAAAGTGTCGTATTTTTAGTTTAATGCTCTCGTTTCATTGGAGTAGATACTGCTGCAGCTTTTTCATTTTTAACTATATCCACATCTGATTGATGTGAAATGTATGTTGGTTTACTTCCCGTTGGAATTCTTGATATTATTGTGGACATTTTTTCTAAAACGTCTGCCATATATTCAGTTATTGTCAATATTTTATCATTACGTTGGTCCTTCATGAATTCTTTTAGATGTTGTGGAATCAAACCTTACGAGCATTTTGTTGCTTTTAACTTACAATTTCATTTATCAATATAAAACAATTCCTTTGTTGAATTTACGAATGTTCTAAATTCTTTTGTTTTGTGTCTATTTTTTATTTTTTTTTTGTAGTATTTATCAAACAAAACAGTTAATTTTTTTAAATGCTTTTTCTGTTGATGATTTCAATATTAAATTTACTCTAGATATAATCAATTTATCTGCTACATGGGGAGTAGGAGTTTTATGCGACAACACTTTACTTTCAAGTTTAACACGATTACTCAAGAAGAAATTATATTTTAAAATATCACGATTAGTCACTTGATGAACCAAATACAAAAATATTATAAGGCATGTGTGACAATCTAGAATTCACAGCTTGCTGATATTCTTCTTTTCATTCGTGAAGGTGGTGTAGACGAGGTAACGGTTCTTCTATATCAATAATAATTTAGAAATTTCATGTTGTTGTTTTCTCTCTCTTTTTTGGTGATGCTATAGAATGAAAAAAAATATTTTTCCATGAAAAAAAATCATAGAAAAATGATTAATTAGTTATGAATCCATTTTAGGCAATTTTTAGGGTTAATAATTGATATCTGCACTAAAATTAAAAAAATTTTAATTTTAATAATGGGTCTGAAAGGTGTCAGAAATACCTTTCCAGCAAATCTAATATGTGTAATCTACTGTAATTCTATGGAATTTTATTGAAAATAATATACATCTATTAAAAAAATATATTTATTTTGAAAATTTCGTGGGCTCCAAATCCTATTTGTTGTTTTCCTTTTTTTTTGTGATGCTATGGACCGAAAAAATATGTTTTCATGAAAAAAATCGTAGAAAAACGATTTATTAGTTAAAAATACATTTTAAGCTATTTTTTAGTGTTAATAATTGATATCTACACTAAAACTTAAAAAAAACTTAGATTTTGATAGTGGTTCTGCAAAGTGGTGGAAATACTTTTCAGAAAACCTATTCTGAACAATCTACTATAACTCTATGGGATTTTATCGAAAATAATATATATTTATCATAAGTAAAAACACAAGAGCTTTTTTTTATCGGATAAATTTCTCTTTGTAACGAAATTACTTTCCCAATCAGTAATTTGACGAGAAAAACTTACATGAAAAAATCGCGAGACCGAAAGGTCGAGCGATTTTTTCTAATGTAAGTTTTTCGAGCGAAATTACTGATTGGAAAAATATTGAGTTAAAAAGAAATTTATCCGATTGAAAGAAAAGCTCGAGTGTTTTTTGGCAAGATAAATTAACGACATGAATAAAACTTTTTAAATTGTCTCCATATTGACGATTTGGTATTTCTTGTGTATTGCGGTATTGATCTTTTGATATTTGTTGAAATTTTCCCAAACCGACTCGTACATTTTACGTTCAACGATTCTTAATAGTTATTACCTGTCAGCTGCCAAAATAAATTAAGTGATGCAGGGTTACTAGATATGTAACAGGAAGAAGCATTTTTATCGGAGGAAGAAGCATTTTTATTGGCGATAAAAAGCTATGTAGGTTTTTATCGCTGTCAAAGTGACAAAAATGTCACCCGCAAATGGACATTTTTATACAAGAGTTAATTTATCATAAGTAAAAACACAAGAGCTTTTTTTTATCGGATAAATTTCTCTGTGTAACGAAATTATTTTGCCAATCAGTAATTTGACGAGAAAAACTTACATGAAAAAATCGCGAGACCGAAAGGTCGAGCGATTTTTTCTAATGTAAGTTTTTCGAGCAAAATTACTGATTGGAAAAATTTTGAGTTAAAAAGAGATTTATCCGTGAAAGAAAAGCTCGAGTGTTTTTTGGCAAGATAAATTAACGATATGAATCAAATTCTTTAAATTGTCTCCATATTGACGATCTTGTATTTCTTGTGGATTGTGGTATTTTCTCTAGTTGAAATTTCCCCAAACCGACTCATATAATACATTTTACGTTCAACAATACTTAATAGTTATTATAACTGACAGCTGCCAAAATAAATTGAGTGATGCGGGGCTACTAGATAAGTAATACAATTTTGAGGAAGAAGCATTTTTATCAGTGATAAAAAGCTATGTAGCTTTTTATCGCTGTCAAAGTGACAAAAATGTCACAATCAAATGGGTATTTTTATATAGGAGTTAATTTATCAAGGAAAATATCTATTTTGAAAATTTCGGGGGCTCCAAATTCGATTTACACCCATGGTCTCTCCAGCAATTTTACTCAGAATCATCTATAGATTACTTTTTTGCTATACGCTTTATCGGAAAAAAAATTGACTCACCCTAATATACATTCATTCTTTTGCAATAGAAAATAATAAATAATTTATAAATATTTCCTTTTTTTCTACTACTGCACATTAATTTAATAATAATAAATGTAATTAGGTAAATGAGAATTGTAGTTATTAAATAGATAGGTATATAATCTGACATGTATATTATGGATACAGTATATTGCTAATCAGCAGTGACTAGCCTAAAGGTCAATCTATTTAAATATGAATGCGTTTTGCGCACATTTTGTTACATAAATTATTAATCCTGAAACCAGTAATGTAGGCGTAGGTGATTTACAACGTTTTTACCTGCTTTTATTCTATTGCACATGGGGTATTTCCGAGAATGGTTTGAAAATAACTTTCATTTTTATGTTCAACCTGTAGGCTATATATTCTTTCGTTTATTGTTTTATTTTCGCTGGCTGTAATTTATTCATAAGCTGAGGGATATTCCATTACACAGAATTTTTTTTGGAACAAAAATGTAAGCGCATCTTAGTGTCTTTGTTGTATACTGTAATAAAAAAAATAAGAATGAATTTGTAGAACATTCTTTAAATAAAAAAAAAAATTATTTGATTAAAAAATTATGCGAGATGCTCTAAATTCCGTACAGTTATTTTAGTTGACATGCTTTATTATAAATTTCTTTATTGCCTACAATTTGCAGTTAGCTTTAGTGAGCTTTCCAGTTCTTTCAAAAATTTAATTATCGTCCTGTTATTTATGAACACTCTCCGGATAAATTTCATTCTAAACGAAACACAAATGGTGCAGAATGCTTGTGTGTGATGTGCTTTCGAGCTCAATGAACTTTGTTTATGTGAGTTGAGGCACTAAGGGGAGATAAAGTAATAAAAATGTGAATATTGCCTCTGGATTGCCTGCGAGAGGATATAAGTAGGGCCTCTTTGATATTTGTAATATTTCAGTTGACGTTTTCAAAAATGTAATACTATATTTACATACGTCTGTAACTTTTAACAAAAAAAAACTATTGTAATAGTTGAATTTAGAAATGTATAATATGATATGTCTAGACTTGGTCGCCATAAAATAGTGTACTCAATTAAGTGTAAAAGTGTAAAAGTATATATTGCGTGTTTAAAAAAATTCGGCGGCAAAGTAATCGATGAAATTTTTTATCATTAACGTACCTTAATACAGGGTACGTTAGAACGATACATGTATTTGTATTTACTTCACATAATTTTGTACGTTCATCAGAGAGCAGATAAAAAGTATTAAAAACACGAAAAAAAGTGCGTAAAAAAGCACGAACATTTGCCCAAATAAGTATTAAAAAGTCCGAACAATACAACAAAAAGCTTTAAAACAAATACTTTAATAACGAGCGATCATTAAAATTTTCACTCGTAGCTGGCCGTGTATATAAAAATTATGTCGTAGCTTTAGTCATTAAGATGTTATTTCAAACATCTGTCAGTGTCAAATATATATTTTAAAGTTTCATGAAAAGGAAAAGTAATGGCCTTTAATGATATGCATAAAGCGTTTATGGTAGAATGTTACTTCCTGACATCTCAAAAAATTGATGGTATTTGGCAGCATTGAATAGAAAATTGCCTTGCGGAGTTTGAAGAGAGATATCCAAATACTGTTCCTAGCTATAAAACTTTCCGTGATACGCTAATGCATTGTGTAAATCTTTTTCGTCAAACAGGCAGTATTTTAAGGAAAAAAGGAAGCGGTCCTCCTCTCAAGAGAAGTCGCGGCGTAATTGAAAATGTCAGACAAATTATTAGCGAATCTCCTCAAACATCTATTCGCAGAGTTTCGCAACAAGTTGGGCTTTCGTATGGAACATGTCAAAAAATTTTAAAAAAGGACTTGCACATGTATCCATATAAATTAACTTCTGTACAAAATCTATTACCTACGGATTATGAAAAAAGAACACAATTTTGCCAATGGTTTATTCAAACAATGAGACAATATTTTAAATCATACTTTTTTCACCGATGAAGCTTGGTTTTATTTGAAAGGTTATGTTAATTCGCAAAATATGCGTATGTGGTCCAGTGAAAATCCTCATTTCTACAGAGAAGTTGCTCTACATCCAGAAAAAATAGGCGTATGGGTAGGTATGAGTCGTCACCGATTAATAGGACCAATATTCTTTGAGGGCACGATAACATCGGAGAAATATCGTAACGAAATTCTCAGTGTTTTTACTAATCAATTGACTAATGATGAACTCCAGGTCGGATATTTTCAACAGGATGGGGCTACATCTCACGTTACACTTGAAAATATTCCGTTTTTGCAACAATTTTATGGCGATAGGATAATAAATAGAAATACAGCGATTCCATATCCACCACGATCGTGTGATTTAACAGTCATGGATTTTTTTGTGTGGCCATATATAAAGAATATTATTTATGAAACACCAATTAATAATCGACAAGAGTTAAGACATAAAATCATTGAAAAATGTGAACACATCAATAACTCACCGCAAATACTGATCAATGTTTTCAATGCTCTACGAAATAGAGTGCGATTATGCTTGGTGGAGAATGGTCAACATTTTACACATTTTTTATAATATTCTATTACTTTGTATAAAAATTATAAATATATTTAATATAAAAGTCAGCATTTCAAATTATTTTTTAACAATCATGAGTATCATGACGTTTGAAATTATAATGACAGATCGCCTCTAGTAACTTAAGTTAGGACATACTTTTTGTGTACATGGCTTACTTGAGCGAAAATTTTAATGATTACTCGTTACAATATAGGTAAGAGATCTATGTTAATAAAAATTTAATTAGAATAAATTACTTGCCAAATAAACAATGACTAATTAAACCTAAAAAAGAACATCTTTAGGTGGGTAATACTGCCTTAAACTTGGTTTATATTTTATCTTTAATAGAACTTTTAAATACAAGACGAAAATCAAATACATATTTATTATCCTAACTTTACAAATCAAAAAACTATTCATGAAAACAATTAATTATCAGATGTTGCTCTATGTGTGTATTCTGCTAAATCCGAAACGTTGTCTCCTCTCAAAATAGTGCTTATTTTATTTAATGTTGAAAATCCCTCATTTTTTAAAAACACATCATCTGATTTTAATTTTACTTTTTGGCCAATGCGTCCTGGTACTTTCGAAATGGCATCTTTGAAATCATTAATTATTTTACAGATTCAATCAATGATATTTCTTGCTTTTGTAAAGATTTTGTGGCGTGGCTTACAAACTGTAATGTGTTTTTATGAAAGTCAAATTGTTTTTAAGTTCTTTCACTGACTTACCTACCGATTCGCGAAATTGGAAGACAACATTTCTAAAACTTTCCAAATTATTGGTATAGTAAATGGCAGTATCTAGCCAAGTTCCCCATCTTGTCAGCACTGGTTCTGGTGGTAGTGGTATATTATGAATAGAAAAGGCGCTTTCACAAATATTTTCTTTTCTATTTCGTATAAGTCACTTATTAACGGAAATTGCAATCTTATTGTCTTACTTACTACTTGCTTAAACGTCGCCAAGCTGCGTAGACAACTTGACTTCGGTTACAGCGATTTTAGATACAATATTCTAGCGAGAATCTGTCCGCTCGGTTAGAATTCTGTGCCAATTTCACAGTTTCGTCAAGTGTTGGTGGCTATACCGACAGTATTTAGAAAATTACAGACGTATATTTACATTTTAATGTAATGTCGACGATGTCTTGCAAAGGAGTTAAATTTTAAATAAAATACGAATACACTGTAAATAAAGAAAAAACTTAAAAATAAGCACAAAAGCTTAACGTGAGCATAAAAATTTTAAATAAGCAGAAACAGCAAAAAAAAAGCATAAAAGCTTTGCGCCAAATTACAAGATTTTCCTTAATTTGTGCACATTTTACAAAATATTCTTGATGCTATCAATATTTACCATAAACATAATGCCTAGGAATCCGCTCTCTAGTTATCATATCGCAAATGTCAGTTTACGTCAAATGATACGGTTCGTAATATAAAAAACGGGACACTTTTTTTACTTATTGTGACAGTAATTTGTTCCATCATACTAACTTAATAATGCCAGATACATAACCTTATATTCATGGCTACTAATATTAACAAAAGACTTACTTACAAAACTAAATTAATGTCAAAATCGTTATCAAGACATGTCCCGTTTTTTTTTTGACGCGCACAGTATTTCCGTTAATTATTAGAAATTAGTCAAGCAATGACTTTGGATTGAAAAAATAATTAATTTACAAAATAAAAATATGCTGAAATAATATCAACTGTAAAGTTGTCAATTTTGATAGGTAACCAAATATTGACAAGTAACTTTGAAGCCGCTCTTACACTAATCATTTTGAGAGTCTATGACAGAAATCTGTATTTTTACCTACTTTTTTTTGTTTTCGACTGTAATTGAGCAGTTGTTTGGGCTAATCCATCATTACAATGGAACACAACTGCTCAAAAATTAATCATGCATTGTAATAACTCTTCTTTTCCAACTATATCTAATGTCATTAATTTTCGGTATAATTCTGCCTTACAGGTCTATATAATATTGCACTGGTACTTGATAAATTAAATTTTTTAAAAAAGGCCATTGAAACCAGACGGTGTAAGATCAGAAGATCTTGGAAATTCATGTTCGCTGTTCAAGCTAATAAAACATTTATAAACACTTCTGGTATCATATCTATTGGTTCACCCGCTGTGTGAGCTTTAATACCATTTTGTTGAAAGTAATGCAAAGCTAGTCCATTACGAAGCTGATTAAAGAAAGCCAAGAGTATTGTTGTCGATATCTTTCCGCATTTAAAGTAGAATATAAAAAAAAGTTAGACCGTTAATCTTTGTTTTACTTATAGCGTACCAAGTAC
Organism: Melolontha melolontha; assembly: GCA_935421215.2. Lineage (NCBI taxonomy): Eukaryota > Metazoa > Arthropoda > Insecta > Coleoptera > Scarabaeidae > Melolontha > Melolontha melolontha. The sequence continues at coordinate 90,208,222 of OW285236.1, read as the reverse complement.
CAACTTTCTGAGGTTGTAGAGGAGCTTAAACATAAAACTTATTGGATTTTGTATCACTCCCTTATTCACATGTTTTGTGAGTTAACGAATCCACTAACATTAAACCATGTTCCGTCCGAAAAAATAGTTTTGTCAAGGAGTTCATCACTAAAATGATTTAGAGACCATTCACAAAACGGATAATCGATATCGAAGATTTCTTGCAAGCAAGTTATACGATATGTAAATAACTGTAAATATTCCTTTAAAACTGTATAACAATCTTCAGCTGACAAACCAGTTTGTTGAACGAGAATCCGTATCTAAGTTTTTGAAGCATCAGTCATTATTTGTCTAGCATTATTAATCACTTCTTGTGTCCTGACTTTTGGTTAGCCACCACTTCTTGTCGTTCTACACTCCTCGTTTGTCGAAAAACTGGAAAAAATTTATTAAGTGTCTTCTGAAAAATATTATAATCAAAAACAAATTTAGGAAATTCATCTTGAAATTCTTCTTTCTTTGCAATCTGGAATTAAGTAGTTCCACTGTCCGTCAATATTTTGACCATTTCGAAAATACGACTCAAGCATAAATGCTTTGCATACGTTATTAACTACTATTTCGAAATGCAAAAATGCGTAGCACTATTTTTGATATCAGGTTTTGACAATTTTTGACTGACAAACATTTGAAATTTAAAATTTAATATAAATCAATAATTTTTTGCCGAAAAACTACTTGATGCCGGATTTTTCTGAACACACGTTACGATAAAATTGAATTCATACAATAAAGTAAAATTTTGTTTTTCTATTCTGCGTTAGTAATGAACTCATTATGAAACCCAAAACAGTATCGAAATGAGCTTGGTTTCGATACGCTTTTTTTCATTTTTCAATGTTAGGCGTTGTTCGAACACAAAAATAAATATCATTGCTGTCATTTGATTTTAAGAATTTAAGTACAGTTGACAAATATGATATATGTACGTAAGCTACACAAACAACGTATATTGTATACAATTGACAACAAGATATATTAGTTTCTGTGTTACTCCTGTTTATATTTTTAAATAAAATATCAAGTAATGTTAACGAAAATTGATAAATAATGTGTAAAATAAAACTCAACTTTCAAATTATATAATTTCAATTTATTAATGTAAAAAATGCAAATTAGAAAAAATTGTATAAAAAACTCGTTTCATAAGGCCTTTTGTCGCACTCGTTCTTTAGAAAACTCGTGAGGTAAAATGGTGTCTTATGAAACTTGTGTTTTAATATACTATTTTATTTTAGTATTTTGGCTGATAATAATTGATGTACCTAATAATAAAATAGACAAATTTTGGATCCCATGCGTGGTAGTTAAATTTGTTTATATATTGATAAATAAAGCAATTGTATGTAGGAAAATAAATAAAATTCAATTGATTCAATTCAATTCAATTGATAAAGTCAAGATAAATAGGAGGCATTTATCTTGCGTGCATAAGCCTCGACTTCACACTCTTGTTGCACACCATACTATTGCACTATAAGAGATATTATATACTTATACTATTAAAAACATTCCTCAACATCTCTGTAGAGCTATTATTTACGGCTTCTTCAAACGCAGCTTCCAATTCGTCTAAATTATGAAGTGGGTTGTGTAATACAGTTCCCTTAAATGTTCAAACAAGAAACACAGAGGTGCAAGTTCTGGTGAATTAGCCGGCCACAAGGCAGTAAAATTGTTCCAAATAATTCATTGTAGTTTGCGCAGTTTGTGGTGAAGCTCCATCTTGTTAGAAAAACACATATCTCGATTCATCATTATGCAACCGATTAATAAATAACTATATACGTCCTATAATCCGTCTTCTAATAATTGCAATCCAAACACCAACTTTTATTGGATGAAAGTCTGTTTCCAAAAAAATTTATTACCAACTGCGGTAGTTATGTGAATTGATATAGGCCAAAAAGTAAAACTATGCTTCATCAGAGAGAAAATTGTTAAATCCAAATTTGTATTATTAAGGGAATTGCTAAACCAATGACAATAACATTGTTGTTGTTCAAAGGCGTGCTCTATAAGTGATCTAAAGCAGATACTTTGTACAGATCCTTTTTTCAACAGTGCAAACACTTCCATTAGACAACTAAAAAAAAATAATACAGTAAAACCATATTTTGATTTCTGATATATCGTATCTATTTTGAGTGGACAATTTTCTAAGAGATTTGTTTGAACTAAATTCTATTACATTTAGAATATTTTCCACAACATTATCTGCCAACACAGTTTTATTTCAAAACGCTACCGGTTTCCAAAAACCTTTGAACCAGCTTATTTCGATTGCGTTAACCTATGTCGAGTGCTACGTCTTCCTCAATATATTCTGCCGAAATCTGCTGAAGGCATGAATCGCAGAGAATAAGTGTGGCATCTACACTTATTCTCCTTTTCTTCCTTTTGTATTCCACTTGGAATTGGTCTATAATAATAAAGGTATCTTGTTGAACCGTAAACAGCATTATTCTAATGTCTTTATACAAGTATATTTTTAAAAACACGGAAGAATACACAGAAGAAAGAGAAATGAAAATACAATAGAACGATCAATAATAAAAAATTATGGTAGGTAAACAAGCATAAATACGAAATTGGGTAGTTGTTTGGGCTATTTCCATCGCTTGTTTGAATAATCTGACGTTTCGGTAGTCAATCTACTGTCCGTCATCTTCAGGGTACTCCTGGAGAAGGGCTGGTTCTTGCCAAACTCATGTCTGACATATATATGTCTTCCCAATTTTTTTAATTGCAAAATGCATTCGTGTGAGATTCGAACCAGGTCTGAAATTCTCAAGTTTTAACTAAATCAAGCACACCTATCACTACGCTATTTGAGGCATAAAATATTATTCGTTAAAACCTCTATTTAGGCTAAAAGCTGCAGTTTTTATGTTATACGTTACTGCGCCGTGTTGTGTGCGCCTTGGGTAATCTTGTCTATTCTGTCTCTGGTACCGTAGTTGTAGGTCTTCTCTGTACATTTTTCCGAATAATTGGTAGCCAAACATCATGTATCTCCAGGCTTGGTGTACTTATGTTGTTTGGTGCTATGGCCATATGCGCTCTCTCTTTCAGCATTCTTTTGGTCTGATGGCCCTTTCTCAGGATCATTACATTGTTCCCTGTAATGTCTGCGAAGAGGGACCTCTTCGCAGACATGTTGACCTAGGCGTGATTTCCCCGATGCATTTTCTTCCACATTCGCATGATACTTCGTTTATACAGTTCTTGGTTCTCTAAACTAAAATATTGTTGAGGGATGCACGACCTGAAGAAAATTCCACAACACGAAGAAAAAAGAATACAAAACAATATATAATTGTTAATATTATTATTTATTGACACAAAAACGTTGTAATGAGACTCTATAATTCTTTAATATATCTCTAGGATCGTGTCGTTGGTCCGTGGTAAGCTTAAGGAAATAAATTGCAGATTTTATAATTATTTATTTCTTATTATATTGATTTAACGGGAAAATATATAATTTACTCAAAACTAAAGTTATATAGCCTGACATCTATATCAGAGTAGCATGAACTTCTCAGGCAAGCAAAATAGTTAATAGTTAACTTTTCAATAAATACGATTGATTGAACGACATTAAAAAAAACAACACTCCGTTTAAATTCAAAATAACATTTATTAGATAGTAAACAATATAGGACATAGTATGTATGGATGTAAATTAAAGTTTGTTTCACTAGTAAGTGTTATGAAAATCTTTACAAATACATATTACAATCCTACTATGTCTTATAGGAATGTTTTTTTTTATTTGTCAAAAGCGATATAAGCAGTAGGGTCTAATTATATGTACAAAAACTTATGTGAAATAAATAGAACTCGAATCCAAGATATCGGAGAGCAATATACTTTTACGAGGTTATACCAAATGAAGTTATATGAATATGCATGTTTTAGTATATAAAAGATCAGTTATCTATGAATTATAATTTTGAATACACTAAGATATACGGTATATACGGTAGTATTTGAATAGTATTTAATCGAATCGTACAGTTTACAATCAAGTTTATGAAGCAATTTTGATTAAATTAAATAAATGATTAAATTACAACTAATAATGTTAATTGTAGGTACCTTCTAATTAAATACACAGAAATGACGGTATAAAAAGGAATTTCTGGGAGGAGTCTTCCGGAATTTGCCCGAAATAAGAAAAGTTTCTCGGTTTTCTTAAAAACTGGTCTCGATTAATTGCTTGATGTTCAGGATTAATTAAAATGCCCCTTCAGGTACCAAATTGTTGTTATCTTCTCAATAAATTCGATTTTATTCCAAAGATCAATAGTCCACCATTTTTAATTTTCACAATGAAAATGATGCTTTAGCAAATAAATAGGAAAATACTTTGTCGAAGTCGATTAAATTAATTATAATGAATAGCTCACATTTAAGGCAAACTTTTAGAAATATTATTTAATACTCTTTGCCGTTGTATATAATTTTATCTCGATTTTAAGAATTTTCGGCGCACAGAAGACGCTTGGAAATTTTGAAATATGACCTACGTAACATACGGAATATGGACAACGACTGCTGGGGACGCTATATCCAACAAAAGACGAAATTTCAAAATTGTCTCACATCCCATTGGTCAGAATAACACAACGGAGGTGAAACGGTAATAAATATAAGTTTTGTATACATTTTTTTTAAATTACCAATTTCTTCAGAGTCAAATTAACTTAAAACTAATCTAATAAATATTGAAACTGAATGATAAAAACTATTCAAATTTTGCTTATATTTCCTTTGGCATCTTTCTAACTTGAGCCTTTAAGTTTTAAAAATTCTAAGATATTTTATTGTTGTTTGGGTAATCTGCCCAACAACAATATATAGGAAGCGGATTAATACAAAAAAAATTCCCCTTAGGAGTACATTGCAATTAAAAATTGGGAAGATATATATGTCAGACATTAGTTTGGTAAGAACCAGCCCTTCTCAGGGCTACCCTGAAAATAATAGTTGATTCACGACCGAAACGTCGGATTATTTAAATCCTAGAAACGATGGAAATAGCCCAAACAACTACTCAATTAATAATCCATCGTCAACAACTTCTCGTCACGAGTCACTAATACGAACATGAGAAATGCCGCCAGTTTTCAAATATCAAAATGTTTTAATTTAGGTATTTTGATAATGCAGCCAACTACAATCAGATTATCTTCCACACGGTGGATATACAAATCACTAAAATCTTTTGGCCAAGTAATTTGACACTAAGTTCCTGACAACTCTCTAGAAAGTAGGTTATTTTTACGAGTAGAATATTTGAGTGTATAGAATATTATAGGCTTTTAAAACATGAATGAATATATTATTCCATCACTTGAATACGTTTATTATTTCTAGTATTTATCTCCAAAAATAGCTCCATAACAACTCATGTAATAAATTAGTACGTGCTACTGTAATCTTATACAAATTTTAATATAGTGATTGCATACATCTTGTAGAAATATTTTCAAAAAATTCAAGTGTTTTTTCCTTGCATAATAAATATAACCTTACTTAATAATGCAAATAATTTTACACAAGTTCTTATGTAATTAATTTTGTTTGCATAAGCTGATTTTTTCCATAACCATTTCTATACAGTTGAGTTCGTTGTTAATTTTATTTTGTGTAGGTTTTAAAAATTTCACCTTATTTAAATATTGAATCATTGGAGACGATAAAGAACCTCAATTTGAACAGATTCTCTCATTAAGTTATATAAATAGCTCGAAGGAAGTCGTAGGTTTGCTGTTAACAAATACCTTTAATTTTACGTAAATAAAATCAAATAATCAGTGTGGGTTCTAAAGCAAATTATTACAAGGATAAGTTGTCTTTATAAATTATTTTGGTCGAAACGTAAACAAATTTATTTTTTATTCTTCTTTATTAACATTATATCTTTAGTCACCTGTTTTAGCTCCTAATTGGGGCGTACTTAATTTAGTTTTTGACAAATATACAGACCGAATGGAATAGATCCAAGAGAATTTAAAAAAAATCTGAAAAATAAGGATAGTAGACGTCGAATATTTCAATTTTACATTATAAGACACATATTTACTAGAATGTGAAACTAATAAAATACCTATATAATAAACGAGAAACCTTTTGAAACAGAAATGTTTATAGTCAACGAATGTCAGAATTCAATTTTATCACAGAACTGCGAAGACAACTAACTGAATATTATTGCTATGCTACAGCAATTCATCTGTGCTAGGAGTTTCATTTATATTTTATGTAACCATTTACTTCAAATTTTCTATAAATTCTCTTTTTTTTTACTATTTTTTTTTTCTAATTTCAAAATTAAATTTTAAATTTTATTATGCGGGTTCTGCTGGTTCTCATTATCATTGTATGCATGATATTGATATTAACTTGATTATAACTATGTTTCTAAGGCTTTATATTTTATACTGTTTAAGAAAAGGAGTTAAATTTCGGAAGTGTAAAATAAATTACAAAATATCTTTATGTTCGGCATTTCAGGTTTAAATAATTACATCATTTTGGGAAAAACATTTCATATGCTTATACGTAAACATAATTATGCTTAAAAAACATTTTTAATAATATTAAAATATAAAAATAGTATTAAAAATCGGGCGTGGAGAACACAATATAAGTTCGTTGTGTGAAAATATCTTTCTAGACATACGGGCACGTGTTTCACCTTACTAAATGATGCTGGAGAGATATTTTCACCATAAATAACACATTTACTATATTACAAAAGTTATTAAGACGTAAAATAATATTTACTGCCGCTTATTGACTATTGCCAAGCTCACGAACTCTCGATGCAGTCATCGCTGTCTTCATAATAAGTGTAACACTTGGCCAGGGATTTCCATCTGATGGACACAGGCGCAACCTGCGAAATCTGTATTAACGTACATCCATTCTACATCGTACACAACCGATAGCATATATACGAAGTTTGCCCGGAAAGTAAGTACGGTTTTGGAAAAAAACTCATACAAACATTTTATTCAAAACATAATTGATTTCTACGTGAAAGAGCATTTCCTAAATTATTTTTCAACATAGTTCAGATATTTGTCATAGCGGAAAACCAATTTTTCTATACCCTCTTCATAGAAAGATGGCGCCAGTGAAGGCAGCCACTGCAGAATACCGTTTTTTACGTCGTTATCGTAAAACGGTTTTTGAAATTTGTGGAAACTCATCACAAAGCATTCTTATTATGAACCGTCTGTTTTCACGAATTTTCTCATTCACTTTTTCAATCAAACTATAGCTGACAACAGAACTTCGTCATGAACATTGATTCGTGCATCATTGAATTGTCTAACCCACTTTCCCACCAATCCATCTGTCATTACATTTTTACCATAAATCTCTACATGTAGACAATCAATTTCAGCTGGCTTAATATTCTTTACGTTCAATACCCGTATTACAGAACGCAATTCACAGTCGACAGGCCCACCAATTGTCTTAAATATTTTGAACGATCACTAACAAATGTAAACACAACACAATCCAGCTGTAATGGCGTCAGCGGAGAGATTATGAACCAGAGAGGCACGTGTGCATGCGCGGAACTACGACAATAGCGCTGCGATAGCAGAACGAAACGGCACTTATTTTCCGGACAATCCTCGTAACAAAATAATTGGAAACATACTTGAGTAGGTAAAATTTGCTTAAACTTGTTCTCCAAACTCGATTATTAATAACATTTTTATATTATTAAAAATGGTTTTATTTTATACAAAATATGGTGAAGTTTTACCTACTCAGGTTTGTTTCGAATTATTTTGTTATATAACTATGCTTGTTAATGTTAGCTTTTTCATTGGTGCTCAACTACAAAAACTTTTTTTGTAACAGGACTCGTTCTTTTTTACATAAAATAAACATGAATTTATTCCTGGTAGATGGATTATTACTAAAGGGAGGATATTTAGATAGCTTGCATGGGCGGCGAGAGAAGCTGGTACGGATGTCTCTGCCAGTCTATGCAGTCACCGATCTATAATGTTAAAAACGCATATATCGTGATACATACGAAAGGTGTGAAATAAATAGGGCAATAGGGGATGAATAAACAGTAGTAAGCAATATATTTTATGTTATAGTCCTTTTACGATAACAGACGAGGCACGTCATAACCAGAATTACCTACCTATACAATACTAAACCCAAAAAGAACTGTCTTTCACTATCGTATATCTAGAGATTTCTTCTTTGCAAACGTTCCTATCCCGCGTAACGTTGCCAACTTCTATTTTCGCTACTGTCTTTCGTATCTGTCACTTGTGCGCCATTTGTTGTTCTGTATTTTTCGTGTCCCTTTTATTCAGTTTTGTGGTATTATTTGCATTTCATTAGTTCGCAGTTTGTTCTTTAGTTTTCGTGTCCCTTTTATGCAGTTTCGTCGTATTATTCGTATTGTATTAAAACAACGGTTCCTTTAATAACCAATAAAACATGCCTAAGCCACTAAGCAGGCAATCAAAAGCGCTCATTGCGTCTTTAATCTCGTATTTCGAGAAAGAATGCGATAACAATGCCACGCTATTGCCGTTGAAAGCAGTAAGAGAGGTAATTCTAATAATTAATATATTTTTAGAGTATTAAACCTTGCGTATTTTGTAGAGAGTAGCCGATGCTTTAAATATCCACATTTCTACGGTTAATAAGATTTCTTCAATGACTAAACAAGGGATTATTCCATCTAGTCCAAAGAAGAAAAGGGTAAAAAAGAAACCAGTAGTGAACATTGATGATTTTAATCAGTGTGCCATTAGAAACAAAGTTTATAACATGTATAGAGACAGTAAGTATTTATTATCTTATTTCGAACTGTAACATTAAGTTTCCCTTAAACACATTTTAGAAGAACATATCACCTTATGTACTTTAAACAACGTACTTAAAAGAAGCGATATTTTTAATGGTTGTACTACTTCCCTATGGAAAGTGCTACGAAACATTGGTTTTCACTTTACGAAAGATGATCCTAAACGAGCGTTGATGGAACTGCCTCATATTGCTTTAAAGCGGATCTCTTTTCTACAGCAGTATATGCGCATAAAACAAGAACATATATATCAGTTTATATTTCTTAATGAAACCTGGATCTTTCAAGATGGAAGCACTTCAAGAACCTGGCAAGATGAACATGTCAAAACTGTGAAAGCGAAACAAATAGGTGGCAAAAGGTAATCGTTTTTCTTTTTCTTTGTTGCATAAATTTTATTATGTTCTGTTCTAATAGGTATATAATATTACATGCTGGAAACGAAGATGGCTTTATTCCTGGTGCTGAATTAATATTTACATCCAATAACAAAAACTCTGATTATCATGGTGATATGAACCGTGACAATTTTTTTTTTCAATTTTTTTATCACAGTACAATTAAGAATAAGCCTCCAACATCTTCCACAACAAAATTAGAAATTACGAACTGGTTAAATGCAAACTCTATTGATTATGATGCATCAGCGTTAAAGCTACAGTTGCTAGATTTAGTTGAGCGGTTAGTATAATTATTCTTTTTTTAAATAATTACTGGCTATTATTATTTATAGTTTTAAACCACCACCCATTTATGAGGCTGATGAGTTGGCTAATAAATATGGTCACGTTGTGCTCCGTCTACCTCCATATCATTGCATTTTTAATCCTATTGAACTGATATGGGGTATTAGCAAACGCTATTATAATAACCATATTGGCAAATACGGCAGAACAGAAGAAGGCTGCATAAAATTATGGAAGGAAGCGCTCAGTGAAGTAACCCAAACAGCAACAAACACACCGAAACAGAAATTAAAAAATGGTGGGATAGAGAAATTGGCTTTGAACGAGAAGATGTAAGGCCTTTAGTTATTAATATAGGCGCAGAAGAAAGCTCAACCGATGACAGCGATTTTGAATAAAAATTATGTTTGTCATTTATATCATGTTATATTAAATTTGCTTTTCTTTATTATAATGTCAATTTATTGTGTATACTGATAATAATATTTATTGAAATAAACGTATTTCTATTTTATTTCGATAGCTTAATTGCTGTTAATAACATGTCTCAATTATGCTAATTGTCAGATTATAATTTACCACGTACATAAAACTATAGTTAGAATGAGAGGCGTTAGGTTTATCTAATTGTTTTAAAAGTATGTAAATTATCGTTATTTCCTAAGTATGAACAAGACCTACGTAACTGTCAACGCGGATTACATGTCAACTTATTTTTAATACATAACCTCTGTGATAGATGTAAACAAAAGATTTGGCAAGAGTGCGTGACGCAAACATGACGTATGTTGATGACGTGCCTCGTCTGTTATCGTAAAAGGACTATATTAATGTTGTTAAACACTTACCTACGAGAGAAGTATTAACAATCTGAACTTACATAAATTATATTCTTCGCGGTGTAATAATGTTCCTGTATAGAGAGAATTATTATTCAGTGTCCATGATGTAATAATTGCGTAATTAAAATGTTCTTTGAACTGACTTAAAGTACCTGTTGAAGAAGTATTACCGTCTCTAATCTGACAAAATATAATTTTTTTCGTAATACACTACGAAACGTTTCTAATATACACAAACACTTATCTCCTCATTTAAAGTACATTGCACTATTTGCACATCATCCACTACTTTCAATTGATCCATTAATCCAGTAAAGAATTTCGCAAGCTCGTTATGGCATTTGCTAACACATTGTAATTCCTATGAATAGTTTGTAAATCCGTGTGAACCCACCAGTACTATTAAATAGTAATACTAAGGATTTTATTGTGTGAAAATTGTGACAATAATAGGAAACTGCGTCAAGCCACGTGCCCCAGCGTGTGAGAATTGGTTGGGGTGACTGACAGTATTTGTGAAATTCGCGTATCTGTTTTGAATATTTCAGGAAAACTGTTTTGGGTTTGCTTAGTAAACCATATACATATGGGTAATTTTGTCGAATAGTCTCTGCGACCAGATATAATGCATGTAACAGGCACATTACATGTAGTAAAGTGGGACACTCATATTTAAGGAAATGTCTAGTAAACCATTGACGAGCCTACACCAGTAACAAATATCACTACTTGGTTTGTTGTTAATTCAAATTTTTTTAGAGTACTTAATATCACATTGTGAATAGCTCCGCCGGTACACTTTGACAACTTAACTACAGTTTTCTATTTATTTAATAAGTTGATTTAATACTGATCTCCATTTCTCTGGTCTCGTGCACAGCAGGTAAATCGTTTCTTAACCTTCAAGCGCTTGGAAATTTGTAGTCTGCATTGTATTTACTCCAAAACTCACGCAACGGTTCCTTGTTCACTAATATAAATGGTAGATTACAAGCCGTCAACACATAAATCGTATATAACAGAAACTCCTTCATAGATGTGGAATGACATTTTGTATGTTTGTGTCGCGCTATATTTACGTGTCTAAAGCAATCTCTTTTGTTCCGACAGAGGATTGATGTATGACATACTAAACTAATTACTTTAGCACCATTTTATTTTCAATCTGGAAATTGTCTGAAAATGTGCGTGGACAGCACAGCAAGCAGCCTGTTATGATTTCAAAAGTAAATATTTCTCGTTATCAACGTAGTAAAAACCCGTACGGTAACTAAACTTAGTATATTTTACAAAACGCCCTATAAACGTTGGTGCCGGCCATGACTAGCCGGAGACATCCGAACCAGCTTGGCTCGTCGCTCATGCATGCCTCCTAAATGTTCCTATTTTAATTATAACGAATTATTTAGCAGTAACTTATCTTGTCTTTGTTTAAAATATGCATAATTTATCTAAAATGATGCATATTTTATACTTAACCCAGTTACAATTTATTTTGTATTTAAATTTATCACCTTCTGCATTTATATACAATATCCTATATTGAGAAAATATTTTTTAAATTTTAATCTTCGGCAACTATTTGTTTTTGGTCCATAAAAATATTTAATTTATATTTCGCTATAATTTTAATTAAACACTTTGCTATGATTTGTTAGATCGCAATTCTAAGTTTCATGTTTGTTCTTTGACATTGATTTCCAGTATAGTAACTATACCAATGTCCTTGAAATAAAGATACGATGTATCAAAAATGGAAAGATGTAATTATATAGAATATGAATCCAAAATATTTTCCCAAAATTCCTTCCCTCTCAATACCAAAAATTGCAAAGATATTTGGAAAAAAATTTTCACGCCACTGTGCGATCAACTATGTCAGACACGATAACTTAAACCTGACCCACGATAACAAAAGGGAATAGTTTTGTTATAGTCTATCTCGCTTTAAGTTTCGTCTAGTTGTCGATCGTTCCGTACGTTCGATACGATACTTCTTCAATTAAAGAATATATTGTTACCAAGTAGAACGTCAAATGCCCGTAGAGTTCGTTTTTTTAATACAAATTTTTAACAGCTGAATTTCGTATCAATTTATCGAACTCTTCCCATAACAAAACTTATACAAAATATTATTTTCTAGCGTTTTTATAAACATAAACATCGCGGCGTGTAAATACAATAGCGGCATTCAGAATCCTTATATTTCTTACTTCTCGCAAAAAAAAAACATTCTCGTTATACACATGAAATGATGTCCGTTCTAAATGTCCAAAAATTATTGTTAGTATGATTTTTAAAATGCGTTTGTAAATTAATGCAACACACATTTTAATTTTTAATAATCCACCTGATTGTAAACGAGTCAACAGCTTGATTTTGTACGGGGTTGTTGACCTTAACATATAGTTTTTATAACAGCGACAAATGTTACCTATGTAAACATACGCTGTATGCGCATATGTGTATTGACTTTAAATTCATAGGCAGCACATGATATAATTTATTTTCAGGAGGGGGCTTAATTTTGGGCTTCGCGTCGTAATTTCCTCACAATATTTTGGATTCATATTCTATATACATAATTACATATTTCCATTTTTCATGTCTTTTTAATTCAAGGACACCTATATAGTACGAATACAGACTGTAATTACAAGCTCTACCTTTAATGCCAAACACATTTATGCTAAACTTAGTTAACATGTCTTCAAATTCATTTTTTTAGCGTAGTCTATGATTTCAACAACAATTTGAGAACAATATGGAACCGTAAGGTTTTTCGAAAGTGAAATTTTGACAACTGTCATTGTTAACTCAATTTATTGAAGAGGTATCTTATTAATTAGATTATTTATTATCATGTTAGAAATACAATATAAAGTTTTTATTGTTGAAAGTTATTTTAGAACTGGTAGATTAGTAAATGGACAGTGGGTTTATGCAATTAATGTATATAGGACAACAGTTCTCTAATCTTGCAATCATGTATGAATAATTGGCTAGTTAAATTCATAATTGTGTTGACAGATTTAGTGAAACGGGGACAATATTTCGTAAGTTCGGGAGCGGTGCACCTAAAAAAAGGAGTGGTGATTGCATTGAAGACTATTCTTCAAAAAAAATTAAAATTACATCCATATAAAATTCAAGTTGTTCATGAACTCGGTCACGTTGATTACAATCGAACCGAGTACTGCCAATGGGTCTTGAATAACTTGAATAATGATGATGTTCTTAATAAATTGTTACGTTTTAAATTTCTTTACATATTTACTTAACGTTTTATTGGCCGGTATATTTGGTTCGCTTAAATTTCATCATTTTCATTTTCTCGAGTACGCTGTCGCTATGGTATATTCACCTTAGTTTGAAAAGTCGCATTTTTAGTAGGTAAGAACGCAGAGCTTTAACAGTTAGGAATTGCCGAGTACCTTTTGCAAATAAAGGAGGTAGTTGTCGGAGCTCCAGACACCTTCATCTCATTAACGAATCTAAACTCGACGAATCGAATTTAATTACCGTCATCCACTGGCCTCTGCGATCCCGAAGGACAACGGGGACTCATATATTCACTAACTAACGATACTAATTTTTTTATCTGTTCATATTAGAATCTTTTAGTGTTTCATAAATTTATACTATACTTGGAATTTTATTGTAATAATTACTTTAATCTTAATTCTATTTGATTGCGATTTAATTTGTTTTGGTAATTTATAACATCGAATTTTTAACGAATTTTTCTTTTCATTTACCGCTGATACATAAAATTATTACTGCTTGGGATGCGAACGTATACACCCTTAGAATGTCAGCTCTAAGCCTTGTTTACTCGGTAGCTGAATACTGCGCCCCAGTCTGGTTAAACAGCTGTCACGCAAAGAAGATCGATACCAAACTCAACGAGACCATGAGAATAATTAGCGGTTGTTTAAAATATACACTTCTGCCCTGGCTCTCGGTTCTAAGCCATATTACACCTCCTACCATCCGGAGACAGAAAAGCCTGGTAAGAGAATATAATAAAATAATATCGAATCCCCATCTTCCAGTACACAATGATTTGCCTGATGCTGGCCTGTCGAGATCTCCTCAACTACTGCTAGCAGAACGACTTTTAGCAGAAGATTTCAACCCAAATGATAGATGGAGAGAGTATTGGGTAGCGTTGAAACCCTCGCCATGAGTGGAAGACACTCAATAGAATAAGAGCGTCCCACGGAATTTGTCGTGACTAATTCTATAAATGGAGACTGACCGATACACCAACTTGCAAATGCGGAGAACCTCGCCAGACTATTCACCATATTACAGCTGAGTGCCCCCTTACAGCATATAGAGGTGAGATGACTGACTTCTTTGAAGCAACTGACTCCGCGTTAGACTGGCCTCGATTTTAAAATTTAACTTTTAGATGTATAATTCTTGTTAGCCATACGCTAAATAAATAAATAAATAAAAAATTATTTTTCTTAAGATATTATAAATTTAGTTTTTAACGCGAGATTTTCTTCTCTGTAATTGTTTTTGTGCCAGCATCTGTGCTTGGCCGTCGCTGGTATAAGCAAGAAAAGGAACCCGTCTGCAATTCGTGCAGGTGCATTTATTGTGATTTAAAATTTATTTGATTTAAAACTTTATCGTTATAAAATTTTAAAATTAACTGAGATATACGTAATAGCAATTGTTTTGTTATTTCTGGAATTACTATTAATTTGTAAAGCATTGGTATGGTACCGTAGGAAAGACTAATTTGTTTTTTTATAAATCTATATTCTAGACTATTGAAGTCTTTTAGTTTTTTTTTGCGAATTAATTAATTATTCTCTCGTTTTTAATATTTACTTCATATTTACATTTTTGTAGTACATTTTTCATTCATTTAATCAACTTTTATATATTTGTTATTTATTGTTCAGATTACTCATTTTGTCATATATACTGTGTAATATTTATACAGGATGTATGTTTATAATTGTTTAAATTTTTGAACAGATGTATGTTTTGTTTTTCTTTATTTTGATGAACAAAATATGTGTTAATATATGTGTTAACTGTTTTAGAGCCTTTTCTTTACCTTCGTTATGTTGTTTTATTCTATCTTTAGCAAATTGGACTTTGAACATTCAATTTCAGGTTGCAGGGATCCAGTGCAGCATTCTGCGTTCCGGTTGTGTATTTAGCGTTCGTATTTTTTTGTGCAAGAAAACTGAGTGGCACTACCTACCGTCTCTTATTTTAGTCACCCACACCCGCCCTCCTGACTAAAGACATACACGATAAATAGAAGCTCCAAGACTATTGTGCGACACTACTGGTTTTGTTTTGATTTCGACCATCTTCAGGCGCCATCGCTGCGCCTGCACGCCCCGTAGGGAGGCAAAATGTTTCGAATAATTGGATAAATATTTTTTAATGGAACAATAAATGATGAGAGATAGCGAAATAACTTATTAGAACCATTTATTAATCAGTTGCAGGATGATGAAATTACAGAAGGATTTTTTCAACAAGACAACGCTCTACCACATACGATTCAACAAACACGTGCTCGTTTGAAAGAGTTCTTTAATAATCGAATAGTGAATTTTCCTCCAAGATCGCCAGATCTCACAATTTTTCCGCACATGAAGAACGCTATTTTAAAACGCCACAACATACAATTGAAGAACTTTGCAATAACATTACAGAAGTTTGTGATAATATGATCCCACATTTGTCAAACGCATTTGAAAACTTGAAGTTCGTGTGTGCATCGAGACAAGAGGGCAACATTCCTAACGTAGTATTTTTGCAATAAACGCATTTCTCTAAATAAACGTCTTTTATTTAAAAGATTTTGCAAGAAATAAGCTTAAGTTGTAACACAACTAAATTGTAATCTGTCAGATGACAGTCAAAATTTGACTTTCGAAAAACCTTACTGTTCCACAGTGTTCTCAAATTTATATTGAAATCATGGGCTACTTTGAATGAAAATTTAATTGAAGGCATGGTACATTATTTAAAGGGTATATTGTTACAAAATGCCGTATTTCTACGAGACGAATTATTAAATTAAATTTAACATACAATTAAGAACGTTCTCTTGAACATTGAAGTTCATGTTAATGAAGATTTAAAGCAATTTATTCTTTATCTTCGGAAAGCAGTAATTTGTATATACGTTGAATCTCAATTTCTTATAATAAAAATACCAGTATTATTAAATTAAAAATAGTATGTAATATTTTAGTTTAAATTTTAGATCAAAAGAATAAATGATTATAAATAGAATGATACGGTTTGCAAAATTATTTGACCGTGCCTATAAAGCATACTAACATGAGTAAAAGTTTACTTATTCAGTTGGCCGGACGCTCTTAACCGAAGAAATTGAATCTTCCACTAGAACGACTTTTTGGACAACATTGATCCAATAAAGAGACCGCACGTTTCAGGAAATAGCTTTATAGATCTAGTTACTTGACTAGACAATTGACTTGACGCAGTTATGTAAATAGAAGACGAATTGTTTTATATTAATCAGGTGAAATGAATCTTTCGATTTCACATAATCGATTCGTTCTACCAAGGCGAAAGTAGTATAAAAGTTGAACTTGAAACCGGTTTTTATCGATGGCCAAAAAAATTACACGGTCGTTAATTTTTATACGGTGTATTTATACAAATACGGCGCTAAGATGTGAAAGATGTGTAATTTGGCTTTTTTATGTGGCAATTTTCTAATAATTTCCTTATAATTACAGAATTCTTGTGAATGAAATTAACTTTTAATAAGGTCGTAAATGATAAAGGTTTTTATAATGTTTACGTATCATTAAGAATCATAACCAAAGCTAATAACCTATATTTGACTTTATTTGGCCCCAATGCTTTATTATATGTGTAATTGAACGGCACAAGTTAGATTATTTTAAATATTACTTATTTTTGTTGTTCGCTTTAATTAATATTAATTAAGTTACAATCCTATTAATTATTTATTAGGTGAATTGTGGTGATTAATTTAATAATAGTGAAATTGCACGTTTTACCTTGAAATTAATTAGCATGTACATATACTAGATTAAATAAGATATAAATAGAATTATATTAACATAAAATTGATGAAATAAAATTTCACTTTGAGTTCAAATTATAATTTTATTAAAATTAACTACATTCGCTTCGCTCTACTAGAGCTTCATCAGGTGACGATAATTGTAATACAAAACTAACTAATTAACTAGAACTAACAACACATTTCATAATTATATTAACAATAGTAAAGATAAAACCGACAGGAACTTATAGTTTCGTGTTTATAAATTAAATTGTAAATGTGGATTAGCTTATATTAGTCAAACTGGTAGATCCTTTTCAACACGCATAAAAAAAACAAGAAAGAAGCTTTGTTATAAATGAAATTTAACAATTTGGTAATGATATCAAGTCGTCGTACCCCCTCCCCTTTCATACTTAACCCTTAGCTATAAAAGTGAAGACGGTTACGGTTTTTGTATTACAATTGTGATCACCTGATGAAGCTCTAGTAGAGCGAAACGAAGGTCGTAAATTTTAATAAAATTATAATATAAACTCAAAGTGAAATTTTATTTCATGAATTATATATTATCATGGAGTTTCAACACGCATCCCCTTCGTCAATTAATCAAAATTATTTTAGCATGAAGTATAAAGAAAGTAATAAATGTTAGAACAAAATTATGTGATTTGAAGTAAAATACATATTGAAAACAAATAGAATTAATAATGGGTGCGGCAAAATATATCCAGCCATGAAATATGGTTACTGTTTTGTTATTTCCTTAACAACTGTCAAAAGTGAAGTTTGATATCAAAGTAAAATAATAAAGAATTTTGCTATGGAGTATTATTCGCCTCAAGAACGCGCGCAAATTGTTAAATTGTATTTTCAAAACTTTTCCTTGATAACATCAACTCAAGACGTTTTTAGGAGAGCGTATTCCGGTCGAAGACCTCAACGCGGAGAAACAATTTGACGTTTAGCAAACGCATTTTTACAAAATGTCACAGTAAGTGATGCAAAAGCATACTGAAACACCTCGTTCTAATGAAAATATGAGCTTGTGCGAGATGATGTCTAGGCAGAATCAAGAACTTCAACAAGAAGACGCGCGGCACAATTGAATGAACTTTAAGAAGGATTTTGCACTCAGACTAGCATATGTATGCATATAAAATTCAAACTGTTTTTAAACTACTACTAGTTGATAGTGAAGGACGTTTGCAATACGCTCAAATCGCCACAAACTTAGTGTAAGCAGAATCCAAGTTCTTGCAAAATTTGATAATAAACGATGAAACAAATTTTTGTCTTTCTGGTTATGTTAACAAGCAAAATGATCGTTTTTTGGGAACAAAAAAACCATTGTCTTATTCAAAAGAACATGCATGCAGTTTGATCAAAAAGTCGTTGTTTGGTGCGTACTATATTCCGAAAGAATCATTGGATCCTTCGTTTCGTCAGGTGCAATGCAGTTACTGTTAATGCACAACGATATTGAACAATCGTACGTGAATTTCTGCAACCAAAGTTGGAAGAAGTTGGCACAGAAAACTTCTGGTTCCACCACGATGACACTATATGCCATGCAGCGCGTGAAACGGTCGCTCTTCTTAGAGACATTTTCTCTGCCAGGCTGCTCTAAAAAAAAATGGAGATAGTCAGTGGCCGCTGCATTCTCCTGCTTTGACGACACCTGATTTTTTCTTGTGGAGATACTTGAAAAGTAAGGTCTACAGACGCTAGAAGACTTATGCTGCACACTCAAAGCAGAGTTGGTCATTGTTTGGCTTGTCGTGGCGGTCATTTACTCGATGTTGTTTTTCATTAACAATTTTAAATGTTTTAATAAATAGTTTTTATAAACTAAAATTACTTTTTTTCGTATTTAATTATTTTTTATTTCAAACAAAATTGGCTGGGTATATTTTGCCGCGCGGCATGTAATGCAATATTTACAATTGTACCAGGTGAGAAATATCAAATGTGCGCAATTGTCAAAATATTTAGATTCACAATATAATATTGGCTGTCATTTATCCGTCTCTTCATTTGTCATTTCTGGCGGACGGTGGTGACATTAACTTGTCATTACGATAGGTTAATGTCATTCGCCTATATATTAGTATGTCGTGTGTACTGTTTCAATTGACAATTCAATAACACAAGGCATTTTATATTGTATACATTTTTCAAGATATTTAAAAAAAATTAATTTCAGTATAGCATTTGCAAAATAACTTTAAGAAAGGTATAAAACCCCTTACCACATTAATATTTGTACCATAAATAGATTTATACAACTAAGTTGCCATCTTCAGTAGGAAAAAATAATAGTGTTGAACATGGGGCACAGTAAAGCTAACATAAAAATCGCGAAACACTTTACAGGACGTCCACGTATAAACCGAATTTTAAGAAACTTAAATTTAGGTGACTTACTCTTCTTCAAAAATTACTTATATGTTTACTTGTGCCCTCTCCTAGTCTATGAAATCATATAAGCCGGTATAGGCAAATTTGTTTTGAATGATACAAATACCTAAGTAGATGGACAATTGGATTTTTTATATTTTTGATTAGTTTTAAACAATCTGCCGTTTCATTATGATTGATTTCTTACGCATGACTGGCAACACTCAATTTTTCCGGTCTATTGAATTTAATATGCGATATGTTTTTTATAATGGGTTATTATTGAGCGTTTTGTTTGACTAATATATTTAAATTTACAATCACGGCAATTAATTTCATAGATACCCGATTTCTAATTCATATCTAAATTATCCTTTGTTAACCAGAAGACATTTTATTGGGTTTTTGGGTGTTCTTTAACAACCCTATTTAGGTTTTTCGTAATTTGATGGTATGAACTATTTACACGATTTTGTTGAGATAACGAACAAGAATTTCGGATTCTTTCTAATTATTAATATTAATTAATTAATTAATTCCGGGTTGAAATATTGTATCTCGTGATATTTTTAATGAAATTAAGGAAAATAAGGTAAATGATAATGGTAATTACTGGTAAAGATTAATTTTAAAATAGATATAAGCGAAAATATTAATAATTAATGTATGTTTTATATTAATGTATAAATGTATAAAGTAAGGTAAACCTAATCAGTAGGCGATTAAAGGTCTGTATATTACTTCAAAATATATGTATTTAAAAAACTCTACATGTTTCGGCTGTATACGCCTTTTTCAAGAGAATACAAAACATTCATATTTTGTATTCTCTTGAAAAAGGCGTATACAGCCGAAACATGTAGAGTTTTTTAAATACATATATTTTGAAGTAATATACAGACCTTTAATCGCCTACTGATTAGGTTTACCATATCATACCAAGGTCACGAAGTTATTATATGTATAAAGTAATGTATATCAAAATACTAAAAAAATTATGCAGTTTGTCTGAGAATATCCTTTCTCCAGCAGGGGCGTACCGATGAGCCTGTAGAAAGGCGAAATACGTATCTACGTGTCTGGGGAGGGATATGTTCGGACACGTTCACAAAAATATTAATAGTGAACCTGTATTTGTGTTCTTCACACCAGATTTTTAATAATATTTTATATTATTAAAAATACCTTTGTATTATACAAAACTGGTGGGGTTTACCTACTCATGTATGTTTCAATTATTCTGATACATTAAAGAAATATCTCATGATTAGTTATAAATATTCATTAGATTTATTTAATTTTAAATGTAAAGATCAGAAAGATGCACGAAACTGAGGTAAGATATTGTAAAATAATAATTTCAGCTGCTGAATGTTTACCGAATACAGCAATTAATTATAAAACAAAAATTATTAAAAATCGGGCGTGAAGAACACAGTACAAATTCATATATTTGTGAAAGTATCTCTTCAGAGACGTAGACACGTGTTTCATCTTACTACAGAATTATCGGTACGCCCCACTGGAGAGATAAGTTCACAAAACAACAACCTCACTAATAACAGAAGTGATTAAGACAGAGCGTGGAAGAACATTCAGCGCTGCTCATTGACGAACGCCAAAACAACTATCACTGTCTTAATAACAAGTGCAGAACTAAGCCAGGTGCTTCCATCTGGCGGTATAATCGGGACTTGGAGAAACTGTATTAAATGTGTGTTCACTTTTTATTAGATAAACCGAATGCATATTCAACAAAATAATTTGAAACATATTTGAGTAGGTAAAACCCCACTAAGATTTGTATAAAACAAAAATTTGGTGAAGTTTTACCTACTCAAGTACGAGGGATATGAATATTTGAAATATTTCCGGCCTTACCGACATAAAATAATTGTAGGAAAAAATTTCTTAAGCTGTCCGATAGATGAACTCGACATACGTAAATTGTCAAAATTGCAAGACTGATTAATCATTAGTTTGTCTATGATACGCTAAAGTTGTCAGTTCACATTGTCGTTCAACAATGGAGAAACTTGAGTAACGTGCAGTGATAAAATTCCTTCATTTGAAAGGGAAACAGACTCAGGAAATGCAAGATGAGTTAGACTTTGTATACGGTGAAGCCTCCCCTTTTCAATTACAACGATAAAAGATTGGACGGCCGAGTACAAACGTGGCCATACGAGCATTTTAGATCAACAACGTTCCGGGCATCCGAAAACTGATAGTGGTCGATTTAGTGCATCAAACTGTGATGGAAGATCGTCGATTGACTGTTATAGATATAGCTAAGACTTGTGGGATATCATCTGAGCAGATGCACAAGGTTTTACATTAACATTTTGATATGAGAAATGTATTCGCGCGATTGGTGATGCGTTTGTTGACAATCGATCAAAAACGCATACGGACGGACATTTCGAGCGAGTGTCTTAACCTTTATCAAAAAAATCAGAGAGAACCAACTCTGAGGAAGGCAAAGGTCGTTATCTCTGCAGGAAAAGTGATGGTGACAGTTTTTTTTTTGGGATAATTCCTGTTGACTACCTTGCAAAGGGTTCAACAATCAACGGCCAGTTCTATGCTGCATTGCTAGATAAATTGAAGGCCACAATTATGAAAAAACGTGCAACTTTGGCAAAAAATAAAATCTTGTTTCACTAGGAAAACGCTGGGGTTCACACGTGCATGGTTGCAATCTCAAAATTGAACGAATCGAAATTTGAATTGCTTCCGCATCCACCCTATTCGCCAGATCTAGCTCCCAGCGACTTTTTCCTGGACCTTAATTGGAAAAAATATCCCAGCGGCAAAAAATAAATTGGGTCAAATGCTGTGGTTTAAGACGCTGTAAATCAGTATTTTTCAGGTTTGGACAATCAATTTTTTTCTGACGGATTGGAGGAGTGGGAAGAACGTTGGGCCAAATGTATCGAGTTGCAAGGAGATTTTGTTTTGCTTCGAAATCTGTACTTTTATTAAAAAGGGTAAAAACATTTCAAATATCACTCGTATGTTTATTTTGGTCAATTAATTATAACCTTACCCACCTAAACAATAAGTATTAATAGTTTCCTCCTAATTAGCGAGTGATTACATTTGAAGTACTTTAGCTAATAAGGCAGTAAACAACTTAAATGCGTAAATTATAAAACATTAAAGAACTCAAAATTGCATTGTAAATAACATGATAAAGTAATCTAACGGCTCTAGTTTCAAATGTTAGTACACATGTACACGAATAGATCATAAATCAAATTGAATCGGACTAATCAGTACAGATGTGCAAACAGCGGCTGATGAAAGACCATATGCTCCGACACTAATCAAGGGCAATATATTTTAATTCTACTTAATTTTACTCCCCTAGGCACATATGCAGTGTTTACTGCGTTTACAAGTTTAAGTAGTTTAAGTTTCGCTCGATAATTTAGAGGCGTAGTCACTGCAATAGAAATTTGCTGTCTCGCGATTTTGGAGCTTTTGATGTCCATTATTAGCTTTACAGGATTAATTAAACTATACGTGCAAAATAGATTGACTGTCAGTAGATTTCGTTGCAAGCGAGGCTTTATTCGAAGTTTTATCCTGCTGTAGCTTTAGAAAGACTTTACAGTGAACATTAACCTATCAAATTTTATCTAGCACGAGTAGATTATGTCAATCCGTTAAAATTTCGAAAAACGAATAATGCACAATACGACGAAATTACATTGAAAATCATGCAAACATATATTCCTAGAGAATCACCAAAGTTCGGTATTTTAAAGAATAAAACAATCTCTTAGCAGTATTCGTCGTATAAATACAGAGTTATTCAAAAAGATAGACGCAATTTAATTAATTTTTATTTAATAAAGTATAAATTTGACATGAACAATCTATATACTAAATGAAAAGAGGAAGCTTCAAAGTTGTTTAACACAGGTTCCAAATGTTCAATGTATCCCCTTTTTGCTGCACGGCAAACAACACTCGCCCACACGCGAAAAAGCATGTCTTGTGTTCCTGAGTTCATCCCAGCAGAGACACGGTTCTGCAAATCGGCCAGAGTTGTTGGTAGAGGTGGGACGTAAATAGCCTCCTTAATATAGTCCCACAAGACCCACAAGTTACAAGATGTGAGATCAAGAGATCTTGATGGCCAGAAGTGTAGAGCCAGGTCTTGATTTTCCATGCGACCAATCCATCGCTGAGGAAGGGATTGATTTAAAAATTACGGTGCCAATAGGGCGAAGCTTCATCCTGTTGGAAAATTAAGTCGTGTGAATATTCAGTAAGTTGAGGAAAAAGCCATTGTTTGAACAGGTCCAGCTACCTTATTTTACTTACAGTGCTTTCGTAAACAAGAATGGTTCATAAACTCTTGGTCGTGATAAGGCCACAACACGTTTACCTTCGCCGAGTCTCTCTCATGTTGCACTGTTGTACAGAGATCTTGCAGACTCCATAAGCAAACATTGTGTCGATTCACTTTTCCACTCAGATGGAATGTAACTTCACTGCTAAAAATTGAGCGCGATGGAAATGCATCATCCTCCATCATTTCTAATATATCACCACAAAATTCACTAGGCTTTTCTTTGTCGTTCTCAAGAGGAGCCTGCACAAGTTGTAAGCGGTAGGACTTGTATAGCAAACACCGACTTGAAACTCGCCATACAGTTGATCTGGGTATTCCTGGTTCTCTACTAGCTCTATTAGTTGACTTTGTTGTAGTATTAACAAAACTGTCTTCTATACTTTTGGCGTCATCCTCTAACATAAGCAATCGGCCCGGGCTTTTTCCTTTGCAGAGACATCCAGTTTATTGAAATTGCTTAAACCAACGGCGTATGCTCTTCCTAGTTGGTGGTTCAGTGCCGAATCGGAGACGAAATGCCCGCTGCATTGTAACTGCTGACTCAGTTTTTGCAAATTTAAAAATGTAGAAAACCTTATGCTGCATAGTAACCATCTCACTGACGATGATACGAACTGCCTGCCTCTTGGTGCTAGTACCCTAGTGGCCGTTGCAACTATCACCGCCCAAGCCGTGGTAAACAAAACTTTGGAACTTCCTCTTTCCTTCGGTATGTAGACTGTTTATATCCAATTTATATTTCGTGAAATACAAATTAATTAAATTGGGTCCATATTTTTGAATAACCTGTATAATAAATGAGAAATGAAATATGTAAAATAGGTTAAAAATATAATAACTAATCGGAGAATATTTATGTATTTTAGTATACTTTGGGGCTTAAGATATGTGACAAATGGTGGTAGTCCTTATCAACAAAATTTCATATTTATATTTACGAAGACGGACAGATATATAAGATCTCCAACAACGCCATTGCGTAAGTAGTGGGTACAGACACAAGATCTAACCTACAAATGATAATTTCCAGTATTTCGTTTTAGCAATGTTTCGTTCTCCGGTGTAGCGTCGTTGAGTAACAGCGTCATTTATCATTAGTTTGATTTCTGAGGTGCGTACCAGGCAACGATCCATGATAGAATTGTTAACGCTGGAAGGTTGTGCGCTCATCTAAATTTACAGGCGTTTGAAAGCCAATTGTATGGATGTGAAGAATGTTCGCCAGTGGGTTCGATGTGCCAAACTCTGTTCTAGAGGCGAAATGAAGGTGTATAACTTGACGAAAAGCAATCAGGTCGATCACTGTCAGTGACGAATGAGAGAAACCAAAGACATTTGAATGCAGGGAATTCAAGGAAGTCAGCGGATTACGCAAAAACAAATTGCTCGGCAATAAGACGCTAGTCAAAAAAGACTCCAGTAGATTGATCAGACGTTGAATTACTGAGAAATTTGCACCACCGGGGACGAATCTTGGGTTTATCCCTGGTGGTTCAAATTTCGTATGACACTGAAAACAAGCGGAAATCAATGGAATATAGTTGTTCTGATTCTCTATGTGTGCAGAAATTCAAGTGTTCCAGCAGCTCAGAAAGTCATGTTCACCATTTTCTGGGATGCCAAGGCAATTATTCATATCGAATATCTGCCGAATAGATCGTCGATTAATTCAATAAGATATCGTGAAACTTTACGATTACCTACTGAACAATCATATTTGTGGAGTAAGGCCAGAAGGAACGTATTTTTTTCATGTACTACGACAGCGCCAGATTGGCGCATTGCAGCAACGAAACGTTAAAGACAGACTCTATAAAATAAAAATAAGAAAAGACAACATAATAAAACTATCCTGAAAATTAAATAAATTTATTATATTGGCAACGTACATAATTATTTTTCCACATAATCACCATTAAGTGCAACACATTTCTCCAAACCCTGAATGAAAAAAATTTCTTGTTTACTATTGATCCAATTGCGAACAGCACCCAGAACTTCCGTGTCTGATGCTTTCAATACCTCCTTCAACTTTGGGAACAATTAGAAATCTGAAGGTACCAAATCAGGACTGTAGAAAGGGTAAGTAACAAACGTAAATTTCAGGCTGGTCACTAAGACCTTAAATAGCAACCCACCCTAGCATTTGTGAATAATATTATAAATACACCTATAACGGAAATAAATTAATTTTCAGTAAAAATAAATTAAAATACTATTGAATAAGAAAACACCTACATTTTATAGATATTGTTAATCAAAGAATAAAATTTAGTACTATGATTTTCTAGGGAGAACATTACTTTATAAATTAAATTCCTTACTCGCTATTCAGCGCTCACAATACCCAAATCTGTTAAATAAATTAAATATGTATTTGCTTGGCAAATAACATAGAACTTCATGTCTTATAATATCGACCCTAAATTTTAATACATAAAACAAAGTCGGGTTAGTTACACCATTTATAACTCAAGAACGACTAGACCTATTTTAATGATCTCTGATTTGTTGGATTCGTCTCCGCCCCGAATAGCAGAATAACTATTAAAATTTCGGAAAAAATCACGGAAAAAAAATTATACATAAAATTTATTTTTAAATAAATTAGGTTAGGAACTCCGCCTTCTTCCGCAATTTACAGCTTACGTCACGGACGCTTATAGTTTATTTGTAATAATTGATGTCCATTGCAAATCAGTGACATAAAAGTGTAATTTTTTTTTGTTTCATGTTGTCTGTGATTTGTTTTGAAGAAAGCATATAAAGGTTACCGGTCGATTTGTTTGTTTTTGTGTGAGTGTTATTAATAAATCTTATTGTGAAAGTATTATTATTAACGATATCGCGACCCAGAAGATCTAATCTTTCCCAACAAAGCCTTAATGCAATTAGGTTTCGGAACATTGAGAATCAATCCACTGAAGAAGAACAAGAAATCGCATGAGAACAGCGCCCAGTTAGTATGGTCCGACTTCGTGCTTGTCAAACACAAGAGCAAAGAGAGGTAGCCCGTGAAACGGCTCGGTTGGCAGTAAGAAATCGTCGAGTTTATCGCAGAGATCAATAACGAGATAGTCTTAGACGCGCACTGCTTCAAATGTTTATTTGAATCGAGCAACGTCTCTATACGATTGCACAATTGATTACAGCTCGCATCCTTTCGCTCGCATTGGTCAAATGAACGTTGTTTGCGAGCATTGTTGCGCATTGAAGTTTGTTGGAGAAACGCCTGGATTGTGCTGCTTTAATGGCATAGTGAAATTGCCATTATTGACTTTGCCGCCTGAGCCATTGCACTCTTTGCTTCGTGGCGAAACACCAAAATCACGACATTTTCTAACGAACACTCAAAAATACAATGGGTGTTTTAAATGACTTATGTCATCCTATGTGATCCTAACCGATATGCCCTTTGAGTTTATACGAATTGAATTTCCAATTCGTCTTGCATTCGCCATGACGATTAACAAATCACAAGGCCAATTCTTGAGTGTTTGTGGTCTGAATATAGAAAATGCACGTTTTTCTCATGGTCAATTCTACGTGGCATGTTCACGTGTCGCCAAACCATCCGCTTTATTTGTTCTTGCGCTTGATAACAAAACGAAAAATGTCGTACATCACTGAAGAGAATCAACCCGAGTGCAACCCATGCAGCAAAATATAGCTTCAATAAAGCAAATGTCTTGCTGACACGCCATTGAAATACTTGATTTTTGTACTTTTATTGAATTTTTATTTTCTTTATATATATTATCCTAATAAACTATTGAACTTAATAAATTTTTTGTATTCATTTTATTACGTTAATAAAATCCTAAATTAAGTTTAGCTAAAAGTTAAAACGACATTTATTGACTGCTAGGCGGTACGAAGTTCGCCGGGTCAGCTAGGATAATATATTTTAGGACAAAATAATTTGAAACATACATGAGTGGGTAAAAACCACACCAATTTGTATAATACAAAAGTATTTTTAATAATATAAAATATTATTAAAAATGGGGCGTGAAGAACACAATACAAGTTATATATTTGTGAATGTATCTCCTCTCCAGAGACGCAGATACGTATTTCACCTTTCTACAGGATCGTCGGTACGCCCCTGCTGGAGAAGAGATACATTCAACCAAATATAACTACCTTGCTATCAACCAGAAATTATTAAGACAGAGCGTGAAAGAATATTCAGCGCTGTCTAGATAACAACTGTCGAACTAAGCAACGTGTTTCTCTAGACGGTAACATACCAAATCTATAGAAAACTGTATTATCGTGTCTTCACTACTTGTCGGGCGAACCGAATGCGTATATAACAAAATAATTTGAAACATACATGAGTGGGTAAAAACCACACCAATTTGTATAATACAAAAGTATTTTTAATAATATAAAATATTATTAAAAATGGGGCGTGAAGAACACAATACAAGTTATATATTTGTGAATGTTACCGTCTAGAGAAACACGTTGCTTAGTTCGACAGTTGTTATCTAGACAGCGCTGAATATTCTTTGACGCTCTGTCTTAATAATTTCTGGTTGATAGCAAGGTAGTTATATTTGGTTGAATGTATCTCTTCTCCAGCGGGGGCGTACCGACGATCCTGTAGAAAGGTGAAATACGTATCTGCGTCTCTGGAGAGGAGATACATTCACAAATATATAACTTGTATTGTGTTCTTCACGCCCCATTTTTAATAATATTTTATATTATTAAAAATACTTTTGTAATATATTTTAGGTTTAGCCTTCATAATACCATGGGTCTTTGAAAACCTCATGGTTCTTTGCATTTGTATTTCTTTAAAATCTTGACTTTTCTTGAAACAATATCATAAATGTTTTCCCGGATCACCTATACGATCTTTTTAAAGTTAATATGTCACATGTAATACCAGTGGGGTCTGCTTGTTATGTTTACAAATGCCAAATATATAGTGGCAAAATAGGTGATAAACATGAACAAAACCAGAGGAAACGTAGTCTTAGATATGACAAATGGATGATAATAATATTATTTCACTCAACAGATATCCAATTACAGGGTAAAAAATAATACGAGATAAAACTAAAATTATTGATTAAAACAGTACAGTTTCATATAAAATATGTAAATAAAAAAAGAAAAATAATAATAACTAAATTACAGAGATATAAAAACTAAAACTGAAACATAAAACCAAAAGTAAAAACAAAAAATTAAAAAGATTCCTCCAGAATGGATCGGGATACAACCCACTGGCATTGTGGCATTTACGCAATATCGGTGCCTTGTGAAATACATTCGTACGCGCTGTATACACAATGAACGTATCTAATGACCTAACGTTATACTTCGGCAGCAGAAATTTTATTTGTCGAAGTAGGGAAGGTGAATCAACATCACTGTTAACATGTTTAATCAGGAACTGAAAGACAGGATTGTTTTAATTGTTTTTCATGGTTTGAAATAGAGCAGAAAATTTAAAAAAAAATATTCTTTTTCTAGAATAAATAACAACTCGGCATCGAAAATTTTGCATACTCGTAAAGGTGTAGATTCTGTTTTATTACGTGATGTATGAAAGAACATTTTTCATATATCACAACAAATGCATATATAGTCAACTATGACTGAACAATATCTTATACGAGGTGCTACCCAGAAATTGCCGGAATTTGAATGTGGCGCGCGAAGAAATAGAAGTACATATCTATAGTGCTAGATGGTGTGAGCTACGTCTACACAAAGTCAGTCTGTCAAACGATACTTTGCTAGGTGGTGACAAACAGGTGTTGAAAGAGAAGAACGTGTATAAAATTTTGTTTCAAACTTGATAAAACGACAGCGGAATCTGTAAAAATGCTTAAATAAGCGTTTGGTGAAGATGCTTTAGGTCAGATACAAACTTATGAGTGGTACAATCGCTTTAAAAATGAACGCGTGTCGGTTGATGATGATGATGATGACCGTTTCGATCGTCCATCGACAGAAAACACACAAGTGCGTGATACTGTCCAACAAGGTCGAAGGAAGAAGAACAATCAATGACATTTGTAACATTATGGGTTTGTCATACGCAATTTGTCAGAGTATTTTGTCCGGCGGACTCAACGTGTAGCGTATTGCTGCGAAGTTTGTGCCACGATTACTAAGCATTGAACAAAAAGGACAACGTGTTCATGTGTGCACAGAGATGAAAGGAACAGCCGAAAGGGATGCGAACTTCGGTACCAGAATTACTACTGGCGACAAATTACGGGTGTGCGTGCATGATCCTGAAACAAAGCAGCAGTCATTGCAGTGGAAGACGCCATCGTCGCCGCAACCGAAGAAAGCGAGGCAAATTCGAAGCAACGTCAAGTCGATGTTGATTTGCTTCTTTGAGGCTGATGGCATCGTGCATAAACAATTTCTCTCACTAGGTGAAACAGTAATGGACGATTTTATTGTGATGTTCTTCGCCGACTAAGAGAAAATATTCGACGCAAGCGGCCTGTCAAGTGGTGCGAGAATTCGTGGATCCTACACCACGATAATGCATCAACCCACACGTTACTTGTGTTGTGCGTCAGTTTCGAGCTTCAACGAAGACGGCAGTACTGCGCCACCAAGATTCAGACCGAATCGCAAGCAGTATTTAACACATTAACAAGCGAAGGCTTTCAGCACTGCTTCCAGTCATGGATAAGTTTCTGAGATCAATGTATTCATGCGGAAGGAGAGTACTTTGAAGGAGATGGTGAATAAGTTATAAGAACAATTTATTGCGTTTTTGTTTTGACATTTCGGAAATCTCTGGGAAGCACCTCGTAACTCTTTCTGTTAGGTTTTCTTTAGGAATAGTTTATTTAAAGTCGCATTGTGAAGCTGAGCTTAATTTATACATCATTCTAATGTCTTTTGTACAGAAATAACTAACAGAAGACTACATATGCTTTTAGACAAAACAAAAATACAAAAAAAAAATAAATTAATGAAAGAAATAAGTTTAATTCAAATATTTTGTTGTATTTGACATCATCTTTGCATTGTTTCTATAATATAGCAATCAAAACCAAATTTTTTGAATAAAATACACACTATTTTTCTTTTATGCAAATGTATACATTTAATTATGAAATGGAGTCAAAAGTACGTTAATTTTACTGACCTTTATTAAAATGTTAGTTATGACAGCTACTTTGAAGGGATCTGAAAAAGAAGAAACATTCTTAGCAAAGTAGTATAAAAACTGGAATAATTTCTAAATTTATATACATACATGCATGTTTGTATAAATTATTGATATGGTACCGTTAATCTTTTATTAATATTAAATTTTCTACGCCTTGGAATTAAAATAAACTGTTTTTGTTACACTACGTTGTAAACATTTTCAGTTCAAATGTTATCGTTTGGGATGTGTTTAAGTACCTCATTAAAAGAAAGAAAGGAAATGATGTCAACTTACCAAATAGGTTACATTAACTTAATCATAAATAAAAATCAATACATTTCCTACGTTAATAATGAATTCATGTTGTTTTAATTAGTTCAGTAAGAATGTTTATATAAATATAAATTTGCATCTGAGAATAGTTTATCAACAATAATAACGAGCTCAAATAAATCCGGAGTTGAAGTTGAAGGCTGTGCACGAGAAAGCGTATTTTCTAACTTAACCATTTCTAATATCAACATGCATGCATACATACAACGTGTTTCAAAAAGAACATCAGCTCAGTAGGCACTGAATAACTAGTACTTGCAAATTATTATAAGTCACTTGTCTTTTATTTATAAATAACTATTTATCTAATGTAATTTTGACATTTGTCATTTTCTGACTACCAATATAATTTTTTTTTACTTAATAAACAATACTACTAAATAATGTACATATTGCAAGAAAATATTTTTATTATTGAAGCATATTTATAAAGTGCACAATTTCTTAACGGAAAATGGCAATATTCCTACGCGGAATGTAAGCGACAGTTTCACTTGCAGTTTCCTAATAGAGTTGTGAATAATACCGCTTTACATCGTCACATTCGTCTAGTCGTAGAGAAGTTTTTGACAACAGGGTTCTGTGTTGAAATGCAAAAGTTTTGGTAGACCACGTACATAGCAAAATATTGTTGAACACGTAGAAAACCTTGTCGGAGAAAACCAACATACATCAGTTCATTGTTTATCAGTTCAAACGAACGTATCTTCTAGTACCGTTCATAGAATTTTGAAGCGTCGTTTACATATTGCTATGGATTTTTCCCTAAATTATATTTAAAATTTATTTAAAAATGTATGTACATTATTTTTGAACTTAAGTCTATATTTTTCAAAATATATTTCATGTGCTTTGATAAAAAACTTTTTTGAAGGACGGCTTTATGTGAAAGCGTTCGTAGTGTCGATATTGAGTTTCAGACTACGTTAAACCTTTAGACAAGAACGTTCTTTTTATTTGAAAAAATATATAATTATATATTTAAGTAATTCGGGTTGTATTTTATTGTGTTAATCAGTTGTTGGTGGTTTATATTCAATTCCCGTATATTCTACGAGATTGTGTTCTCGTAATTTTGATTATATTTGATTAAATAACGTTTTCTTGTCAACGTGTCTCATATAATTTTTTTATGTAAGTAAAAATATATATTTAAAAGACGTCTCATTAATTCAAAAGATTTGAATATTGTATTTCAATTGTAGTAATATTGTTATTTAGAGATTTAGTCTGAATTAGTTGAGATAAATAACAAAGAATATTTTTAAAATTTCTACGTAAAAAAATATATAGCTGTAAAATTTTATACGTAGGGAAGTCAAGGTTATATTTTTTCATGTGTTTGATGTTTGCACATGCGTTAGATTTTTGATCGTCTTTTCAAGTTTACACAGTTTGGTTCTCTGGGGAGAAATTGAAAATAAACTTTGTTATTTAATTAAGTTTATCATCGGAAGTCATTAGAGGATGTTTAATTCATTTAGCGGTCATATTCAATGAATTCTTTTACCTCTGGTTGTAAATTATATTACACAGTCTTTATACTTTATAAAGATCAATTTTTTTTTCTTTTTTTTTTTTTTTGTATTAAATATTCACTTAAATTTTATATTGTGCTCATTATTTTTTCCTTTCTCCGTGCATTTTTAATAGGTAACTTAAAATAATATAATTATAACATTTATCAAGAAACTTTGATTGGCGCCTAAAAAACATTTTTATGTTCCACGTTTCCGATTGGAACCCTGAGAAGAAAGAAGTCCCATTTTTTGGAAATAAACCGACTGAGTATCCTAGTTGGGTAGATTAGTTGTGGATGGTGGTGCAATATATATAAAAACCACAATTCATAGCAATATGTATCCATACAAAATATCGATTATTATTCAACAGATCTTATCTAGAGATCACGCCAGTAGGCTTAATTATTGCAGCAACTTATTTCAAGAAAATTTAAATAATGACGAAGTTCCTGATCTAAGTTTTCTTACTGATGAAGCATGGTTTCATTTAAGAGGGTTTGTAAATAAACAAAATTGCAAAACCTGGTCTATAAACAATCGAAACAATCACATCGAAGTTCCTTTACATCCTGTTAAAGTTGGAGTATGGTTAGCTGAGTATTTCGTCGTAGAAAAATAGGACCAATATTTTTTCACAATAACATTAATAGCTAACGATACCGAGAACAGTTATTAACACCATTTTTAACTCCAGTGCAACGAGACGAATTCAATACGAGTTACTTTTATAATATTATTTCCCTCATCGAGTTATAAGCTGGCAAACACAGCAAGGTCACCAGATCTTACTCCGTTGGATTTTTCTATTTTCGGATTGCTAAAAAATGAAGTATATAAGACAAGAGTGAATAACTTAAATGACTTGATGAATACAATTAGAATTGAATGTAATGAAATAACACCAAATGCATTGCAGAATATTTTTGACAACATGAAACGTCGTATTGCGCTATGCATCCAACAGAATGGTGACCATTTTGAACACTTGTTATAAACTATAATAATTAAAATCTCTACAAATTAGTTGTTTACTTTGGTTGGTTGATTAATATCTCATATTTAAAGTTTTCTTATTAAATAAATTAATAATATAATTGTACTTGTTATTAATTTCATCGCCATATCTCTCGACTAATCTGTATTTCAACAATGCTATATCTATCTATATCCGCATTTCAAGAATGCAGAACATCATAATTTATTGGAGAAATTAATGGACAACTAGATGTAATTTGTTTTGATACAGGTTGTACAGGTTGTCATATGTACTAAATCCTAAGTCCCGTTGGTCGATAGTTTGAATCCCAGAACCGAACTGTGAGGGGTTGTTTTTTTTCAGGATCGATATCCTCTCAGTTACCCTTAAATGCTGAAGTGAAATTAAAATTAAAATTTCTACCTTCTTCCTGCGAAGAGATGTAGTAACAAAGCCATACTTTACACACACTATATACACTCTAAGCAATCGTGGAGTATTGATAAGCTTCTAGTTTAAGATATTGGGCCGTTATACATACACAAGAAAAAGTGCAAATTCAGAGTATAATATGCGAATATACTAGGGAGTACAGTATAAGCTCAAAGCAGTAAGACCATTTCGTGTCGGCACCTTTGATCTTTTGAAATAAAATCGTCTCTCGCGCATTCCAATGCGCATGTTCTGCATGTTGTCTTTCTCACTTAAACATGCTACGTGCTACATTAAGCGTAAGGGATATCAGACTGTTTGACTTTTTGATTACTATATCACTTGCAACCTGCATTTAATAAAGGAAAGAAATACATGCGTATTGGGATGTGCGAGTTACCATTTTATTTCAATAATTTGGGTTACCGTTCTTACTGCTTAAGTTTATACTGTGCTAGGAGGACACGGCAAAAACAAATACCAAGAATCCCATTCTCGCTTGGTTTATTTATGGTTTGAAAATTATTTAAACATTTAAACATCACAAAACACAAGATTGGCCTTAAAAATATTTTAATTCTAAATTTAAAAATGTATATTGAAGTAGGTTGCTATCGAATCTGTATATTTACTTAAACTTATTTTCATTTAGTATTTTATACATTACCGTGTTGAGATTTGAACATATTTGATAATAATTAGTGAATATTAAGATAAAAGAAAACAGCTAACGCAAAAGGATATTTCTAAAAAAAAATAAAATATGCAATTAAAATAAAAACAAATATTACATATCTTTACTTCAA
Organism: Melolontha melolontha; assembly: GCA_935421215.2. NCBI lineage: Eukaryota > Metazoa > Arthropoda > Insecta > Coleoptera > Scarabaeidae > Melolontha > Melolontha melolontha. The sequence continues at coordinate 90,172,758 of OW285236.1, read as the reverse complement.
ACATTGGATTCATTAGAATTTCCGCTTTCGGCTTTCGTGAGAGCCCTACAAATACGTGACATTTTACAAATAAATAACATTCTTGCGAAAAATGCCATAATTCTTGAGCATTTTGTGGCTGTTGAAGACGAATAAGATGTTCTAGTTCAGTCAACAAAAGTTAAATTGGAGACAAGTTCAGAGGTTAGAGCGACCATAGTTTGGAAGCATGTCAGGAGTCATTACTCAATTGGAGAGAAATTCTCAGAGATTATAATGTTCTTCAGAATTCCTTTTTCTTATTGTTGCCGAACGTAGTCCCGATACAGTTTGAAAGAATTATCTTGCTACTGAATAAAGTTAGCATCAATTAGTCGTATTTCTGCAGGTCTAGTATACTTTTGAAGAATTTGATTTTTTTGTCAGTTTAGTATCGATTTTATTTAACGGTTGTACTATTTTTTTTCCAAAACACTCCTAAATCATGACGTTAACACCACCATGTTCCACGGTCGACATTACACGTTGTACGAAAGTCGGTTGTTTACTACCAAAGATTTGAAACATAGATTTGTCTAAATAGATTAATACAAAATGTTAAAAAGCATATCTGTATATGTATATAAAGACATACACAACAACATATATTAAGCATTGGTTTTACTTCTACATACACACATATGTTTCGATCACCTTTTAGATCTCGTCGGTGTACGCGAAGAAAAAGTATGATTAATGAATTCAATTGTCGGTAAGTAATGCAACCTTGTACGTCACATGTCTTGAGAAAGAGTTTCAAGATATTTGACGGCTAAGAGAACCAAGCCGGCAATGCTTAAAATATATCAATACAGAAGATATGTTTTTAAACATTTTGTATTAATGTATTTACACTTTATGTTAACATCGATAAGCTAACTTTCCATTCAACGATGATTTTCATGTTGTTTCTTGACCATGTGACTTTTCTATTTTTATTAACTTGCCTGAGGTAGCGGTTTCTATGCAGCGATGCGATCATTTAGATCCGATGCTTTACCGTATCGACGGAAACACTTTGCATACGTCTTTTATTTAATTAAGCGATAATTTTGAGAGCTGTTAGGTATCTATTCTGTTTACTCGTCAACACAATACAGTTAACTTCAGCTTTTGATATTTTGTTGGCCTTCTACTTCGCTTACGATCTGCATTAGTATCGGTATTTTTGTGGCGATATAATGTTCTTTGTAACCTACCAGACTGTTTACTGAACATTTCCATTTTTTCGCAATATAACGAATCGAACAACCTTCTGCTCTTAACATACACATGTTTGCAGCCTTCCCGTCTAATAAACGGTACAATAACTATTTATCACAAAAATGTCTTTCAGTCACTAATGAGCCCTTTAATGATACCATAAATTTAATTATACATCTGAGTTCCAAGAATTCAATAATCTGTTTTGCAAGTATAATTTATGCAACACCCAATATGTGCATTATGCGTTTGTTTAGTAAATGTGCTGTATGTGTGTTCTTATTCGTTTTATTTAATTTATAAAATTTATGCAACAGATAAGTTATATACTTTATATTTTATAGTACTGGAACATTTTAAATTTTAATTTAATTTTAATTCCACATTGTTTCGCAATATATGTGCTTTGACTAAAACAGTGTATGTATTCAAACTTATGTACGATAGTGTATTTAGAAAGAATCCTGTAAATAAGAAAAAGAATAAGTAAATGATGTGAAACATGATAAATATGACTACTCTTTAAATACTATTTTAATTTCATGACATTTTTGCCTATCATGTTTAAATATAGACAACATTTCGATTTTATTCAGGTTTGTAAGCTTCCGCGGCCGTTGTTCATGATTGATTCTGGGAATCTGGAACCATGTCCTTGGCACTGTCAAAGACGCGATTCCAGTCTGAAATTCCAGAAGTAATTGTGTTTTTACTTTTTTTGTAAAATGCATTATTATTAAACCATGTGGATAGTGCTCCGATGGTGGAAGGATTGGCCGACATTTTTTTCGTTTCTAGGGGACGCCCCGTCTTTCGAAAGTAACGTGAAATGTAATCTGCGCGGCGGCTCCTTCCTTGTCTCTCCTATAGTAGTTGCCCTCCTTAAACTAGGGAAAGAATCGACCGATCTCAAGAATTTTAGGCCAATATCTCTGCTCTGCCATCTTTTCTTCTCTTTGAGAGAATGATTCTTGATCGGATTTTAGACATCATCAAGGGGAAAAGGATATCGGAATAGTCCGGTTTTATGTCAGAGAAATCTTACTGTAGTCAAACTCTCAATCTAACACAATAGATCGAGTATGGTTTTATTACTGGAGTGGTTTTCATAGATCTGTCTACAGCTTGAGCTACATGAGCTCTAATGAAATATATCCGACAGACCAGTCTGGTGGTACAAAATAGGCGCTTCTACGTCACACTCCAGTTGTTTAGATACAGTCGGTTGAGAGACCAAAGAAAAGGTCTCCCTCAGGGAAGTGTTTCTGTATCGATCCTTTACAATATTTACACCAACGACTAATCGATAGATGCACAGACAAGACAGTTTATATATGCTGACAATACCTCTGTAGCAGCTCAGGGTACTTCTTTCCTTGGGGTGGAGGCAAAGCCTCTTGTGTGGCTTGGAGACATACTATAAAGCTAATCATCTTAAAATAAACCCTACAAAAACTCAGGTGTGTGCTTTCCATCTTAGAAACAGGGAGGCGTGGAAGATAATCTCCGTAACCGTGAGGCTAACAAATATTTTGTAGACGGCATTTTTGTTGTTAATACAATTATCTATAATTTTATTAGTAACGTTTCGGGATAAGATTAATAATGAAAAAATTATGAGCAGGTCACGATGAAAACGGGGGATGAAAAACTTTGAGGCGAGATAACTTTTTTAATTAAAAAAAAAGATTCGGCACCCTATCTTGATACCAAGATTTCGATAGAACCTCGTAGCCTGTGCCTCGAAAACAGAATATTGCCGCTCGTGATGGTTTTTCGAAAATCACTTCCTTCGTCAAATAAGAAAACTTACTTTGGCATTCGTTGCAATTTTCGCGCAGGTACGAGTACTCGTTTTCCACGGCTAGGTCTATCTTCTCGCTTCTTCCTCTCGTTGTTTGTTGGGATTTAATTTTTTCAACATACAAATGTTTGCTGCAGTCAGGATGATATTGTGCCCCGACAGCACCTAAATCCGGAACATTCCTGAACCGACCGTAAATTTGTGCTGCAAAGTAATCAGTGCACTTGCTCATTTAATTTAAACCCGTACTCTTGAAACTCGGTTTGCATACTTCGAAGATCTTTCTTCTTCATTTTCGCGATAAGTGAGATGCTTGTTTGATCTCATCGGAATAAATGAAACAATTGTTCGGGAAGTCTAAAATAGACAAAGAAGAGCAGTAGAAATTGATGAAGTACTACTTCTCCAACGGTGAATCACGTCGTCGTTTCTTCAATAGGAATAGTGTTTATCGCAGGCAATGTGAATTTTCAATACAGAAACGTTACGCAAACTTTCCTCGTGGACCTTTAAACCCTTCGCAATACTCATATCAAGCAACGATTTCAGACGATACATTTCATTCGACAGCCAGTACGTAGCTAATTTATTTATGATCTACATGCAAAAATGCTACCTTTCCCATTAATTTCCGAATATTAGCAAAAATTATACGCGACCATAGATCACTCTCGCGTATGGTGTAGATGTACATATATCGTAAATAATATTCATCAGCTTGATTACTAAAATATTAACTGAGTAATCACCTAACATACTCGACAGCTATTACATTGGATAACGACCAGTGGCAAATAACAACAGTATCAAAACTCTCCATAGATCATCAAAGTCCTGAAAGCAAGGATGTGAAGAGAAATGCGACAAGGACATTCAATCTCGTCCAAACTCTTTACACTGATTTGGTCTATTTAAACAATTTACCTGTGAATCTATTCTCATATCAGAGTAATCCTCCAGCTGTAGGTTTTATGTCAGGGTCAGGAGTTGGAACATAACGACTCACCGGTACCTAGGCGTACGGCTTGACCGAACTTTGTCCTTCTAAAAACATTGTCAAGAGGTCAAGGGGAAGGTACACGCTAGAAATAATATAAATATCAGGCGCAGCTCGTGATGACGTACTGTCACACGTCAATGATGCGAGTGCTTCGTGTATTCTCGTGTACTAACTGGAGCGCTTTATTAGTAAACACCGAAAACACACGAGGCATTTGCATGATTGTATGTGTCCCTACGGTACATCATCACGAGCCGCGCCTGATAAATATATCTCGCAAACTCACAAAAATTAAGGGGGAATACAACCACATGTCTTACCAACATCAGCTCTGTCGCTGTGCTTCTCATCTGCCAATATTCCGTACCAGTATGGTTTAATTCGACACATACCAAACATGCCGATGCGCACTGAATGAGAGAGTTCGCATTGTTACCGGCTGTCTAAAATCAATTCCTCCTGAGGAGATTTACCCTCTAATAGCAATCGCCACCTTCAATCAGAAGACGTGTCGCCGCGGAATATCACAGAAAAATGCAAGGAATTGACCATAGGCATCCATTGTCCAATAACGAAATCCAACCGAGCCGACTTAAATCTCGGAAGGGTTTGATGTCTTCTGCCATCCCGCTGAGTGAAACAGCTGAAACGCGCCGAACAACATTACGGCATGAACCTGGTAACTGTTTGCGTTCTGAACCGAAGGAGGAGCTAGCTGCCGGATACTCGTTAGCATTTCCCTTGTGGAGAACTCTCAATAGACTAAGAACACCTTTTTCACGCTGTTACAACAACTTGACATGGGACTACAGTGATAATGATTCCTGCGAATGCGGCGCGATTCAGGACCAACATTTAATCGTGTGCTCGAACATAGGCAAAACCTGAACAGAGGAGTTGGCAGATTATTGGAAAATAAATTTTAAAATGGTTATCCGAACAGGGAAAGTAAGTATTAAACTATGTGATTAGAAAATATTATTGTATTTAAAGAAACCATCAATCTAGTTGATTTTTATTTCCGTATTTTCTTTACAATTCAACTTTCAATATGCTTATCCATACCACCATTTTCGCAAAGTGAAACATTTAAGTGTATGAAGAATCTAAAATTAAACTTTATTTCAGGACATATTTCTGCTTGTGAAGGATTGACCTTTGTAAACCATTATAATTTTTAATTTAATAATCAATCTTTTTCCAGCCTTGTGAAAAATCAGCAGAATCATTTCAATTTTAAAGAAGAGAATTAGATCTACTAACATTTTTAATTGTCGACTTTTAACATTATTAGTAATTTTGTAAAAGCGCTTGAATGTTTATTATGTCAATAAATTACTGCTAAGTGTAAATCTATGTTTCTTTTACACGGTTGCATTGCAGAAATATCTACCAGTACGAATTTGGCCGAAAGCCTTGAACCAAGTGGATGTAATTTATACCGATTTTACTAAGGCATTTGATTTAATTAACCATTTTTTACTTTTAACCAAGTTGATGTTGTCGGTTTCTAGAACGATTTACTTCAACTAATCTCTTTTTTGAGCTACAGGTCTAATTACTAAACCTGGACAAAGCAAAGCGAAAACGACATTATCTATATTACGTTTTGTACATTTATCAATCTAAACAAATATACTCGTATATTTTTCCCCACAAACAAAATTTCTGTATCACTTTTAAATTGAATGCTTCTATTGTGTTGTGATATATCAATATAAGGACACGTAATCTGAATTGAATGATACTACTGCGTCCTAGATTACGAGTTGGAATATTTTACAGAAGTTTCATTTTTGAAAAGAACACACATTTATCCAAATTACTACATGCACACAAGTTAGATACAATAATGTAGTGTCGTATATTTTTTCGTTTGGCCAGGTTTACTAACTACATCCACTAAAACGGTTCTCAATCCAGGCAGTGTCTTTATGGTCATGATTATTATGCCATTGGATGGTAGAGTGCTTGCGTACGCGGATTATTCTTACATCTTTTCTAGAGTTTCGCTGTTGAATGATTGTAAAGAATTATTACTTCAATTGGTCGAAATCACATTAAGCGCAGCGACAAATGTGCTTTGGTCCCCTATGTTAGAGTTACCAATCTAATCTCATGCGCTTTGAATCAGCTTCCAATATCCAGTGTTAAAACGTCAATTCATCTATTTTTCACATTTGTATATTTCATTATGTTGTGACTCGTTATTTAATTTATATTGTGTATATTTCATTAGCCGTTTTAAGGCGCTTATGAATATTCTGGGCAGTTAGGTCTGATTCCCAGTAACAGTTTACAGGTCATGCGAATTATAACAATAGCCCGGTAAATATAATTTCTTAAATCATATCATTTCTAAAAGCATAGAGCAAGCCTAATTGCATTTGCTAAGTAACCATGCCATTTAGGTAATTAGTTTTATGACGGTCAAGACCAATTCGTGAATTATTTTAAGTATAAGCCTTCCCGAAGGGATTTAACGGTATACAACAAGGTTATCGTAAAAGGTATTAGATCGAGTTCCTGTAGATGAATTGTATGCCAGTAATTGTACACTGGTTTACCATACCTTAAATGTTGGGAAAGTTTATATTACTTTGCTATACGTCATGAACCTAAAAAACCTTTTGTAATTTCTACCACTCGTATAAGCAGTGGGGATGTGAGTAAGATTTGACTTCAGGACATCAGTCCCGGAGAGAGTACAGTTTACCTTCGATAGCTTCTCCTAGTGAAGAGTTCCTATAGCTCTTACTAGCGAGTAATACAAAACTTAAGACATCAACATAACAGTTTCTTATATAAGTCAATAAACAAAGTACTAGTGTACAACCTATCATATTATAGTAAATGTATATATGTATAAATAAACAGATTATACCATATTGCATTTTATTATTTTACTTACAAACCAACGAGTGAACGAAAAAAGTGTATACGGTCTTACACCCGTGCACAAGTGTATTCTCCGATAACGACAGCTTGAAGAATACAACAAAGGTTCCTTCAAACTAGGAGGAGTCAACATCCAGAATGGATGAGTTTAGAAATCGTCATTATATATATATATATATATATATATATATATATATATATATATTACACTACGGCTCTTTTTTATGGAATCCATATTATTTGTACCTCCAATTGGCTGTTAAAAATGTACAGAAAGTTTTTTTTTAATATCTTTGATTTAAGTATGATGGATCATATCCTAACTGAGACACAGAATATACGTCTCTTTTTGAACTATATTCCCTTGAATTCACTTAGTGGTAGAAGAAAGCATCTTAGCGTTAAACTTCTGCTTCATTTACAACAAAACAAGATTCATTCAACTCGTTTGACAAAAGCCTTCAGCATCCCCATCGCTAAAACAATGTTTTATTAAAAGCACCTTCGTTATATATGATACACAGTGTAAATATTACCCTCATTCTATCTTTTTTTGAAGTTACATTACGACACTGTTTTTGTTATTATTTTGTATTAGAATAGTATTTTTTATGTTGTAGTTAACGGGAGATTTAGCCAAAAGAACGGCAGGACATAGAAGACAATTACAATCTGTTCAACAAAAGGGATATATATTCGATTGGGTTGACACCAAAATTCTGCGTTCCTTCCTTAAAGGAAAAATGTTTAATTGAATGATTCGAAATGCAAATTTTACTTTCTACAATTAATAGGGCGTTCAAAGAGTTCCATTATTTAATTAAAAGGGTAACAAGTGTACTAAAGCGAAGAAATACGCCCGAAGGAATACAAAAGGATATTATTGATATTATTATGCCATAAAATATAACAGAATTATACATAAGAGAGAGAGAAAATATTCTTTATTGACGAGTTTGATATTCAAGTGTATTTAAAAGTGTCTCATGGGAGATCTGCTAAAAATACACCAGCATACCTACATAAAGCTTAAACACGATGTCGGAATTATTCCATTCTAACTGCTACGAATGATTACAATTTGCTGTATTTATTTCGAATATAAAATATACCCTATAACACAGAACACTGCAAAATATCTAGTTATGCCTATAGATCATTTACACAGGGATGATATCACAGGAGCATATTTTATAAAGGATAACGCGCGATGTCATGGAAGTGCTGAAGTATTGGGTATTATTAGAAATCATGACCACTACCTAATATTTTTTCCACCGCACAGTCCGTTTAAATTCGATAGAAGAGCTATTTAATCAATTTCCATTGATTAAATAGCTCTTCTATCGAATTTAAACGGATTTAAATGGTGTTAACAGAATGCAACCAACAAATGATGATCAATCGTATGCATCCTATACACACATCTTCTGAATCCATAAGAGCTCAACATTGTCACCATTACATACATCAAATGAAGTCGCGGGAGATTATTTAGAAAGAAAGGAAATTCTTTCTTAACTATGTATTATGTACATCTAGTTCCATTAGTTAGTTGTATTAAGGATATTACATGAATGTATCAACATAATTATGTCTCTGTTATTTAATTAATGTCAGTAAATTCATATAAATTCGTTATTTTATAACTAGAGAACGGACACGCTTACCACCCAGTGCAGTACTGGCGAAAGGCTGTATTTCTAAAATATTTAATTTTATTTATATAATTGGAAAACGAACGGGTGGTGATCTATAAAATTACGAAATACATATTTATTTGTTGAAAAGTTGTATTTATAAAGTTTTTAATTTTATTTATATAAATGGAAAACAAACGGGTGGTGATCTATAAAATTACGAAATACATATGTATTTGTTGAAAAGTTGTATTTTTAAAGTTTGTAATTTTATTTCTATAATTGGAACATTTTCATTTGTTCATTTTGTCGTTCAAGTTGAGTAAAGGAGTATTAATATTGACTAGCAATAGTTTCTCAAGGTTTTCTTCTGTCAATTTTGTTCTCTTTGAATTAAGTACATCCTTATAAATAGAAAACGTCCTTTCTACATCGCAACTGGTTATAGATGCATACTGGATATATTCTTTTATTTCTTCATATTTAGCCGTTAGATTTTGTGGAATTGTCTCCATACATAATTGCTGCAATGTAATTAAATCTGGATTTCTATTAAGAATTACTTCAAACTTTTGCCGAAGGCCACATCCGAAGTCACTTGGAATACTTTTCAAATTATTAACAGCCACATCTAATGTGGTTAATCCGTCATTTAATTTGAGATTTCGATTTTCAAAATAAGTGATTAGTTTTGGCAATTTTCCAAAGTGTTCGTGAAGAAAGTACAACTGATTTTTTAAATTTGGGATTTGTGTGAGCTCCTTGCACTCACCAATACTTCTAGCATCCTCCTTTAGCAGTGTTACGAAATGTTTTAGACTATCGAAATTCTCAGCATAATAACTAGTAGCTTCCAGCCATGTTCCCCATCTAGTTATTACTGGAGTGGGAGGCAGTGACAGAGATGGAAATTTTTCCCTGAAAAGAGCTACTCTCAATGGTGCTTTTCTGAAAACTTTTTTAAAAGCTGATACAAGTCTATCAACTTCCGGAAAAGTGTACACAAGTAATATGCAGCATATCAGGATATGTTTTCTTCAAAAGTCTGCCTGTTTTTAACATATACGCAGCACTATCACTGACAAATAAAAGTATTTTTTCTTTGTACGTGGCGTCCGAATGAAGCATTTTTTGCATATTCTCCTTAATGGTTTCAGCAACTGTTTCCGCATCAACTCTATTTATAACACTTGTTGCTATTACATATGAGTTATAGGGAATAGTTGGATGTAGTACACCAGCTACAACATTTACCACACAGCGTCCTAACATATCCACCGTTTCGTCGGCGCTTATCCATATGTATTGATTTAAAAGATGGCTTCTAATGCGTTCTACTGTTCTCGTATAGCACCTAGAAACATAATATTTGCGTAAAGTTGATTCATCAGGAACATTTCGACCAGTATATTTTTTCAGAAATGTTTTTAAAGTGGGATTGCTAAGTTTATTTAATGGAATATTAGCCGCCATAAAAGTTTTACAGAGTTCAGATGTGTTTGCAATCCTAAGTGACGAATTTTTGACGATATTTATCTTACGAAATATAAACTAATAAATAAAATACATTATAAAAACCCCGCTTCTATCTACGCTCATGAAAACACTTTAAAAGCACTATATTCTCCGAATACAATAGCTGGCTTGTCCATTGTTATCGCGGCGTTAATAATTGACATCTTACGGGCGAAAGAGACTTTGTCTTTCGCCCGTAAGATGTCAATTATTAAATAGTTGTCTTCTTATAGGACGAAACTTGCTTGATCTATGCGGGCTATTTCAGTAAATTTAAATACAGATACAAACCAGTTGTTTATAACAGGTTTGTATTAATTTGTATACATTGCTTCACTAGCTTAACTGAGGACGCCTAGATGGCAGAAACATATGTATTAAGCAGAAGTAAATGCTGAAAATACGAGGTGTATTGTCCATGTGCATAGTTACAGATATGTAAATTATTTACATGTTTGTTTCATATTGTACAAACGCTTTATACGTGCTTAACGTATTGTCATACTTAAACAAAACCTTTTTGTATATTTTCGAATGTTTCCAAATACGACAATTGCATTTAAGAATTTTTTTGACCATACCCGTGACAGTGACTTCTGGTAAAAGATGTTTTTCTAAACTTAAATTAATAAAAAATTAGGTAAAACAATTACGATATCTAACTGTTTATAACTGAATTTTTAATTCAAACGCATAAGGCAATATGACAACTCTGTTAAATTTTGAATGATGCTTCCATGGTTACGAAATCAATTCTTTGATGTGATTGGTTACACATTCATGCATAAATTTTGCTTAAAAAGGGAACGTAAAGTGCAACATTACCAAAAAATTATTTAAGATCTACAATGTCACAAGAAAGAATAATAAAATTGAGTTTAATCAGCATTGAAGATAAAATAGCTGCAGATTTGGACACAACAGATTTAATAACTGAATTTGCACTTAAAGGCAAGAAATGACTTCTTGCCTTCTCTATAAAAAAAAAATTTTATATAAAACTTTTGGAAACATCTTTTTTTGCTTGTTCAATATAATTCATATGATAGGTTTTGTATGTTTTTGTTGTGTTTTCTAAACATTGTATATGTACTTACTTGTTTTGGAAATATATGCAAAATATGTTATTATATAATTGTTTTATCGTGAAAAATATTAAATTTAGACAAAAATAAATTAATCCTTTTAAGGTGCGGCAACTTTTGCCTGGCACCCCGGCGCCAACATACCTTGGAGCGGCCCTGAGTTCAATAAAACAACAACTTTTAAATGACACATCTGTTTAACATATTTCTGTATATACGTTTATATTTCATAAATAGGCGATCCTAGTGCTGTCATGTGACAACAGATGTCTCTATGGTAAAGTTCGATATTTTTGACAGAATACTTACTCACAACGTTTTGACATACAGGTGCTATTTATGTTGTCTACAGTGACTTAAAAAATTCATCTCGGCCTAAAAATGGAATTAACTCCTAAACATTCCGGTCCGATTATTTCTTACAACTTTCAACGTGGATTATCATAACAACAATGCATCGATGAACTTAATTCGACTTTTGGCGATGAATTATCATCAAAAGTCAGCGTGTATCGTTGGTATACCGAATTCAATCGTGGCCGTGCTTCGCTCTGCGACGAATTTCGTGAAAGTCGTCCAAAATCGGTTGTTGTTCCGAAAAACATTGCTGCTGTGCGTGAAATGATATTGCAAAATCGTCATGAGACTTATCGTGAGATGGAGAGGTCAAGAAAATTTGTTCGCGTTGGATCCCACATAATTTGACAATCGCTCAAAAAGAAATGCTAAAAAAATACAATCGGGGTGCTTCAAAATACGTCCATGACATCGTAACAGGTGGCAAATCATGGATCTACGCGTATGAGCTCGAAAGTAAACAGCAGTCGACTGTATGGGTCTTTCAATAAGAGCCAAATCCAATCAAATTGTTCGGGAACGAAGCACTTCGAAGGAAATAGTCGCTTGTTTCTTCGGAAAAACAGGACATGTGGCAACTATACCATTTGTGCAACGTCGGACGGTCAATTCTGAATGGTACACAAGCATTTGCTTGCCAAAAGTATTCAGAAAAATAAGGAAAACCGATCATTTTCCACCAGGACAATGGGAGCTCTCTCACACATCGGCTCAAATAAGAGAGTTTTTGGCAACTGAAAAAGTGGAATTAATGGGTCATCCGCCACACAGCCCTGATCTGGCACCCACTGACTTCTTTCTATTCCCGCAAATCAAAAATAATTTACGAAAATTGGTTCAAGCGCATGTAAACGTATATTCGTCTTAATAGCAAATAATGGAGAATATTTTGAAAAACAATGAAGCCATGTACGATGACTAATTTAAGTTTGTGTTTTCTATTCACGAAATGCAAAAGGCTTCACTCTTATAAATAAAATATTTCATTTTCTTTGAAGCTTAAACTTTAAACCTACTATGTAACATGCGCAATTGTCACCAAATTTGCCCTAAGTACCGCTAGAGGTTAAGGAGTTACTAAACACTAATTATACAACCTACCCTAAAAGTGTTAGTGAAGATCTAACCGCATTAGGGCTGTAGAAAGACCGCGAAAGAACATAAAGAATTTATGTTTTTTATGTAATTTTGAAAATTCTTTTAATGGATGTTAACGGTTTACTATTTGTTTAGATAAGAGAAAATAATTCTTTACATCCATCAAGTGGGAAGAGGATATAAGTTCTTTTGATAGTTACAATTATTAAACAATAATATTAACTTACGAAATTTTAAGAAACAAATTAAAACTATCAAAATCATAAAACTAAACAACATTAGAGTAAATAAAATACAAAAGATAGTATTTTGTTTTTAAATTAGAACGACAAGTACTAAGTAGTTGCTCTAAATTTCTTAACTGAAGATATGTGTATGTGCATGTATTTATGTAAGCGAAACAACAAGCAATTAAAATAGTTAAAAATATAAAACAAACAATATATATCTATAAATGCCGATGTCCTAGAAAGCATATTGTTGGCATACATAACATATGACAGTAATTAATTGTATCATGTTATTTTTCGTAAGATCTATACAAGGTTAAACTAGCATTAATCACAAATGTCGTATATTCTACTTAAAATAAGGAATTATGACATAAATAAATGACCCGATTATTAACTTCTAGTTTGGAAAAATTACAGTCATGATTAATTCCGACAATATATTAATGAAATTGATTAAATTCACTTTAATGACATGATTTATATATTGTTTTGCTAACCCTTACCATATTCAGTCTGAGTGCGTTTTTGTTCGGGAAACCACAAAAGGATATATATCGTAACCTCTTAACATTTTGATAATTTGCCAAAGTTTAATGTATGTGTAGATACGAGACCGATTCTTAAAGTAAGTTCCGTTTGATTATTAAAAGAAAAACCAATACAGGAAGAGGTTTTTATTATATACAACTTAAAGCTACTTTTGGCTATTTTTATACATAGTTGTCATTAAAATTGAGACATTTGTCATAGCGATGAACCAGCTTTTTAATGCACTCTTCATAGAACCCTGCCGCTTGTGAATTACGTCTGTCCTGCAGCTCTTCATCACTCTCAAACCGTTGGCTCTAAAGCCATTTCTTCATATTAGGGAAGAGATGGTAGTCGCTTTGACGGCACTTTGTAGGTTTCTTCGTAGGCGAGTTAAAGCGACCCCACTGCATTGACTGTCTTTTCGTTTCAACGTAGACATAAGTAACCCAAGTCTCATCACCAATATGCCTGACAAAATCTTCACCTTCAACATCGTAACATGTCAGAGAAGTTAGTACCGATCCCATTCCCTTTGCTTTATGGTTTTCGGTAAGAAGTTTTGAACAAAATTTGTGGTTACCTAAATGTTCAGTAACAACCTCGTATACGAAAGAAATTAAGTATATCAATGCTTAAGTCGCATTAAGAACTTGTTACAGATGATTATAGGCATACACATTCTGTATCTGTACACATGGAAATACACCTCGTATTTTACCAACGTTTGCTTCAACCAAAAATACGTGTTTCTGTTGTACGAAGTTATCAGTCTGGCTAATGAAGTGGCGCCCTTCGGAACAAATAGCAAATTTTGTTCTATTAGATGGCAACAGATAAACTTGTGACATCTGACGGACAAAAGGAGTAGTCTCTTTTGTCTGTATTAAAAAGAGTAGACTATACATCCTCTACCCAAAAAAATGGCTTACAGAACAAGGATAGTTGAGAAATCTTGACGTACATTCTTTTTTTAAATATTCTCCTTCAATAGGAATATAGTGAATCGCACGTTCAAGAAATGCATCAAATGACTTTTCTATGTCGCTAATGTAATGGTGTTTAGACTGCTCCTTGTTGGCCGTTGAATGTATTCAATTGATGCAATGGTCGCGAAACCAAATTTGGCTGACTATGAGTAGATGTAGAGGAAAAAAATATTTTTGGTAAAAAAATTTGCGAGAATTGACAAGCGATGAGACGAAGTATTATCGTGCAACAATCGCTAATTGGGTGGTTTTCGACTCAAAATGAGCCGACAAATACGGTCTACCAAACGGTTCGATACACCAAGAAAATAGCATTAGCCGTTATAGTCCGTCAATCGATGTTGAAAAAACGTTTGAATTTAGCTTCCGAAAACTAAGTCTTTCAGCTTAAATTCAATGGATTATTGTCTTAAGTTTCGCTTCTATCAATTTTACTCAAGAATTTTTCCACCATCTTTTAAAATAAACGGCCTGAATTGGAAGCGTTTATCATCATTCACATTCCTTCTGCCTTCTCAGAATCACTTTACGTTTGTGATAAATAATCATTTGCACAAGCGATTTTAAGCATTGGGAATGTTTTTGTGTCACCTTTCCTGCTTTAAACAGATAATTTAATATTGATTTTTTCTTCTTTATGCATTTCTATATAGAGGTATTTAAACTACTGTTAGAAAGCATCGTCCCTTGGCTTCTAGTCAACTATATGTCATGAAATGCTTACAGGTTATAAGAAGTCTGATATTTCATAAATCAATCTTTCACCAACAAATGATGCCATTAATTTCGCTAAAATAGAGTGATTCCTGTTATTTTAGGGACAGATGGAGTATAATTATAAGAGTTATCATGAATACACAGCTTAATCCAACACCATATATCAAAAGTGACAAAAACATTACTAATAATACAAAAAAATATTATTATAAAATTGGATGTGGAGAACACAAAACAAGTTCATATTAATGTGAAAATTGCTATATCGACAGGTAGACACGTGTTTCGTCTTGCTATATACTCATCAGTACAAGATGCGGGAATAGTCAAAATTGGAGTATTGAATTTAACAAAATAATAGAGACCCAATGTCGTTTAGTTTGAAAATATTCGAGTTTGTTTCAGTGTGTTATAATAAATTTAGCCTAAATAGTGGCTGTAAAGTGAGTAGTATACACTTAAAGCAAGCATGAACTAATTAAAATATCTTCAGTATGGTGGATTTAACAATTCGTTAACTGATAGCAACGGATATACCGAATAATTTTCAATCTGAGATCTTAAATACTGCGCTTATGAGGTCTATATAAGTATCAAAATTGTAGAGTTACTCGAATGTCAATAAAATTCTAATGAGTAGTATAATGTGACGGATAAAGTTTTAACGAAAGAAAATTAAGCGCTATGTAAAATTATATTATTATTATATTATATTCACCGAATTATTCTTTTTCGTATTTCATTGTGGAAGAATGGGCGTGGGGTCAATCGCAACCGAATTTGTGCCTTTTATTGAGAATTTGAACTTTTTATCAAGTATATACACAAGTGGCCGTTTAGTAAAATGTTTAGTGATCTTTGTATGATAGATTTACTGTGAATGCCTTACTGAAGATAACAAATTACTTGTCAAAACATGTATTTAGTATACAAATATTAATGCGGTAAGGGGTTTCTCATCTTTTTTAAATTTTAACTTAGTCACAGTTTCCAATGAAAAGACCCTTAATGATCGACGTGTAAGAAATAATGAATCACTTCAAATACTTCTACTTACAGAATTATAAGACAACATTCTAATAAAGTATCATTCCATTATTCTCAAATCTCATTAACTATGAAAAAGAGAGAATACAGAGTATTGGTGATTTAGTGAATGCCATTTACGTTTTGCAATTGCCATTATCTTTTGATGGTGGATTTTGTAGAAAAGATACAACAAGTAATAGGTATTTTCTGTTTAATAAATTAGAAAAGAAGCCTTGGGGGACACGTTTTCAGGAGTACAACAAGGTGCATTTTGAAGGGTAGACTTTTGATTACTTGTAATATTTAGATGTGATGATGTAATAAATGTAAATTACTGAGAATTTGCGTGCTTACTTTGAGTGGATTGGACACTTCTGAGCTAGCAGTTTGAGTAATTTTTAATTTTATGTAAAACTTTTCAAAATATATTAAAATGTTACATATAAACAAGAATCTCCATGTTCTGGATTAAAGCTGATCCATATGCTTATACATATTGTATAGGTTGGAATTGTTGATATGTTACAAATGTATCTGATGGATCTATCTTAGTTTAACTTCTGTATTAATAACACTGTCAACATAGTTTGGTTTTCTTATACACCAATAGTTGCAGTGTGTCTTTTGTCATGCTGATTCTAAATTTTATTTAAATTCCTTCCAGCGCGTCAGGATTTTGAGATATTTTTTATATAGTTTTTTCAAAAAACGTATTAAATTTTACAAAATTTCAAAGTTACTTTTATATACAAAAGACACTACTAAAAAAATTGTTTTGTCAAGGATTGAGTGGACATGCCTGAAGATGTCCGTGCATGTTTCCTACTTCAGAGCACTTAAACCTAAGTGCTTAAGTCGATTTGTGAGAGCTGACGTATTTTTATTGCATAATGTCACGTACGTGTATAAATAATCCGAATAGTTTATGTTATGTATGTGGAGAATTCACTACCCAGCCAGCAAAAGCGGAATATTACACCTTTAATAAGACAAGCCATAGGTTCCCAGCATTTGCTGGGCACGCTGTACCCTAAGGGGCTGGTCAAACGGTAAGAAAAGCGCTATGCCATTTGTAAGACCTATGATTTCGCGTGAACAAACGGACCATTCGACTGATTGCTACTTTTGCTTCGTGAAAACTTTCGGGATTTTCAACAAAAATAAGAAAAACGTTAGGTATGCTAGCCCGCTCTCTGCTACTCGTCCAGTACCTCATTCGAAAGTCTTGCCATTACCAAGACCCATAGGTGATTCGAGTGAAGAATATGATGTTATAGTAGAACAGTAAAATGCTTGCTGATTATTATTGGACATTGATCAGAGAGTTCGGAAGAACAGTATAAAAGAAGAGTAAAAAGAAAAACATTTTAGACAGGACGATACGTACAGCTCGATATAATGTATTGTAAACGCGGTGGGAGTAAGTCCGCGCAGATATTAGCAGCAGTGGCAAGCTTCGTTGCAAGAAGGAGTGCGTGCGCGTTCTTAAAAACGATTAAAAACGACCACGGCGCATTCCCACCGCTCGCCATCTTATTTGGCGTTTACTCTACATACTTAATTAATATTATTTCATTTACTTTTCAATAAATTTGTTATTATTATTATTGTTAGAACTATAAAAGAAACGAAAATTGTTACATAGTTTCTAAAGAAAAATAAAAAATGAAAATTAGTTGACCAGTGTAATCGTTCGTAATATAATTGACATTTACGAAACAAAACTATCGCAAAATAGCTAAAATTTAAATCCAATGTGGATGATATGTAAAAGCGACGAAGGAAAAGTAAGTCTCTAGCTTGAATAAAAATCGAAGACCATCGGAGATGAGAAACATCTGCGAAATTCAATTACTTAAGCGACGTATTTCATGGATGTTTTTCTAAAACTAACGAGTTTCTTTTAATCACATCGTTATTTACGCCTTCCACATCACCCATTCCCCAAACTTAATTTAATCAACGTCATCATTGCAGACAGGAAAGAAAACACGAGTGATGAGGCCTTCCTGTCAGCACTAAAAGAGTATCCCTTTTGATTTGCTCGACGATTCGCCCTTCGTTCCTGTTCAAAGCTCTATACAGTTGGAGGCGCCCCATTATTATTTAACAACAAGACGAGAGAACTACTACTGCTGGTAGCGTACTATACCGTCAACATTCAAATAAACATCTCATCCGTCGCTTATTAAAACTGACTCCGGCAGGATCACCCTCTGGGATCGTAAACAAAAGAAACTGAGACGGGAAAGGGAAGAGGCGAAAAGGATATCTCTAATTTATACGATTTAATACTCTATCTTGGTGAAATTTAGAAGGGATAACAAACGTCTCTGTGATGGAAGGCAGCCGCAAGTGAAAAGGCTATAGGAATATTAAGAATGTTTTTAATCTCTTAAGTTTTACTAGAGCTTGTATCGCTTTAATAAGTGTAATAATTCTTATGTCCAAAGTATATATATTATGTACACTATACATTGTGACATTACAGGGCATAATTTTTCCTATATTTTCGATATCCGTCAACGTTGTAACTTCCAAAATTGGATGTCACAGCATGATCTATGTTCAATCGCCGTGGGAAGATGTAGAAAAAAGTTTAGGTGCATGTCAAAATACACTAAATTTCAAATCGATTATGTATATTTACTTCTGGTGTATTTTTCATAGAGGCTGTGCATGAATCCGGGTGTTGTATATTTTATATACTCAGTGGATTGTGTGACATCGAAGTATTTATAGTGTATATTATTTCTTATTTGCCTCACTTTCTGACATCTGAAGTTCGGCAATAGCGCCGTTGACTTTTTTAGATTTATTATCTGACATTTAAAGGTAAGTAATAGAATATTTGACTGTTCGTATTTTAAAAAGTTAGTTTTGAGATATTGAATGTCTTAACTACACGCCTTAACTTTTATTTCCGTTGTTAAATATGATCTACAATGGCGGTTCGTAAAGTAAGTTGCTTTTCCCCCTAGTGAGCAGAGGAGTGGGGATATCGATGCGATCGCAACGCTGCGGTGTGGTTTGGTTCAGTGTGAGTCTGGCAGTGCTAGTGGGAGAATCGTTCGGACATTCTTTCGTGCTATATTGATCGTTTAAAGTGGCTGCTGCAATTGAAAATCCCACCGACTGTAAATTGCGTGCTGTTATCAGATTTCAGTGTGCAAAGAACATGAAGGCTGGTGAGATACATCGTGAACTTTGTTGTGTTTATGGTGAAAATATCATGAGTGACAGTATGGTTAGAAGATGGTGCCGTATCTTTCGAGAACGGCGAACTAATGTCCATGATGAAGAACGGAGTGGAAGACTAACTGTTGTGACGAACGAACTTGTGGGTAGTGTCAAAAAAAAAATTTGCGAAAGTCGGTGAGACACCATCACTAAACTGAGTGCCTTTTTTCCTTAAAATTTCACTTACAGTTTTGTATGAGATTGTTAATTGTTAAATAATTAACAATCGCGTACAAAACTCTACGTACAAAGTTCATTAATTATTTTCATTGCTTCATAGTATATTTTAAAAATTATTTGAAGATATTAGAAATTATAATGCGTATTCTGCCCAACAGCAGCAGCAGAGAGAGCAGCTAGGACTGACATTCTCCAAACTATAGTGGCCCATTAGCTAGCAATCTTCATTGTCTATGGAAAACAAACTTATTGTATACAGGGTGATCTTGAAGCTAGTGTGGACCTATAGCGTTCAACAGTGGGGAACCGCGAGTGTCTCTAATTTGGAACTACTTCAACGGTTTCACACTAAAATACTGAGATCAATTACAAATGTATCCAGGTTTGTAACAAATGTCACGCTACATCATAATCTTCGCATGCGAACAGCAAGTATCAAGTAACTTACATGCCTTGAAGCACATCCAAATTCTTTGGAATTGAACCTGTTGGATAATAGTGACCAATCATACCGTCTAAAACGTGTAACGCCTTTAGAAATAGTGAACTCACATAGTTAATTGATTATATTTGTAACGGCAAATTGTTTTCGTTTATTTTTATTTGTTACTACGTTTCTGTAGGTTTCTAACTCATGTCCTGTTGTTTATAATTACAACTTTCATTTAATACTCGCCGAGTTATGAAATTTACATGGGGTCAATAAAAAAACATTTGTTGTGTTTGTGTTATTCTACGACACCACAATGTCTGATGTGAAAGAAGAAAGAATGTGCATCAAATTCTGCTTCAAACTTAGTACAGCGGCAGCGGAAGCTCAGAAAACGTTTAAACAACCATTTGGTGAGCTAACTTTAGGTCAGACACAAATTTTTGAGTGGTACAATCGTTTTAAAAATGAACGTGTGTCGGTTAATGATGATGAGCATTCCGGTCATCCATCGACGGAAAACACGCCATAAAATGTAAGAAAAGTGCGTGATGCTATTCTGTAAGACCCAATGAGAAAATCTATGACATTTGTAACATTGTTGGCTTGTCCTATGGCGTTTGTCAGCGTATTCTGTCCGGCGAATTTAACATGCGGCGTATTGCTGCGAAGTTTGTGCCAAGATTACTCAGCATTGAACAAGAACGGCATCGTGTTCATGTGCACAGAGTTGAAAGAAACTGCCGAAAGGGATATGAACTTCATTCATTACCAGAATCATTACTAGCGACGAATTATGAGTGTACGGGTATGATCCTGAAACAAAGCAGTAGTCATCGTAGTGGAAGACGCCATCATCACCACGACAGAGGAAAGCACGACAAGTTCGAAGCAACGCCAAGTCGATGTTGATTTGCTTCTTTGACGCTTATGGCATCGTGCACAAAGAATTTCTCCCACTAAGTGAAGCAGTTAATGAACGATTTTATTGCGATGTTCTTCGGCGACTAAGAGAAAACATTCGATACAAGCGGCATGCCAAGTGGCGCCATAATTAGTGGATCGTACACCATGACAATACACCAACTTACATGTCGCTTGTTGTGCGTCAGTTTCAAGTCTCAATGAAGACGACAGTACTACCGCACTCTTCCTACTTGTGTTTTCTTCCTGTTTTCGAAGTTGAAACTGAAGACGTTTTAAGACGTTTGAGGAGATTCAAACCGAAGCGCAAGCAGTGTTGAACAGGTTAACACGCGAAGACTTCCAGCACTTTTTCCAGTCATGGACAAGCCGCTGGGATCGGTGTATTAATGCGGAAGGAGAGCACTTTGATGGGGATGGTAGAGAATAAGAACAATTTATTGCGCTTTTCTTCATATTCCGGGAATTTCTGGATAGCACCTCGTATTTGGTACAGTTTTACAAATTTATATTAGTTCTACTTCTCTATCTATATTTTGACTTGCGGCATCATCAGAAGATCAACCAAAGTATACTGAACAGTGGTACAATGGGTATCTTACAAGGCATCTTTATAAATAATGACATCAAAGAAATTTTAATATTTGGGAAAAAAACTACACCGTAATTAAGTAAGGGTGTTATCACTCTAGGGTTTATTAGCGGTGTTGTAAACAGGTCAATTTGATCATTTAGTATGGCTTGACTTTATTTGCGATTTTCTTTTTTATGTAATTAGATTCTACGACATTGAGTTTGTAAGTAAATTTCATAAGAAGACTAATAATAATAATTAGATTTCTCAATGCACAAAAAACAAATATATTTGAAGGCTCTCATTCGAAATGACTCTAAATATTTTCTAGATATAAAACACCAGAGACCGTACACATCGGGCTGAAATGACGTCATTACGACGGACGATATAAATAGTCTACAATATCTGTAAGTACATCACGCAGTTATTGAATAGCACTATTCATTCGTTTAACCGCACACAAAAAATAGATGTGCAGTTAACCGAATGAATAGTGCTATTCAACAACTGCGTGATGTACTTACAGATGTTGTAGACTATTTATATCGTCCGTCCTAACGACATTCATTTCAGCCCGATGTGCCCGGTCTCTAGTACTCACACAAATCTGTATAATAAAATTATGTAAACTCTAAAATATTTTACAAACAAACTTTCCATACCTTATAGATGTATTTTAGACATGTAACGACTTGTGTTTCTGAATATTGTTGGAATAGGTAACTTACATAATCCAATAAACCTACTAGACACTTTTGATTTATTACAGAAATTTCTAAGTCATCATTAACCATATTTTACTTATACACGGAGCTTCTCTATTTTTACTTTTGTATGTTACATTAAACAGTTTCATTGGGTAAGATGAAGTTTATAACATGAAAATAGGCTTGTAATTCCTTACAAATGTAATACTTCATATGATTATATTTACCATGACATGTCGATAATTTCTATATAATTTATAGCATTTTAACAAAAGCTCGACTGTTTGAATATATTCGATATATGCCATAACTTAAAACATATTGACAGATGAAAAATATGAAATGTTTGTTTTTTAAAAAAGTAAATCAATTACTTTTAGATGCATTTTTCTATATAATAATATATAATACCAAATATTAATTGTTAGGCTTCCAAGGGATGAATTCCTTGCAATGGTTTTAAAGCAATTTTTTTTTATTTTGAATTAGACATTTATATGTATTCTTCAAATTCGGATAGCTTTGGCGCTATTCAGAGGTAACCCTGCATAGATTATTAAAAAAAAAACATATGAAAACGTAATAGATGTAATACGAAAAAGTAAAAAATTGGAATCAGTTCTGTATGGACAAAGGAATAAAAGAAGGAAGGTAAGTCTCTCAGTGTAGGTTAAATTGGTAAAAATTTTGTAGAATTTTATAAATAATTAATAAATTATGTCAGTTTTATAACTTGAAAAGTACAGGATGGCATATCAATATTGTGTATATTAAAGGAAATATTCGTTCGACACATCATAATTAAGTTAAGTTACGTAAACTTTTAATGTATTAGTTTAACAGCAGTGAGTCGTTCAAATACATTAAAACATGAAAGTACGATAAGTAATACATTTTGGGGGCATTCAGACTTTGCCGTGAATAGCTTTCACATACTCCTGGGCTTCTCTATTAATTAGAACAGCCTAGACCTCTTAATGGATTCGTAAATTTTCCTTCTTCCGCAGAACTACTTCACTTACCTCTTACAAAGTTTAATTGAATCACCTAACGGAACGTTCTGTGTCACTGATACACAGAGAACTTTTCTCATTTAATTCGAAGCCCGAAAAAAGATTTCACACATCATTTCACCGATTTCATTTAGTTTCGAGATCGAAAGCTAGGTCTTGTATAAAAAAAAAAGAATCCGACACAGAAATATGAAAAAATAAATGTAGGTCCTATTCCATTTATAACGAATAGATCGTTACTTGAATAATTTATAGTGTAGATTATCATTTACACACCATGTAACAAGTTAACGTTTTGAAAAGGAGGTTATGTATAACAGTTTAAGTTACAAGGACATTAGTATTTGTGTTTATTCTAATAGGATAAACACCAATAATGATAATTACACTGGCCAACACGATTTTTGCTGACTTTTAAGGGAGACTTGTTTTTCACTAATTCGGGTGTGCTGAATCCGAAAATCATATTTGTTTTTGCGTATCACGTTAAAATTAAACTGTATACTGTACTTATGCTCTTTGAAGAATCACTAATGCGGCTAAGTAGTTACTTAACGTGTGTTCATTTGAAAAGTCAATCTAGGTTACTTTGAAATTTTGATAGAATAAGACGCATATATATTAGTATGTGTTTGTTGTTCCGTAAACGTAAATCCAAATGACATTTGATAATGTCCAATCATAAATATCAGTTAGTGCATAAAATAATCGTGCGTCGATTCTGGTTTAAATAAATTGCTTCTCAGTTTTAAAATTACTTTCACTTTAGAACATAAAAATTTTTTTAGTCCAGGCTTATTTCCGAAGTGGTAATAAAATTGACGGTTTATGGGTTTATTCAGTTCAAGATTGCATGGTAGAATTTCAAGTTGAGTTTCCACATTTTGTAATAGATTATATACAATTTAAGAATACTTTGGATAGAACTTTAAAACTTTTTTCTGAAACTGGTAGTCTCTTAAGAAAATCAGGCAGCGGAGCATTTAAGAAACGTACACCTCAAGTTGTCAATCGTGTTGAAGAAATAATGGAAAATGAACCACAAACATCTGTTCGACATTTGACTCAACAAATAAACCTTTCTGTTGGTACAACTCACAAGTTATTAAAAAAAGATATGCAACTTTATCCATACCGTCTCACAGCAGTACAAAAATTGTTAGAAATTGATTACCCACGTAGACTACAGTTTTGTAATTGGTTTGTAAATATGAACAATAATGGAGAACTTTCGCAAAGAGTCATCTTTACTGATGAAGCATGGTTTTATAAAACGGGATACCTAAATTCACAAAATACAAGAATTTGGAGTAGTGAAAATCCACATGTAATTAATGAAGAATCGCTACATCCAGAGAAAATTGGTGTTTGGGCAGCAATAAGCCAAAGGCGAATCATTGGACCAATATTTTTTCAGGGAACGTTAACTGCTCCAAGGTACCATACGGAAATTTTACAACCATTTGTCAATCAGTTGCATGATGATGAACTTCAAAATGCATATTTCCAACAAGACGGAGGCACCTTGTCACTGTACCGGAGAATCTTTGGATTATTTAAGAGAATTTTTTGATGAGCGTATAATTAATCGAAATACTGAAATTGCCTGGCCTGCACGTTAATGCGATTTAACACCTTGCGACTTCTTTTTGTGGCCTTATCTAAAAAATAACATATTTCGAACACCTATATTGAATTTGAATGATATGCTACAGAGAATCGAACAGAAATGCATGGAAATTAATAACAATCCAAAGAATATCATCAGAAATTTTGAACGGAGGATTTTAAAGTGCATTGACTTGAAGGACAACATTTTCAACATTTGTTATAGTTTTCAATAAATACCTATTATTTATTTATTTGTATGTATGAAACTGTCAAATTATACGACTTCGTAGGTTAAGTAGTAAATTTTAATTTACGACATACTTCAAAATGTTCTCAGTAAATCACATGCTACTAGATTGACTTTTCAAATGAACACTTGTTACATACTTACCTGTTACGATGAAAGTATAAAATTTAATAATTCATTTATTTATTTCAATACAATATTTGTCACGAGTATAGTGCAAGTATTTACACAATAATCATTAAAAAATTACAAGAGTATTTGTAAAAGGAAAAACAACAATCAGGAAATAAATTTTCGTTTGTAGCAGTTTCTGCTGTGTATTTTGGTTTGATAGTCCCTTTGAACACTTCAACAGTAGTCGGCCATCATATGAGGAACCCATCGTCCTTGACACCGAGTTTCCATGATTTTTAAATCTTCATGAAATTTCTCACCTCGCGAGTGTCTCTAATTTGGAACTACTTCAACGGTTTCACACTAAAATACTGAGATCAATTACAAATGTATCCAGGTTTGTAACAAATGTCACGCTACATCATAATCTTCGCATGCGAACAGCAAGTATCAAATAACTTACATGCCTTGAAGCACATCCAAATTCTTTGGAATTGAACCTGTTGGATAATAGTGACCAATCATACCGTCTAAAACGTGTAACGCCTTTAGAAATAGTGAACTCACATAGTTAATTGATTATATTTGTAACGGCAAATTGTTTTCGTTTATTTTTATTTGTTACTACGTTTCTGTAGGTTTCTAACTCATGTCCTGTTGTTTATAATTACAACTTTCATTTAATACTCGCCGAGTTATGAAATTTACATGGGGTCAATAAAAAAACATTTGTTGTGTTTGTGTTATTCTACGACACCACAATGTCTGATGTGAAAGAAGAAAGAATGTGCATCAAATTCTGCTTCAAACTTAGTACAGCGGCAGCGGAAGCTCAGAAAACGTTTAAACAACCATTTGGTGAGCTAACTTTAGGTCAGACACAAATTTTTGAGTGGTACAATCGTTTTAAAAATGAACGTGTGTCGGTTAATGATGATGAGCATTCCGGTCATCCATCGACGGAAAACACGCCATAAAATGTAAGAAAAGTGCGTGATGCTATTCTGTAAGACCCAATGAGAAAATCTATGACATTTGTAACATTGTTGGCTTGTCCTATGGCGTTTGTCAGCGTATTCTGTCCGGCGAATTTAACATGCGGCGTATTGCTGCGAAGTTTGTGCCAAGATTACTCAGCATTGAACAAGAACGGCATCGTGTTCATGTGCACAGAGTTGAAAGAAACTGCCGAAAGGGATATGAACTTCATTCATTACCAGAATCATTACTAGCGACGAATTATGAGTGTACGGGTATGATCCTGAAACAAAGCAGTAGTCATCGTAGTGGAAGACGCCATCATCACCACGACAGAGGAAAGCACGACAAGTTCGAAGCAACGCCAAGTCGATGTTGATTTGCTTCTTTGACGCTTATGGCATCGTGCACAAAGAATTTCTCCCACTAAGTGAAGCAGTTAATGAACGATTTTATTGCGATGTTCTTCGGCGACTAAGAGAAAACATTCGATACAAGCGGCATGCCAAGTGGCGCCATAATTAGTGGATCGTACACCATGACAATACACCAACTTACATGTCGCTTGTTGTGCGTCAGTTTCAAGTCTCAATGAAGACGACAGTACTACCGCACTCTTCCTACTTGTGTTTTCTTCCTGTTTTCGAAGTTGAAACTGAAGACGTTTTAAGACGTTTGAGGAGATTCAAACCGAAGCGCAAGCAGTGTTGAACAGGTTAACACGCGAAGACTTCCAGCACTTTTTCCAGTCATGGACAAGCCGCTGGGATCGGTGTATTAATGCGGAAGGAGAGCACTTTGATGGGGATGGTAGAGAATAAGAACAATTTATTGCGCTTTTCTTCATATTCCGGGAATTTCTGGATAGCACCTCGTATTTGGTACAGTTTTACAAATTTATATTAGTTCTACTTCTCTATCTATATTTTGACTTGCGGCATCATCAGAAGATCAACCAAAGTATACTGAACAGTGGTACAATGGGTATCTTACAAGGCATCTTTATAAATAATGACATCAAAGAAATTTTAATATTTGGGAAAAAAACTACACCGTAATTAAGTAAGGGTGTTATCACTCTAGGGTTTATTAGCGGTGTTGTAAACAGGTCAATTTGATCATTTAGTATGGCTTGACTTTATTTGCGATTTTCTTTTTTATGTAATTAGATTCTACGACATTGAGTTTGTAAGTAAATTTCATAAGAAGACTAATAATAATAATTAGATTTCTCAATGCACAAAAAACAAATATATTTGAAGGCTCTCATTCGAAATGACTCTAAATATTTTCTAGATATAAAACACCAGAGACCGTACACATCGGGCTGAAATGACGTCATTACGACGGACGATATAAATAGTCTACAATATCTGTAAGTACATCACGCAGTTATTGAATAGCACTATTCATTCGTTTAACCGCACACAAAAAATAGATGTGCAGTTAACCGAATGAATAGTGCTATTCAACAACTGCGTGATGTACTTACAGATGTTGTAGACTATTTATATCGTCCGTCCTAACGACATTCATTTCAGCCCGATGTGCCCGGTCTCTAGTACTCACACAAATCTGTATAATAAAATTATGTAAACTCTAAAATATTTTACAAACAAACTTTCCATACCTTATAGATGTATTTTAGACATGTAACGACTTGTGTTTCTGAATATTGTTGGAATAGGTAACTTACATAATCCAATAAACCTACTAGACACTTTTGATTTATTACAGAAATTTCTAAGTCATCATTAACCATATTTTACTTATACACGGAGCTTCTCTATTTTTACTTTTGTATGTTACATTAAACAGTTTCATTGGGTAAGATGAAGTTTATAACATGAAAATAGGCTTGTAATTCCTTACAAATGTAATACTTCATATGATTATATTTACCATGACATGTCGATAATTTCTATATAATTTATAGCATTTTAACAAAAGCTCGACTGTTTGAATATATTCGATATATGCCATAACTTAAAACATATTGACAGATGAAAAATATGAAATGTTTGTTTTTTAAAAAAGTAAATCAATTACTTTTAGATGCATTTTTCTATATAATAATATATAATACCAAATATTAATTGTTAGGCTTCCAAGGGATGAATTCCTTGCAATGGTTTTAAAGCAATTTTTTTTTATTTTGAATTAGACATTTATATGTATTCTTCAAATTCGGATAGCTTTGGCGCTATTCAGAGGTAACCCTGCATAGATTATTAAAAAAAAAACATATGAAAACGTAATAGATGTAATACGAAAAAGTAAAAAATTGGAATCAGTTCTGTATGGACAAAGGAATAAAAGAAGGAAGGTAAGTCTCTCAGTGTAGGTTAAATTGGTAAAAATTTTGTAGAATTTTATAAATAATTAATAAATTATGTCAGTTTTATAACTTGAAAAGTACAGGATGGCATATCAATATTGTGTATATTAAAGGAAATATTCGTTCGACACATCATAATTAAGTTAAGTTACGTAAACTTTTAATGTATTAGTTTAACAGCAGTGAGTCGTTCAAATACATTAAAACATGAAAGTACGATAAGTAATACATTTTGGGGGCATTCAGACTTTGCCGTGAATAGCTTTCACATACTCCTGGGCTTCTCTATTAATTAGAACAGCCTAGACCTCTTAATGGATTCGTAAATTTTCCTTCTTCCGCAGAACTACTTCACTTACCTCTTACAAAGTTTAATTGAATCACCTAACGGAACGTTCTGTGTCACTGATACACAGAGAACTTTTCTCATTTAATTCGAAGCCCGAAAAAAGATTTCACACATCATTTCACCGATTTCATTTAGTTTCGAGATCGAAAGCTAGGTCTTGTATAAAAAAAAAGAATCCGACACAGAAATATGAAAAAATAAATGTAGGTCCTATTCCATTTATAACGAATAGATCGTTACTTGAATAATTTATAGTGTAGATTATCATTTACACACCATGTAACAAGTTAACGTTTTGAAAAGGAGGTTATGTATAACAGTTTAAGTTACAAGGACATTAGTATTTGTGTTTATTCTAATAGGATAAACACCAATAATGATAATTACACTGGCCAACACGATTTTTGCTGACTTTTAAGGGAGACTTGTTTTTCACTAATTCGGGTGTGCTGAATCCGAAAATCATATTTGTTTTTGCGTATCACGTTAAAATTAAACTGTATACTGTACTTATGCTCTTTGAAGAATCACTAATGCGGCTAAGTAGTTACTTAACGTGTGTTCATTTGAAAAGTCAATCTAGGTTACTTTGAAATTTTGATAGAATAAGACGCATATATATTAGTATGTGTTTGTTGTTCCGTAAACGTAAATCCAAATGACATTTGATAATGTCCAATCATAAATATCAGTTAGTGCATAAAATAATCGTGCGTCGATTCTGGTTTAAATAAATTGCTTCTCAGTTTTAAAATTACTTTCACTTTAGAACATAAAAATTTTTTTAGTCCAGGCTTATTTCCGAAGTGGTAATAAAATTGACGGTTTATGGGTTTATTCAGTTCAAGATTGCATGGTAGAATTTCAAGTTGAGTTTCCACATTTTGTAATAGATTATATACAATTTAAGAATACTTTGGATAGAACTTTAAAACTTTTTTCTGAAACTGGTAGTCTCTTAAGAAAATCAGGCAGCGGAGCATTTAAGAAACGTACACCTCAAGTTGTCAATCGTGTTGAAGAAATAATGGAAAATGAACCACAAACATCTGTTCGACATTTGACTCAACAAATAAACCTTTCTGTTGGTACAACTCACAAGTTATTAAAAAAAGATATGCAACTTTATCCATACCGTCTCACAGCAGTACAAAAATTGTTAGAAATTGATTACCCACGTAGACTACAGTTTTGTAATTGGTTTGTAAATATGAACAATAATGGAGAACTTTCGCAAAGAGTCATCTTTACTGATGAAGCATGGTTTTATAAAACGGGATACCTAAATTCACAAAATACAAGAATTTGGAGTAGTGAAAATCCACATGTAATTAATGAAGAATCGCTACATCCAGAGAAAATTGGTGTTTGGGCAGCAATAAGCCAAAGGCGAATCATTGGACCAATATTTTTTCAGGGAACGTTAACTGCTCCAAGGTACCATACGGAAATTTTACAACCATTTGTCAATCAGTTGCATGATGATGAACTTCAAAATGCATATTTCCAACAAGACGGAGGCACCTTGTCACTGTACCGGAGAATCTTTGGATTATTTAAGAGAATTTTTTGATGAGCGTATAATTAATCGAAATACTGAAATTGCCTGGCCTGCACGTTAATGCGATTTAACACCTTGCGACTTCTTTTTGTGGCCTTATCTAAAAAATAACATATTTCGAACACCTATATTGAATTTGAATGATATGCTACAGAGAATCGAACAGAAATGCATGGAAATTAATAACAATCCAAAGAATATCATCAGAAATTTTGAACGGAGGATTTTAAAGTGCATTGATCTTGAAGGACAACATTTTCAACATTTGTTATAGTTTTCAATAAATACCTATTATTTATTTATTTGTATGTATGAAACTGTCAAATTATACGACTTCGTAGGTTAAGTAGTAAATTTTAATTTACGACATACTTCAAAATGTTCTCAGTAAATCACATGCTACTAGATTGACTTTTCAAATGAACACTTGTTACATACTTACCTGTTACGATGAAAGTATAAAATTTAATAATTCATTTATTTATTTCAATACAATATTTGTCACGAGTATAGTGCAAGTATTTACACAATAATCATTAAAAAATTACAAGAGTATTTGTAAAAGGAAAAACAACAATCAGGAAATAAATTTTCGTTTGTAGCAGTTTCTGCTGTGTATTTTGGTTTGATAGTCCCTTTGAACACTTCAACAGTAGTCGGCCATCATATGAGGAACCCATCGTCCTTGACACCGAGTTTCCATGATTTTTAAATCTTCATGAAATTTCTCACCTAGTTCATTGCTTACAGCACCTAAATTTTCGGAAAACTTATCAAGATGACTATGAAAGAATGAAGCTGTATGCTCATGTTACAACCTCGGCGGTGAAATTTTTTAAGCATTGATTGCACTAGATCTTTATAATTGCAGGTTTTTTTGGTTCCAAGAAAACTGTTCGCGACCATCGTGAATGAAGTCCAGGCTTCTTCCTCAGCTTCGTTCATAGAGTTGATGAATTAGCATATTGCTTCATAAGACCCAATTTGATGTGGAGGTGGAAAAATTATTTTTTCTCTGTCGACTAAAGGTTGAATTATAATATTCTTTCTTCCAACATCTAGAGATGTTCTGGGAGACCAATGTTTCTGAATCCAGTGTTGATTTCTAGCTCGACTATCTCAGAGTCACAAAAAGCACAAAAAATTTGTATATCTTTTTTGAAAGTCAAGTAAAAATTTAACAATTTGAGATCCGCACAGAAGACCCCGTTATGGTCTATATATTTTAGTAACTTTATAATCTTCCCAATGTCGTCATATGTTCCCTTTAATTGAACGGAACATGCAATAGGAATTGAACCGAAAACATTCCCGTTGTGTAGTAGGACACAATTGAGGCTTCTGCTGGAACTGTCGATAAACAAACGCCACTCACTTGGATCATATTGTACAACGCCCATTTTAGTTAGCAAACCTGGCACATTGTTACAATTAACAAATTCATACTCTTCTTTAAAATATTGCACAAGATCACTTTCCCTACCACGATAAAAGTTATCTTCGTACATTGCTAGAGTAAGTTCTTTTCATTTAATTTTGAAGCTAGTAGTTCCGATGATTCCTTTGATAGGCCCAAATCCCTTACTAAATCATTCAATTCTGCTTGAGTAAAACGTCGTGGTCCATCATTAGAAATTATATCTCCACAGCCACAATCTACATTTGAATCTTGCTCCACAATAGCATCTGCTATGTCTTCAGCATACGAGTACTCAAGTGAAGGAAGCTTTTCATAAACTGGCACGCATATTTCATCGGAATGAAGCACTGGTCGAACCGCGGAATCGATATTAGGAACTAAACAAAAATAGCAATCATGTACGTGGTTCTTGTGTTCACGCCATATCATTGAAACGCCAAAAGCTAATTTCTGGCGGTTTTCTTTGCTCTACTTCCACAAATTTTCCACACATTATGTGGAGCCCATGACTTGTCTTGATCAGAAAGCTTTACGTCAAAATAAGCCAACTACATTTTCTTAACGATAGCAGTAATAGTTACCCTTTGACTGGGAACGGTGAAGCTGCCACAAATGTAGCAGAACTAATCGGCACTATTTACACATTTTCAAGTAGTAGACATGATGTACTTTCTTCCCTAACAACTAACATGTAACTAACGTTTTATTATCATCCTTGTTTACTTTTAAATAGTCCTAAGTCATCAATACTTTCTAATAAAATCTCATTAAACCCTAACATGTTCACTTAATGAACAGGATTAGGTTAATAAACTTGCATTTCTTTATAATTGTTTATTAGTTAATTAGTTTATTAAGTACTTAAATATTATCAGGTACAAGTTTACATTATGCTAATGAGATAATGTATTTGGAATGTCTTTCAATTCTTTAAACAATTAAGAATTTGCTGCATTTACTTAACGATTTTCAAGAATTAATCGGCAAACAAGAAGTGCCTTAGAAACAAAACTTAGCGGATAGGGACAAATGAGTTTCGTTTTTGGCATTAGCGTACCAATATTAATTAAAAACAAGCATCAGATCATAGTCAGCAGAAAAATTTTTTATTGTTGGCCAGTGTTATTGGTGTTTATCATAAGCAGGAATAAAATGTTATATCCTTGCATATACGCAAAATTTTGAATTATCAACCAAACGCCGTACAGGCGTTATTTTAAAGATTTGATCTTGGTACGTTTTTTAAGAACACAGGTATGGGCAAAAAATTGATTTCTTTCTGAAGATAAATAATGCTTTAGTTACGATAAACAGAAAAATGTTAATAAGAAAGTCATTGAAATATTGAGAAAAATCTACACACAATAAATTAAATCGAATCTATAATTTTTAAAATCTATATTTGATAGACCTACCGAATCAATCATGAGCTAGCGTAATGCAAGGTATGCCTCAGAAGTAATGAGAATTATCTATTTTAGAACTTTTATTGAATTTATCTACAATTTAACATTGTCTCCTTGTCTCCTACTGTAAAGAATTATTGTCATTAGAAAGTGGTTCTAAAAAAATTCTCGTCGGTAATGCGGTTTGTTTACGACGTACAATAAGTGTATGTGTAAGACCCAGGCTTGTTTAGGGGTGCCGATATTTAGTGTACGAAATCGAACGCGAACTGTCGCTTTTGCTTTGTAACCGCCTTCAAGAATCGAAATGTAAATGTGAGTGAATGGACAATTAGGAGAAGATTTCATTCTGCAGCTTTATGTGTCGTAGAATGGTTACAGGCCCTTCTCTTCAACGACAGCATAGATTTGCAAGATTAAATTTTGCTAGGTAGTATTTGGCATGGGATAATAACGACTAGACTTGCCTCTAGTGGGTACTCCTTACTGATTAGACAAGATCTTGCCTCTTTGAGTTTGACAGGCGTCGAAGAGTGTGGAGAAACCGGGAAAAGATATGCGTATATTGACGAATGCGGAATGATACCTGAAGCATCAGCAGAGCTAATCCTATCGAAAGTTATAGTATCTTAACTGATCACCGTTATAATGCGGACATTCTATGTTATGCCATTTTTGGTGATAATAGATGATTTAGCAATTTTAATCCCTGACCTCGGTATCAGGAAATTTTAACTACAGGTAAGGTGTCACATTCCTGCTCCAATCACTTCCCACGATTGAAAGACTTATTGATCTGGAATTTTATTCCTTGGAGAATGATCTGAGATTTAATTTAAGGCATGGCTCCTCGACTCCAAACTATTTCAAATGTGAGAGTTGGCAACTCACGATACTAACATGTCTTCTTTTCATTTCTTTCGTTTATAAACAAACTATTTTTCAACAAAAATTAAGTGACAAATTTCTAATAAAAATATCTGAACATTTTATTGCGACTTTCGCAGATCTATTTTGATCCGCTTATCTCGTATCAAGTACTCTAGCACTTGCTGCAGCGCTACTTTTTCAGTTAAGCCTAGCAACTTTAAAAGCACTTCCTCTGGATATACGTACTTCCGCTTCAGGATGGTCATCTTTCATTTGTGGAAATAACTTTCTTGACAATCTATCCATTGGCGTAGTTCCTGAATTGCGATTTCCTTTTCTGTTTGTCAGAATCTATAGACGGTTTATTCTGTTAAGTCCACACTATTCAAGAGCTTACAGAACACCGTTAATAGGTGCACTATCAACACACCTTATATTCATGCTCAGTAATGTTACGATTATTCTATGAACTACTCTCGTATACATTGTAGTGCTTTACATTGAGGTCGTATTCTACCAATGGGAGACATGGAATACTCTTAGCTCTGTGTGCGTGCGTATTGCTTTTTTTGTGGTGTAGGAACATTGATGTAGCGTCTCTTTGACGGCACTTCTGCCTGAGATATCGAAAAGGCTGTGCGTGTAATAAATTTAACGTCACTTTCATATTTTGTGCAGTTTTGAGAATTATCGTGCAAGTTGCGAATGAAAGCACCTTTTGAGATGGATATTTGCATTAAATCTACCGTTGAGCTTTCTTGGCGACAATTTTCAGTTAGTTTACGCACGCAGTCATCAATACAGGACCGTATACACCAGAAAAACGCTAAAAGATGTAATTTTTTTTATACGCTCATTCACAGTTCACAGTCAATCACCTAATACACGTGTTAGATTGTAAATTTAGGGCACTAGGAATCCTCCAAGTCGAATCCGCTTAAGAACTAGAGCTGGTTTGATTTCTAGTAAATCCGGGTTCGACCGAAAAAGATGAAGCGGGTGAACACACGCCCATAATGCCGATATAACTTGGGTTTCTCATTCATATAGTTCAAATTTACATAAGGTAGTTAATTCTTTTTTTTATCTTTAATAGTAAAATTTCATAATTCCATCACACAACGTAACATTTGCGTTCAATATTTTATATAAATAGTTTTTTTGTCAATTTAAATAACTTAAGATTTCATTTACTGTCGTGTATTTTTCTTTGTATGTACGAAATAGCGTATGTTTCTCATTTATGTTTGTATATACTTTTTGTAACGATAGCGGAGATCTCCGACTGTCTTTAGTCGCCTGTCGGACAGGTAATATTGTGATATAACACCTGTCGCATATATACAGATCTGTTCATATTTTTATGTATTGGATATGTGTTACTATTGCAAAATTTGTCATATTTTTGGAGTATATATACAGATCTGCCCATATTTTTATGGAATGTGTATTTGTTAACATTTCTGAGAATATATACAGATCTGTTCATAATTTTAGGTTTGGGATTTATGTGATTACCTTGAGGGGAAAGATTTTCAATAAATATTGTTGGAATATTACTTATTTGTGCGAGTATTGATTTCTAGGTGTAGTAAAACCCTTTTTATAGATATTACGCCTTGTGGGTACGTTATAGCCTGTTGGCACCCTTTTTATCTATTATTTTATTCAGTCATGTAACCACGTTTCGAAACGAATCCCACGGCGTCCCCACTGAGCTTAGCCCGGGTACTAGTTAGTTTATACAGGACGGCGCAAAAATACCTTCACGGTTTTTAATTTCAGTAATTCTTTCTGGAATTAAAATTTATTGAGTTTTTTTTTAGATTAAAATAAATACTTGGGAGTTTTGATATGGAGCGATACACGCCTGCAGAAATGATAAAGAACGTAACTTTCTATTTGGAAAACGGAAGAAGCATTAGTTCTACTCCGAGAAAGTTTCGACGATATCTTAATGTTATATATGTTCCGCCTAACCATAGAATATTGCAACTTGTAGCCGAATTTGAAGAGACAGAATTAGTAGGGGACGCAAGGAGGGCAGGAAGACCGTGGACGGGAAGATCCGTAGAAAATATTCAACGTGCGCAGGACAGTATTCATGCAGCACCAACAACTTCAACACAAAGATGTTCTTTGCAGCTAGTGATCAAAGTAGATCTTCGAATGCATCAGTATAAAATTCAGCTGGGGCAAACACTGATTCCACAAGATGTTAATGCGCGTCTAGAGTACAGCCGTGCCGCAGATATAGAGGAAGGTTTTACAGAACAAATTGTGCATGAGAGACGAGGTACATTTTCACTTATGTTGCTTTCTAAGCAAGCAAAATTCGCGATATTGGGGTACACGGAATCCATAATTAATTCGCCAAAGACCTCTCCATAGCGAAAAGGTTACAAAATGTTGTGCAATTTAAGCCCAACGAATAATGGGGTCCTATTTTTGCCAACATGAAGTTGGTTACATACTATCGGTAAATGGAGATCAATACAGGGAATGCTGGAAAATTTCAAGACAAGAAAAAGATCAACACTACTGGTTTCAACAAGATGGTGCCACTACCCATACTACTAGAGTCACAATTGATCTTTTGAACACACATTTCCCTAATCGATTAATGTCGAGAAACGAGAGCGACTTGCAGGGGTTCCCAAGATCCCCAGATCTCACTGTTTCAGATTATTTTCTTTGGGGTTATCTGAAAGAAAAGATTTATGTAAACAAGTCGCAATGCTTAGAACAACATAGGGCGAATATTAGGTGAGATATTTTAGGGATATTTCAAGAAACTTTACGAAAGGTCATGGAATATGTTTTAAAAAGAGCTCATATTTGTCATCGCGAAATGGGGCATCATTTGTTAGACGTCGTTTTCCATAAATAGTTGAAACAAAAACTTCAATTTGAAAATATAAATTTACTAAAATTTTCAGACTCTTTTAATTTAAAATCGTGAATGTATTTTTGCGCCGGCCTGTACATATTGCTGTGAACTGTGAGTTTGCTTAAAGGGTCCACTGTTCACCACAATATGTCCGTACTCGCTCTGATACTTCTACTTCTAAATATGAGACTTCTTAAACTTGGGCTCTCTTTCCCTCGAGCGAGAAAGTGGAAAAAATAATATGTCAATAAAGGAAAGTCACACTTGGAATTTACAGTATTTATTAAAAAAATTAAAAAAATACCCTTTACAAAGTGTAAAGAGAGCTAATGCGTTATTAAACAAAAGCTTAGAGGAAAAAATTTGTGTGATAAAAGACACGCACACAAAGAAAAGCCTCTTGTGAATCGCGAGCAAAAATAAATCTAATAGATCATTAAGAAAACTCTCAAATTCAAAAATCTAAATAAATAACCCCAAAAATTCAAACGTAAATAGACTAAACGTCAAAACTCGTAAATGACTTTACTCATGTGCACTAAACACAAGTATAAAATCTCCCACCAGAACCTGATTTTCAAAAAATATATTCTAGAACAACGTGACAAGAAACTCCCTCATCAAAAATATGGTAGTTTTCTTAACTATCTATATTTTAAATCTAATAATAATAATACAAAATTACAAAATATTATAGAATTACAATGAATAAACTTTAAATAAATTAATGTGAAATTTCAACTTACGTTAACGTAATTTTCACACACAAAAAAAAACAAAACTATGAGATATCAAGTAAAATTCAAAATATAAATAAATCTACGAGCTTACCAAAAACTCGTAATTAATGAAAATGATACTTAAATACACATCAGATCAAATAAACAAAATACAGAAGTTAAATCAAATATAGAAACAAAAAATGAAGTTTTTTATTTCCAACTATATCATTCAAAGGACCAGATATCTCTGTCCGTCACCCACCGGAAAATTCAGACCGGACATCGGGCACACATAGTACAAAATAAATCCGCTAGTCGGACTATTTCCTGTTCAATAAATAAATGTACAAGCCTGGTCAGCAAAACCAACCCAAATAAATATTTAAACATAATTCAAAATATAAACAAATGTGCATCTGAAAATAAATGTAACATACTCAATAAATATTTTTAAAAAAATTATTCTTCGGGTAAAAGTTCACTACAATATGTAAATGAAGAAATGAAATATTTTTTCCTACCTAATAATGAATTTTTTTTCTTAAAATACAAAATATGTGATATGAAGTCTTTTTGGCGCTCTATTGTAAATATAAACATGTAGTATGTACACTTCGATAAATAATTTATAAGATATTTGCATAACAGTTGCATATTAGTGTCCTGTTATGATTCAGATATTATTAGATGACATTGAATTTAGCAATAGAAAAAAGGTGGAGTTACTGCCGAAAACAGTCCGCCTAGGGAATGTTAATGAGTTCGGAACGGAACTCTGTGCATAATGTATGAATGAAAATTTCCATTCAGTATCAGCAGTCTTTGATCAACATTGTTCATCCAAAATCATTTAATATTGATAATACGAAGTAACTAGTTATCTTGTATGATAATATCCGTGAGAATAAGGAGAATGAGTCACTCTAATAGAAATATGTAAGAAAACAACTCTTGTGTCTTTACTGAATTGCAAATAAACTTTCCTTATAAGTACACTAACCTTGTTTACTTTTGACCGTGGACGCTAAATAATATTTTTACAAAAGCATGCACGTCTGTGTTTACATTTATCCACTGCAATGAATAAAAATCAATATACGTATGTTACGTTGTGCAGCTGCGATTGAATGTTTGCTGAAAGAATACGACTCGTTCGACTTTACTGGTTGTTGAAGGTTTTTGTTGCAAACTCTTCGGTCACTTATTATTGTTTTTCATCTACGGCAAAAGAATTGCAGTTTAATTAATTACGTGAAATTGAAATAAGTGACAATGACCTTCAACAATGTTGAGCTTTATTATTTTATTATCGAAGGCGTATGTACATCATCGTATGTTATTCAACGGGAATAAGATGGACATTAATTTCTTAGAGAAACAAGAGAGGTCATTATAGAATGAAATTATTATGATAGAGTCTTTTGTTTCAGTTTTATGTCATGTTAATACGGCCATTATATTATCTATATGGCAATATATGTATACACATATGAGTGTGTGTATGAATGTATTTATATAAGCATTCGTGTATACTGTTAATGCCTGTTCCGCGCTTGATAACTATAAGATAAAACAAGGAATGTCTTTCGTTTGACGTGCTTGTGAGTCTGGTAGATATGTTAGTACGTGATTTTTATATTTGATGAATAATGGAATTATACATACAGCATTTTACGATTGTGTTTACTGCTCTCATTAAAAGTAAATTAATAATAATTATAATAATGAACAGTTAATAATTATAAAGACGCAAAATTGCCCGATAAAATAATATTATTGATAGTTTAATGCTATTCGAAAAGTTTAGATTCTAAACAAAGAAAAATTTCTATTTACGTTACAAAGGCGTTATTTTGGTTAGATTATGTGCGGCTTCTGCTAAACATTCTATCAGGATGTATTTGATAAGCTGAATGGATTAAAATCAGTCAAGTAATTAGACCTAAATTTTTGGGTGGGCACAGAGCGGGCACCTGACAATTAAAAAAGGACTGTTGAGGAAATCACAATGATTATTTTACACATACAAATATAAACCAATCAGATTCGCGTATTACGTTGTTATGGAAATGCGGTTAATAAGGATAGACATTTCTAAAGTTCTGTCAAAAAACTGGTTTCATTGTCACAAAACAATGCTGAGATTTGGGGAAGAATCAGTTGTAAACATTGATCAAATAGTAAAACAAGCTGAACCGGCTAATACGAAAAAGAGTAAAGCGTCAATTTGGCGACAATTTTGTGAGTTTTGTGATGCGAAAAACTACAGCATCGAACAAAATGTTACAGAAGAGGAACTCGCAGATATTCTGAAAGACTGGGCCTTCAATATGAGGAAGGTGAATGGGGAAGAATATAAAGAAGGTGTTGTTAAAACGATGTGGAATGTCACGGCAAAATTGCTACAAGAGAAGTTTAATAACGAATATAACAGAAAAATTGATCCTTTTCAGAGCATCGTATTTAAAGCAGCCCGCGACGCAAGGAACTCCAAAAGGAGAATTCTTCAAGCGATACCTGGTAAACGGAAAATGAGTTTTGCAGGTTTACAGAAAAACGAATATGAAAAAATGATAAATGATTGGGAGGAGAAGGCGCGGCATGATTGATTCACTACTTCCGAGAAGAAATGAACGAATACAATACACCGACTGGAAGAATAGAGTACAATCCCATATTCACGAAAACTACCAAAGGTGGAGCACAAAAATGTGCTGACAGTAATTGGTTGATTCCCAACAAAGTAAAACCAAGTAATTGCCCAGTCAGACTTTTTAAAAAACTCAAGAGGACAGAAAACGCTCGTATAAAAAGTGATAGACTCTTTTTAACTGTCAATCCAGCGTGGAATAAGAAAAAAGGTAGCTGGTATAAAAATATGCCTATTGGAAGAAATGAAATTTTGAAATGGTTTAAGAAAAGTGCTGAACTCGCTGGTTTCAACACAGAAAACCAAAAAATAAGTAACCATTCCAGTCGCGCGACAGCTGTCTCAAATTTAGCAAAAGCTGGTGTAAATGAGCAACAATTAATTAAAATTTCTGGCCATAGTAGTTCGCATTCTATTAATCCGTATCTACAACTAGATAAAGAACACCATGTAAATATTATTAATCAAATGCGAGGAAATAGCTACAACAGTGCAAATATTGATTCAAGCACATCCAATAAAAAACAGAATGTATATAACAATTGTACCTTTCAGTGTACTAATTTATACATGAATTAATAAATAAAGAGTTTAGATAAATTTCATTTTGTATTACGTATAATAATCTAATCAAATACCATACGAGCTTTGAATTAAAATCGATAATTTCACTCATACTTCCTGCATAACGACTTCGACTCGTGTCAGTTTGACAAGCATTTAAACCACTCCAGCCCTACGGGCTGTCGTGATTTAAATGCTTGTCAAACTGACACTCGTCTTCGTCGCTATGCAACAAGCATTCGTGAAATTATCGATAAATTCAAATCTCTTATGGTATTACTACAGATTATAATATTCGATGGAATAACAAATTCACTCCCAATTTGTCAAAACATTTAATACAGATATAGGACGTACTATATTACAATGTCAACGGTCAATGCCTAATACAGTAATCCCTCAACATTCGCGGTTTTGACACCCGCGACTTTTGATCATTCGCGATAATTAAATGCGGACGAATTCCACATTCGCGACCTTTGGAAATTTGTAAAAAATAGGTACGTTATATTTTAGTACATATGTAATGTGTTTAGTTAATGGCAAGCCTACCCGGTAAAAAACCTTCTAAAAATAATGCGTATATTCA
Organism: Melolontha melolontha; assembly: GCA_935421215.2. Classification (NCBI taxonomy): domain Eukaryota; kingdom Metazoa; phylum Arthropoda; class Insecta; order Coleoptera; family Scarabaeidae; genus Melolontha; species Melolontha melolontha. Next base: position 90,131,264 of record OW285236.1, on the reverse strand, counting down.
TCCCACCCGCTTTAGTAGATAAGAGAATAAAAAATATGTAAACAGAATTCTCTTACAACTAAATAGAAATATTGTTTTGTTGACTGCAGGTGTAAGCAATGTTATTCCAAGGTGTTTAATGCGAATGAGACGGGACTGTTCTGGAAGAGAATGCTGAGTAGGACTTTCCTTTCCCAAACAGAAAGATTAGCTCCAGGCTTCAAGGTAGCCAAAGATCGAGTTTCTCTTCTCTTATCTGCAAATTCCTTAGGTGATATTCAGATAAAGCTGATGATGATGTATTGTTTCCTAAATCCGAGCATTGAAAAATAAAAATAAATTTTTTGGCGAGCTAATAAAAAGTCATGGGTCACCGGCGTTCTATTTCGGGAGTGGTTTAATTGTTTTATCCTTTGCGTCTCAAAACCTTGACTTCAAAGTCCTTTTGCTAATCGATAACGCACCTAGATATCCCTTTACTTTGGCAGGGGCTCATCCTAATGTTAATGTAATACTTTTGCCCCCAAATACGACGTCTTTAATTCAACTTCTGGGTCAATGAATAATTGCAGCTTTTAAAGCCTACTACACAAGACGGTGCTTCAAGCAAATTTTGGATTCAACTGAGCTTAATTCAGAAGAAACAGTGATTTCCAGTTGGAAAAAATTTAACATAGCGGATTGTATCGCAGATATCGACGCCTCACTGAGAGTTGAATGCAAGCTCTATCAATGCATGTTGGAAGTATCTTTGGCTGGAAGTGGTTGTTTAAGAGAACCACCTTTCACCTATAACAAATCAAGAAGAAGAGATCATGGAACTTGCCCATCAAATTGGTGGTGATGGATTCGAGAATATCAGGCAAGATGAAGTTGATGATTTAATAGAATCTCACGGAAACAAGCTTACCAAAGAAGAGCTATTAGAGATGATGGAAGACAAACAACATGAATTCGAAGAAGGTGAAGACAAAAAGGAGGAGGATTAAATCTCAGGCAAGCGTTACGGCATTTCATTTCTGTATCTTCTTTTTAAGATAAGTTTTTTACCCCAGGCAAGAAGTTCTCGTCGAAACACCTAAGAGAAATTTTAATCTTACAACAACTTTTTGAAATAGCTCTTGAATTTGATCCGTTCCTTGTTCGAAGTTTGAAGTTTAAGAGAGTAATCAAGGCTGCGATGGTCCCTTACGTCGAACTTGAAAAGTTACAGACGCAATCGGCCAAGCAATCCCAGATTACTCGTTATTTTCTGCTCTAAACAAGGCAACAATTAACTAAACTATACTTAGATTAAAATATAAGTTTACAAAAATAAGTGTAATGATACATATTATTAAACCGTAAAACAAATCACATATGTTTTACCCATTTACACAGAAAGATGGCCTCACATTCGTGAATTAGACATTCGCGAAGTTTTTCTGGAACGTAACCCTCGCGAATGTTAAGGGATTACTGTAATTATATATAATATATGTTATATGAAGTTATAAAGTTATGCATGTCTGGTCGCATGCACATTACGGGTCAGTTGGGCGATCTGTTGACATATTTGCTCCAAGAAGGGCACATACGTATAATATAATTTGACAAGTTTCTATTGTGAAGGGTAAATAAATATAATAGTGTAGAGATATTTATTTAGGTGTTCCAGTTTTTTTTTGCACGCGACTGTCTGTATGTAGTATAACCTACTAAACTACAAAAAAATCCCACTTACCCATTAACGAAGTATAATGTTCCTATTGTTATGAGCAGCGTCAAATTAGTCAATTACAAGATTTTTATTTAAAGATTTGGCAATTTCTTTTTAAATGTTTGTAATTGCTAAATCACTTACGCGTTCTTGTCTCATTTTATTTCTCATATCATTTTTTAGGCGGCGTAAGCAAGAAAATGTACGTTCACACCCCACGCTTGAAACCGGCACAGTAACTATAATGGAAACAGTTTTCAATGTTTATGGAAACACTAATTTGTATTTTATAGTCTAGAAACTAATATATTTTCCACCTGAATATTGTTTTCATTCTCATAATAGGGTACCTATTGCATTCTTGAAGATTTTAAATTCTGATTGCATTAACTCTATTTTATAATGAGTTGGAAGTGTTTCAACTTGCTCAAAATTTAAAAAGTTCTTGTTCTGCGAATGTGAAATATCAATGCCGCTTAATATTTTTGAATTACTTCTAAATATATTACTTAGGTCAGATAAAATACGGTCAAGAGCAGGCATAAATATGTTTACTATAAAGTCAACTCTTTCTGAAATATTTACTTTCGAAATGCTGAACATTTTCTGTAAAATAAAACGTTTCGAATTTTATGTCGAGAGGTATATATAAAAGTACAACAAAAAAGGAGAAATGAACGAAACAGCATTTATAGATCAGAAATATCAAGTAGAGGAATCATGGTTGAAATATTGGTGGTGTCGATGACGGTCATAAGTAATGGTTTCTTAGAGTGCCACCTCCTCTAGATCTACCGGTAGATTCAGCAACGTACAACATTATAGTTATTTTGAAGAAATTCGGCATTATTATATAATAATAATAATCCCCGTACTAGCCTTCTAGGCCTTTAGGGTTAGTAACATGGTAGGCTTATTACAACTTGAGTCGTTCGGTACACTAGGATGGTAACGTGGCTAGGCGCTACGCATCGACCGCTATTATTACCCCAGAGTTATACCTCCAGGTACTCACTTTTTGTTTGTCAGCCTCAGTTCAGCTGGGATCGAAAAAACGCCATCGCTATTATTGACTAGACCAGGGTTTGAACCTGGTCCATACAGATTCATAATCTAGTAACCTATCACTAGACCAGCACGGTCCTCGTTGTTATATTATTAAACATTATTATAAAGGTCTATTATAGGAGATATTAGATTCATTCATTTTCAAAACGTTATATATTCAAAAGTGTTACAAGTACAAATATAAGTGACATATGAGAATAAGTGCAAGCTCACTAAGTTTGTATTGTATGCACCAGGTGGCAGCACGCATTCAGTATCAGTCAGTCTCCCAAAATGGCGGCATAGCAAGAAAAGAGATTTTGTGTGTTAGAATATGCGGGTCATTCGTATGTTATAGCAGTGCCACGTGCTTTTAGAAAGAGTACGGAAAAGAACCGCCTTGTAAACAAAGCATTTTGCGGTCGTATCGGCAATTCAAGGACACTGGTTGTTTGTGTAAACGTAAAAGCACCGGTCGACCAAAAGTGCCAGACGAAACAGTGGAGAGAGTGAGGGATAATTACGTGCGTTTTTCACAGAAATACACGGTCCGAGGAAGCCGTGAACTTGGAATACCGCAGCAAATTGAAAGATTGGAAGTGTGCAGCTCCTGCAACACTTAACGCCGGAAGATCATGTCAGCCGACTGAAATTTTGCGTCAAAATGTAGGAAGCATTGGAGGATAACCATTTTGCCGCCAAGTTGATATTCAGCGATGAAACCACATTCCATTTATCCGGGAACGTGAACTTTCATAATGTGCGAATTCGAGGCAGTGAAAATCCACGTGCATTTGTGACATTTTCAATAGACATTTCTTGTGCACTTTCACACACAAAAGTGTATGGGCTGTTCTTTTTCTGTGAGAAGACTGTGACTGGTGCAACTTACCTGGATATGTTGGAGTTAAGATTATTTCCGCAACTGACTGTTAATTCCAGAGATTTTGTTTTCCTACAGGACAAAGCACTCCCTCATTGAAACAATAACGTTCGTCGATACTTGAACGATGAACTTCCGCATCGTTGGATTAGGCGTGTTGGTGCGGATGACATCGCTTTATTCCTTTGGTCTCTCAGGTCACCTGATTGAATGCCTTGTGACCTCTTCTTTTGGGGGCACATTGAGGCCCTCGTGTACATGTACCGCCACTACCAAGGAACGGATTAATGCTGCAGTGATGACCATTGACAAGATTATGCTAGTCCATGACCATTGAAAAGATGATGCTAGAAAATGTGTGGAACGAGTTCATCTATCTCCTAGATGTACGTCGTGTGACCAATTCGGGGCACATAGAATATTTGTAGAGTGTGCAGAAAACTTGGCGTGTTTGCTGTTATTTTCATACATCACTTATATTTAGAACTATAGTAGCCCTGTATAACACTGATTCAATTCTATTTCGCATTCCTAATGCCTAAGAATTCGATAACGGTATATAGACAATGATATTGCTCGAATATTACTCGTATAATTGATAGTCTTACTAAACTTTCTAAAAATTAGAAAAATATCTTCCAATGATGATAATTTAGCTATTGATTGCCCTTTCTTATTTAATTATTTATTGTATACTTTTTACCATTTACTTTTACTTTTTTAAATATATAAATGTACAAATACTATGATTAAATAATCATAAAAGATATAAAGGAATTTTTATTAACATATCGATAAAAGTAAAAACGAATAAGATATTTATTCAAATCTACTGCAGACAGTTTTAATTATAGTACGTGGGCAATCGCATGAAGAGATAAATTATACCATATAATTCTATAAATATATTACACACATACTTTTAAAAATGTTGGTTGAAAAACAATTAATTAGATTCATTAACATTTTACAATTAATGAACTGACAACTATATCAAGCTGTCTAATTAAAAACTCACGAAGTTAAGATATCATGCTTATCTACAATATTATTTGTAAACAAATTTCTTTAAATATTTACCGTCAAAATATCTGTAATCTGTACGCATTTATTACACAGGTCTGCAGAAAAATATTTTTGTACTCATATAACATAATACATATACAATTTTACGCATTCAAATGGATGTGGGAAATTCTATTTTAAGCACTCGTGCGGGAAGTAAAGCTGGTACTTCCTGTAACTTGATTAATTTAATGACATTTTAAAATCATAAAATCATAACCCCTAATTCTAATAATACACTGGCCAGTTCGTTCTTTTGCTGTGAAAATAATAAAAGACAAGTAATAGAAATTTTTATATTTTAAAGGTATGTAATTAAATGTTAGAACAGTAACAAATATTGTATAAGTTACCATTATTAATTCTTTTCAGAAATTGAAATGGAGCAATTATTAAAAATTTCGATAGTGCAATTTCTCAGTTAGGTATTGGTACTCCAGGGATTAACTTGTTTCAATTGATTTTGATTATGAGGGTAAGGTAACATTTATAGTATTATTAGATAAATCTTGTTGTATTTCAGATGTCGAATAAGTTGGAGGAGAAATCGACATCTCTGACTGGGTCAATTTTTAGCCAATTGAATTCTGCTATATAGAGAATTTTCGGCATATCCTTCTGCAACCGCTGAACTCATTCGGAAACAGTGACCTGTGAAGTTACTTGCGCTATCAATAGCTGAGTACCTTCAGCTATTCGCGTTGAAATTTTACCAATTATATTAAGACCAACAGGTGAAGAAACACACTTGCCATTGCGATATGCTAAGAAGAATCGTTGCTGGTTGCTGGTCTAAAATTTGCATATTACCGAATTAATGAAATCCATTTTGGTTTATAGATTGCAGATGTACGACTGTTATTTGTTTTTGTTTGTGGAATTGTTACAATAATTAAATTAGTTTTAAATTCTATGTCTCGCAATGACATTTTGCAAAGTTCTTCACGTCGGTATTCTCCAGAAATACCAATTATTAATACAGCCTATAAATACATATAGTAATGTATTAATTTATTTTTTAAATATTTAAAAATGGTTTTATCTTCATTAGTAGGAAAAAAGAATCTGGTGCTTCAATAATAAATAAATTTAGTAATTTGTTCTTCACTGATTTTTTAGGCTTAGGTGTTTCGTTGCCTGTTTTAAGTATGCTATGAGTTTCGCATATTTAGATATCCCCGTATTATCATATATTATTAAACATGATTTTAGCATAGAATAAGTAGACCATAATGATTTATTTGATTGTAAACTTTGAAAATAAACTATCAAACAATTTTCTGAGTATTTTCTTATATTTTTAGATCTAGCCCAAATTACGAATTTACCAGAAGTGGTTTTCTATCTGCCTTTTGATTTTATAGGTAATAGATTACCCATTGCAATATTGGCAGCTTCACGAATTTCAGGGCGTATAACTCAAAATTTTTTGATGAATACGCACAGATTTGTAGTGTTATAAATGATAACGTATATAACAGTAGGTATTATTAAAGTATTCGTATAAAAAATATTGTACAAACTTCGTGCGTGAAACATATCGCGAATTCGTGTCCATAAACTAGCCACTTATTCGGGAAATATGTTTTCTCGCACTTGGTTCGTAAATAACTATTCAGCTGTATGGACTTTTTTTGTTGTATTTCGCTTAGTGGAAATCAAGGAAAGAGTAGTAAAACAATAAAAAACAGTCTAAATTACTAATTTATACATTAAAAATAATTATTATTACATAATATAAGAAAATAATATTGCATAATAATATGCTAGAAGATCGCAATTAGTAGCTATATACATATAATTCTATGGATGTAACATAATAAGTTATTATTGTCTTCTATCGCTTAAAATATTTTTGTACGTTGAAAACGTTCTTTCCACTTCAACTGAAGTGATAGGTGCATATTTTAAGGGCGCCAGATGTTCGGGGTCTAAATGTAAATTATTATCTTTAACATTCGAACTTAATGATAATGATAAAATCTTTGATATTTCTGTTAACTTTTGAAAACCATCATTCTTTGTTGTAACACTATAATATTTATCTAGTATAACTTTACCAGTTCGACTTATAACATTTTTCAATCAATTTTCACAATGTTCTACAATAGAAATTAACTCTAAAAAAAATATTTGGTACGTCTCTAATTTTTTTAATTAATCCACTTAAAAACTATAATTGGCTTTAATATACGTCAACCGATCTAGAATCTCGCGTTTTTGAGTAGAGTTTTAGATTTTATAATTATTCAGCTGAATCGGAAAAACCTAATACAATGTTTTTTTATATGATTATATTTATTCGCGTGGAATATGGCTGCATCTATCCACGTTCCCTATCGGGTAATTACCGGTTCAGGAGGTAGAGGAACAATCGGCAATATTTCTTTATATACTTGGACTCGTAGAGGTGCTTTCTCAAATATTTTTTTACGTTCGGAATTAAAGAAGTAACTAAAGAAAACTGACCTCTAATTTCCTCGCAAACTCTATTCCATGCGCTAGACAAATCACATGGATTAAATTTTTGTTAAACATTTTTAAATTTGCCCCATGCTTTAATCATATACGCTGTGGTATTTGTGATGAAAAGAAGAATTTTTGTCAGTCGGCAGAATATCTAGAGCAAAAAAGTCATCAAACTTTCATTAACAAAGCGAACAATTTCTACGCTATTGGTTTTTTCTAATTCTTCCGTAGTGATTAAAAAATATTTTAGGAAAATATTTTGGTTAAGAACACAAATTAATAAATTTGCAATATAACAGCCACAAACATCGGTCGTTTCATTAAAAATATGCGATTTTATGTTGAAAATGTAAAAAATATTTACTTTATGCACACAAACTGAAAATATGAACTAAAGCTTAGTTTTATGCAAAATATGTAATTTTTTTTATACCGTTAATCGCATTATTTCAGTATAAAATGGATATGTACACAATATTGCGGTGATATTCCTAATAATCAAAAATATGTTTTGTACATAAAATCCGAACTCTAGTTATCACAATATATACGGAAGAGGCCTTGATCTTGGGAAAATCAAAGGCAGAATTTATGTTATTGATATGACAATATCAGTATTATGATAGACTATCTTAATATTACCTATAATTAGTTTATGTTCAGGGCACAAATAGCTATTTATGTAACCAGTTACGAAATGGGTTATTTTGTGTAACGAAATGGAATGTTTGCAGGACGAGCGAGCGTAGCGAGCGAGATCCTGCAAAATGACATGAGTTACACAAAATAACATTTCATAACGTGTTTCATACAAGATTTTATCTAATTTTGACCAAAACATAGATTTATAATTTTCCAGTTGATCTGACATTAAACGTCATAAGTCGTATTAAATAATTAGTGACAATTTTCATGCTATTGATAATAATTCATTTGACTTGACAGGTGTTTGTTAATTTAAGTATAAGTATTTACTTTTATTAGCTAAATATTTCGGTGCATTGTACGAGTAAAAATGTCGGATTCAGATTCAGGAGGACTACCAAGCGATATAGGAGAGGCTGCACAAAGTGCATTATCGACTGTGATTCCACAAAAGTCGAAAGCCCAGTACGATTTGGATTATGAAAAATTTGGGAAGTGGCTTAAAGACAAAAAAATTAAATGTGTTAATGAGAAGGTTTTATTAGCCTATTTCGAGGGAAGAAAGAATCAAAAAGCTTCAACACTCTGGACTCTTTATTTCATGTTACGAAGTGAATTGTCTTTGAAGAAGAATATTGATATTGCAAAATATGCCAGTTTACATGCATTTCTAAAGAGGCAGTCAGAGGGATACCATGCAAAAAAGTTTAATATTTTGTCAAAGGAAAACGTCTCCCGGTTTATGACAGAAGCTGAGGATAAAACATATTTAATGACAAAGGTCGCATTGATCGTTGGAATAGCTGGTGCTTGTCGAAAAAGTGAGCTAACTTTTCTACGTGTGGGGGATATTTTAGACGAGTTTTCTCATTTTGTAATAAAAATCCCTAATACAAAGACAAAAGTAACGCGCGAGTTTGTGATCACAGAAGGAAATATTGAAGGGCAAAATTTTCTTGATCTTATTAGAAAATATATTTCTTTGCGTCCACAAAACGTTAATCACGATAGGTTTTTCGTCAAATATAATAATGGTAAATGCGGGGCACAGCCAGTTGGCATTAATACAATCGGTAATCTACCGAAAAGAATTGCTCAGTTTTTGAAACTACCAAATCCCTTCTTATTTACCGGACACTGCTTCAGAAGGTCATCGGCTACCTTTTTGGCAGATTCTGGTGCGGATATTTTTAAGGTTAAACGACATGGAGGCTGGAAGTCCAATACTGTAGCTGAGGGCTATGTAGAGAATTCTATAGAAAATAAGAAAAGGATTGCCAATGATATTCTTGGTGAATCAAGCTCAAATGCACATTCCGTTTTGCATCATAACATCAGAGTACCTGCCATGAATTCTACGTGTGCAGGAATTAACCTCACCAATTGTTCACATTGTGTCATAAATGTTTATAATGCATAAAATAAAAATTTAACCAGTTTGTGTCATTTAACGTTCCCCTTTATTAACTTGAGATGAAATGATTTTTTCAAAATATTTCGTAACTAGTGATGAAATGAACTTTTCAACACTAGTTACGAAATATTTTACTTTTCGTAACTAGTTACGAAAAGTAAACCGTTTCCTAACAGTTTTGAAAAGTGTCAGTTTTGAAAAGTGTCAGTTTTGAAAAGTGTCAGTTTTCAAAAGTGTCACTTTATGTGTCAAAATTAGATAAAAGTATTTCTATAACAATTTAAATCTTTTTGATATTGTTCTAGAGTTTAAAAAACTAGTTGCTGTATATTTATGTTACATATTTCTTGTTGTTTTCCGATTTTAACTTTGTCTTAATTTTTTTGTTAAAAATTACAGTAACGTATACTGTACGTTACTGTTTTGAGTAGCAGTGATTAAAATTTTGAACTTGAACAATCTTGTAATTAGACTATAATAAATAAATAAGGCGTTGGACATTTGTTATCTAGAATTTTTAAGAATTAATGGAGTTATTAAGTAAACGTCATCTTTATTTAGATTAATAATTTTAAACTCTATGTTCATTAACAAAACCAGCTAAAGCATACCAAGTAATACTCTTAGCACTAAGGTATTCTTTTGCTTACATTTTATGCAATCTAAAATAACATTGCTTTTCCACAGGGAAATATATGAAAACTTTTAGAGTGCAATAGAACATTCACCTCTATTAAACATCATAATTTTAGTGTAATTTCACACTTTCTATGTTCTTTCTATGAATAGCTACTGCTAATTAAACTAGCGCGTCCGTAATAAAAAATATTAAGTTTAGTTTAGCGAATCATTTCTATAAATTATTGCCTGTACTATCAATTTTAATTTTTTGAATAAATCCTGTACTAGTGCAAAAACGTGCCTTTTAATATTATTTTATTAGATCGGCGACTTGTGTGTTATCTCTGTATATGAAGGTCAACTGATATCTAGCTTAATAATATTTCTTTTTCACACAAAAAGTAATGCCATATGACACGCAGCTGAATAGAGAAAGAATTTTACAAAACAACAGCAGAATAACAGACGGTGAAAAAACAGTCCAGTCACCGTCATCCTCGGCACGGTTATCTTATTTATTACATTGTGTCGAGACTAAATGAAAATACCCTTTAATCTGCAGTCAACGTATTTTTCTTATAATGTGTTAACGTCAGAAAACACATAACATAACACTAAAATGCTTAAATAAGTTCGATAACGGTACATAACTTAGTTCACATTCACATATAGGAAAGCGGTGGTAGAAAAAATCGTTTACTGAAAATTATGAGAATAATTTTAAGAAGAAATCGTCTAATATTAATATTGAATATTTAATTACTTAATTTAATTACAATTTAACAATATCTTATTTTAGAACGAAATTACCAATATGTAGAGTGCGATAAATATGGTCGGCGTACGCTTGATAGTAGGTAAATAAAATAAATTAAGTTATACAATGGAACCTCGCTCTACGAGCACCTCTCATAATGAGTGTTTCGCATAACGAGCAAAATAAATTGAAAAAAATCGAAAAAAAAATTGAAAAATAACGAGTGACGAGGACAGAGAAAGACCAGGGTTGCGTGGGTGCTATATCGGCACAAACTATGAGACTAGCAACTACTTAAAGAAAAATTGTCCAAAAAGTCTGCTGTCCTTGTCATGCATCAATGAAAGTGTAAGAAGATGGCGTAAGCAGTGCATTGTCGCAGTATTTGAAAGGGTATCTTTCCTTTTCATTTCAGTATAGATATGATTTATTCAATACGTTACATATAGAAGCTGCGAGACACATGGCAATAAATATAATATATGCATAAGAAAATGTATAATATATAATAATTATAGCCATAATGTCAGCAACTTGTATGTAATTTTGTATTGCTACACGGTAAATATTTGCTTTTAGAAAATGCAGATAGATATTACATATGTAAATGGGATTTAAGTAAAACACTTATACTAATTTCCAGTATATATTACACTTTATTATATATTAATAAATGGATGACATGTTTCGCTACGATGTAGCTTCTTCGGATCTTATATTACTACTGAACACGCTCTTCACAAATGTATGGCTTTTTTCTAAACTATTTCAATGGGTTGCACTTGTCTACATTAGAATCGTCTCTTACCGATATATCGTCTAAAATTATTGTTACTGGTTTCATTAAATATTAAAATAACAATAATTTTAGACGATATATCGGTAAGAGACGATTCTAATGTAGACAAGTGCAACCCATTGAAATAGTTTAGAAAAAAGCCATACATTTGTGAAGAGCGTGTTCAGTAGTAATATAAGATCCGAAGAAGCTACATCGTAGCGAAACATGTCATCCATTTATTAATATATAATAAAGTGTAATATATACTGGAAATTAGTATAAGTGTTTTACTTAAATCCCATTTACATATAATGGATTTCCAGCAAGTATCGGCCGATTCAATTAAAAAAAAAAAAAAAAAAAAAAGATATTACATATACCTACTTACATGTATTCTATATTATTATATTTATGCGGACATACTTATGTTTATGCTTTTATAATATATATATGTATATATATACATCTAATTTAAAATAGATAATATAGCCGAATTTCCAAAATTTCAAATTATATATATTAATTTTACGGCTAAGAAATAGATTATTATTAAATAGCTAATGGATGAAATATTTAGCAAAATTCCACCGACGACAGAATATGATTATGTGCTACTTAATAAGTAACTTAAGGCATTTCTAATAACTTGCGCTACAATATGAATCTAGGTCATATTGTAGCGCAGAGGATAGAGCGTTAGTCTAGAGAACTAAAGGTCGCGGGTTCGAGTCCCACCTTAGGACGAAATTTTTAAATAAAAACTTCATAAAATTAGCGTTTGTAATTGTAGATAGCAATATTTACATTTCACATTACTTCGCCAAATAACATCTAATTTAAAATAGTTAATACAGCCGAATTTTCAAGATTTCAAATTATATATATATATATATATATATATATATATATATATATATATATATAGTAAATTCAATTTGTTGGCGATTTAAGGTCTGGTTTTACTTCAAAATATATATATTTAAAACAACCCTACATGTTTCGGCAAATGATGCCTTTAACAAGGAATATATATTTCTTGATAAAGGCATCATTTGCCGAAACATGTAGGGTTGTTTTAAATAACAAGTCAATCTAGGTTACTTTGAAATTTTGATAGAATAAGACGCAAATATATTAGTATGTGTTTGTTGTTCCGTAAACGTAAATTCAAATGACATTTGATGATGTCAATCAGAAATATCAGTTAGTGCATAAAATAATCGTGCGTCGATTCTGGTTTAAATAAATTGCTTCTCAGTTTTAAAATGGCTTTCACTTTAGAACATAAATTTTTTTTTGTCCAGGCTTATTTTCGAAGTGGTAATAAAATTGATGGTTTATGGGTTTATGGGTTTATTCAGTTCAAGATTGCATGGTAGAAATTCAAGTTGAGTTTCCACATTTTGTAATAGATTATATACAATTTAAGAATACTTTGGATAGAACTTTAAAACTTTTTTCTGAAACTGGTAGTCTCTTAAGAAAATCAGGAATAAAAAATATATATATTTTTTATTCCCTTGACAAAGGCATCATTGCCGAAACATGTAGGGTTGTTTTAAATATATATACTTTGAAGTAATGAACCAGACCTTTAATCGCCGACTTATTAAGTTTACCTTATCACACCAACGTCACGAAAATATTATATATATATATATATATATATATATATATATATATATATATATATATATATATATATAGTAAACCTAATCAGTAGGCGATTAAAGGTCTGTATATTACTTCAAAATATATGTATTTAAAAAACTCTACATGTTTCGGCTGTATACGCCTTTTTCAAGAGAATACAAAATATGAATCATTCATATTTTGTATTCTCTTGAAAAAGGCGTATACAGCCGAAACATGTAGAGTTTTTTAAATACATATATTTTGAAGTAATATACAGACCTTTAATCGCCTACTGATTAGGTTTACCATATCATACCAAGGTCACGAAGTTATTATATATATATATATATATATATATATATATATAATATTTATATATATATATATTTATATAATGATGGATTAACCACATTAGATGTGGCTATTAATAATTTGAAAAATATTCCAAGTGACTTCGGATGTGGCCTTCGGCAAAAGTTAGACGCAGTTTTTAATAGAAATCCAGATTTAATAACATTGCGGCAATTGTGTATGGGGACAATGCTTCATAATCTAACTGCTAAATACAGTGAAACAAAATAATATTTCCAATATGCATCTATAACCAGTTACAATGTAGAAAGATCGTTTTCTATATACGAGGATGCATTTCATCAAAGAGAACAAATTTTACAGAGGAGAACCTTGAGAAAGTATTGCTAGTTAATATCAATACTCCTTTACTCAACTTGAACTTCAAAATGAACAAATAAAAATGTATTACGTATTTTATAAATCATCACCCGTTTTTCCAATTTTCCGATTATATAAATAAAATTAAAAACTCTTTAAAAATACAAATTTTCAATAGTACGCCCGTGGGTAATGAATCATCAGCCTCCCGTGTCCGATTCCTAGTAATATTACACCACGATATACTAATTACTACACTAAATTAACATATACACTTGTCGATGAATTCGCAAAAATTAACTACAAGCAGATATTCAAGTATTCACGATAACAATATCCTTATCCACCTATCCTATATATATTAAATAAATAAATACCTACTACGCATGCGTTAGCAGCGCCATCGCATCTCACTTTTCAAAAATATGGTGAAGATGGAAGAGGATATCTATTTCCAGTTGCTAAAGAAATATGTATAATCTGGATAAATTTTCAATACAAGCCGGTCTGATCTGTATAGTCTGTGACATCAGTTTATGTTTGGCAGTGGTTGCGCTAGCGTATATTTAGGAACATGTTCAAACATATTTACTGCTTGCGATTCTTTTTGTGTAAACTTTAATAACAACAAAGCATAGCGTTAATTTATTTTATATTTAATAACAATGGCAAAAATGTCTCTGAACACAAAGTCGCAAAAATAGCCGTCAGAGAATGTAAATAAGCATAGAAACGAAACGTAAAATCATTGAAAAGGGTAACGAGGCATGAGCGTGGCTGATCTAGCACGTACATACAATCGGCTTACATCAACGATTTGCACTATCCTCAAGAATAAGGAGATCCGCAAGAATAAGGAGGAACTTAAGGAGATAGATGCGAGTGACAAGAATATCTACACAACGGTTACGTATTCTCGCCGATGTTTAAAGGTTGCTGCTTATATGAATTAACGAAAAGCAATTGCAAGGCGACACTATTAATGAAAACATCATTTGAGAGAAGGCGATTGTGATTTTTACTGACCTCGTTACGAAAGCCCCAGGATCATCGACAGTCGAAGCCGTGCATGGTTTGAGAAGTTTAAGAGAAGATGCGGCATCCACAGCGTTGTGAGGCATGGTGAAGCAGCAAGCGCTGATACAAAGGCAGCAGAGAATTTCATCGGTTACTTCGAGAAGCTCGTAGATTTTGAGCGGTGCCTGCCTCAACCATATTTTTATGACGAAACAGATCTCTGCTGAAGAAAGATGACGAAGCAAATCTATATAACAGCAGAGGAGAAAGCACAAACCAATGAAAGATCGTCTCATGCTGCTATTTTGTGCCAATGCAAGCGGTGATTTGAAGATTAAACTTGTGGACCATTCAGTAACTTCACGAGCGTTCAATAAGTGTAAAGTGCAGAAAAGTAGACTAAATGTGATGTGGAGATCAAACAATAAGACTTGGGTGACGCGTGATCTCTTTACTGCTTGGATCAATGAAGTGTTTGCTCCTTCTGTAAAAAAAATATTTGCTTGAAATGCATCTGCCACTCTATGTTTTGCTTGCTACAGCCCATTTCCTAGACCTACAAGATGACCTCCTTGATGAATTTAAATTCATTAAAATCCAGTTTCTGTCTACCAATACCACGCCATTACTCCAGTCTATGGACCAGTAGCTAATTTCTAACTTTAAGAAGCTCTAAACTAAAGCATTTTTCGAATATTGTTTTGAGGTCACTGAATGGAACAATCTCGCTCTCAGAGAGTTTTGGAAATATCACTTCCACATCGTTGCCTGTCTCAAGTTGATCGAAGAGGCGCGGGAAGGAAACCTGCATTTTTGGCAAGAGTGCGTAGTCGCATCTGACTTGGAGGCGTTTGATACAATACCTGAGGAGCCTATAGTTAACGAGATTGTATCTTTAGCCGCAACCATAGGACTGGAGGTGGATAACAATGATATCGATCAGCTTATGGAGGAGCACAGCCAAAAGCTAACCACCAAAGAGCTTATGGAGTTGTATTGTGTTTATCAGAGGATGGCAAGGAAGAAACAGCAAGGCAACAATCTTCTGTACGTGATAAGAGAAATTCTGACAGCATGGGAAATTATTGCATCGTATGTTGAGAAGCATCATTCAAATAGTGTAGCATCAATAATGTTTTTTCTGTTTTCTACAAATTGAATTTGTATTCCAGGTTAGTTCCGCGAAATAAGAAGAGATATATTGAGTGTGGATCATCTTGATCATCTTAATTCACACTCGTATATATTAATATAGGTATATGTATGAATAAACGTAATATGTAAAATATTTTGAGTATTTGTTTCGGTATGGAACGCATTATCATATTTTACATGAATCTATGACGGGAAAACTTGTTTCGCTTAACGAGTGTTTCACATTTCGAGTAAGGTTCTGGAACGAATTATACTCGTAAAGCGAGGTTCCACCGTATCTGATTTATGAAACCCGAAACACTTATTCTTTTAAGCAGCGTTTTCGGTATAATCACAAACAAAATAAGATCGGTTACATATTTGAAACATCAGATATGTTTTCACAGTTGTTTCAGCAAATCGAGACAGCGACCGTTCGATATCTAGTGATGCTATTTTTTCGTAATTAAAGTAAAGTTTATTAATATTTAACGGATTTGTGCCTCACTATCACTACGAATTTGTTTTAATGTTGTAAAATCTGCATCTACTAATCATTAGTATTAAACAGGAAAAAAATTCAATTAACAACAGAAGTGATATAAAAAATTTAAGCAGTAAATACTATAACTTAATTATGTAACGATCTGCAATTTACCATCATAATATATGTTGCTGTTATATAATTATATATCTTAAGTTATTTAAATATCTATACATTTGCTTATCATGCTGACAGTTCCGTGTTTTGATTCCTATCTGGCTGTCCGAGTAGGTTTCCGTGGTTTTCCTTCTCGTTTAGGGCGAATGCCGACAGCTTTAGATCTTAAGACTAATAGACTAATAATAACTCATGTCTTGCGTTTCCCTGTTTTTGTTGTCTATCTATTTTAGAATACTAAGGCATGATTTATTATTATTCAATTGGAATGTATCTTTGAATAATTTTATCCATAGCAACTGCAAATGTAACGGGTGTTAATTTGAAAAGTCAATCTAGTAGCATGTGATTTACTGAGAACATTTTCAAGTATGTCGTAAATTAAAATTTACTACTTAACCTACGAAGTCGTATATTTTGACAGATTCATACATACAAATAAATAACAAATGTGATTGACATTATCAAATGTCATTTGGATTTACGTTTATGGAACAACAAACACATACTAATATATATGCGTCTTATTCTATCAAAATTTCAAAGTAACCTAGATTGACTTTTCAAATGAACACACGTTATGACATTGATATACTGTCATTTATATTTTATATTCCTTGAAAAAGGCATCATTTGCCGAAACATGTAGGGTTGTTTTAAATATATATATTTTGAAGTAAAACCAGACCTTAAATCGCCAACAAAATGAATTTACGATACAAAGGTCACGAAATAATTATTTATATATATATATATATATATATATATATATATATATATATGTATATATAACGTGTGTATAAATTGTCGCAAAAGCTACACGCAGCGACGTTCTTCGTTTGGTTCTGAATAAAAAATCTTAATGTTAAAATGTCGTATCATGCTTCGTTTGTTTTCACGGGGTTTTTGAAGTTCAGACTTTTAGTGCGTAACTAACCTCTGCTCTTCTATATCTGTTAATAGAGATAGATGCAATTTAGTTTAATGGAAAAATTTTTACTAGTATTATTTCGTAAACGTTTTCTTTTTATTTAAAAGCTTGTTTTAAACATTTATTCATTAACGTACTTCCACGAAAAACACATTTGGCAACGTTGTAGAACAATAAGTTTGTATTTCAAAGTGAGTTCAATCAAAATCATTACTGTCAAATTTTGCATTTACGAATTTACGAAGCATGATACGACATTTTAACATTAAGATTTTTTATTCAGAACCGAACGTCGCTACGTGTAGCTTTTGCGACAATTTATACACACCTTGTATATATATATATATATATATATATATATATATACTGATATATACTGTCGCTCATACGTTTACTGTGTACTCTTTAATAAAAGTTTGTATGATTAAAAGTACTATTTGAATTATATGTTTTCATTTAACAGTGAAGTTTAATGTGAAAAAGTAAAAAATAAACAGAAAGATGTCAAATTTTAAACTACTGCACTGCACTCGCATTATCAGACAATGTTGCTTGTAGAGGTCGGAAGTGTTTTTCACACCTCTCAATCCAATTCATCCCATAATACCCCAATGAGATTGAGATTGAGATTGGGAGATTGAAATGGCTATTCCGTTAACGTCGATATACCTTCCTTTTCTGTTGTAAATAATCAGTTAATACGAACCTTGTTTTTTAAGTAATACCGTTTTAATAGTTAAAAAAATTGAGCGATATTTTTATGAATCTTATTTCTCATTGAAAATCTCGACGTTAATTTACTTTTCAAGATAATTTCCACCTATATTAAGGCATTTATCGTATCGTACGACCAGCTTCTGTACCCCGTCCTTGTAGAAATTTGCTTTCTGAATTGCTGGCCGTTTTGACGTCGTCTTCGTTGTCGTAGCGCCTACCGCGGGGGAATAAATGGTAATTACTGGGTGCTAGGTGAGAGTTATACGAAGGGTGATCAACTGGATCTCAGCCATTTGACGTAATAAGATCTTCGACTTGATGAGCCACGTGAGGACGAGCATTATCGTAAGGCAAAACTATCACTCTACTGAACATACCACGCTATTGTTTTGAATTGTATGACGCAGTTTGTTTAAGGTCTCGCAAATTCATTTGTCTAATATGCCCAAAACACTACCGATAATTAAGCGCTCTAACGCAATTTCATAGATAACATCTTGAAGCACGAAGAAATATTAGATAATGATGAAATCTAAAGAATCAATGTCCTCGAATTTCTCATTAACTTTCTGCAACGGTTGCTCGCTTTGTCCCTCATAGTGCACGATTGGACGGTTATGTTTCAATGCTCTAAGTTTTTTCTATACACTTGAGTAATCCGCCGATCATTTCGGTCGCTTTTACGTCATTGTATTTAAGAAACGAGTTACGAATGAGCATATTTAACACTCAGCGGCATTTTTAATGGTTTGATGCTTCCGTAATTGGATCTGTGGGTACCAGACAGATACAGGTACTCGAGCGCATGGCTACAGCAGCCCTATTTCAAGACAATACTTACCTAAAGAATGTGTTTTATGACATGTTTCAGATCGTGCTGGAAATCGACATTTTCTCCCCTTACTGAATAGTTATTTAGTAGAATTTTTATGTCACCAACTGATGCTGCAATATTAACCACACACCGATAAGGAAAAGTTTCTCCTGCAGGCCGCTGAACAAGAATTCAAATCTATCCAATTTTACTTTATTGTTTTGTTTCAATTTTTCGGGCGCCACGTCCATGCTAACCGTTTCCTTCGATTTCATTTACGTAAAATCAGTTTTCGAGTAACAATAATTTATACCTCTATTTTACAATGGAAACTTGAACAAGATTTCATTTCGAAACGTTTACCTTGACAGCAATTTGTGACTCTGCTTTTCACCTATTTCATTTGCTCAAATTATGATTTCACTATTCTCTACTTGCATCGGTATTCTTTATCGAAAACTTATTTTCCATTGTTTGCATAATATACAGCTGTCCTTGAATTAAAAAGACAATGGATGAAAAATGGAAAGATGTAATTATATAGAATATGAATCTAACCTATTACTACGCGAACCTCAAAATTCAGAACCTCCCTGTTACCCTGTGAATGTTCCGCCTATGAATTCAAAATATTCCGAATTCATAAATAACAAATATTTACCTCTATTGAAGTTACACACACACCGTATGTTTACATACGTAACAGCTGTCGTTTTTCCATAAACTATAACATCATGTCTGCTAAGTGAATTATCAAAGATTAAGATTTGTAATTTACAAACCATGCTAAAAATAATTTTTGGACTTTTAGAACTGACACCATTTCATGTGTATTACGAGAATTTTTTTTTAGTAGGAGAAGTAAGAAACATAAAATATAAATATCGATTCAGAATGCGGTTATTGTGTTTAAAGGCATGTTTGTTTATAAAAACGATAACATTGTGTTATGGTAGGGTTCTATAACCTGATAGCGAATGTCAAGTAAATTTTTAAATATAATATATTAAAAGAACATGCAGGATGTGTACTTTACGGGCATTTAACGTACAATCCATTATCTTTAATCGAAAAATTGTGTCGTATGTAACGATCGACACAAGACCAAAACTTAAAGCGAGACACAACAATAATAATAATAACAAGCTATTCTCTTTGTTATTGTGGAGTCAGTTTTAAGGTATCGTCTCTGATCGTATTTATGATATATTCAGTCGCAACAAAATTTCTTTAAATATCTTAATAATTTTTTTTCAGGCTTACGAGAGGGAATTTGAAAAAAATATATATTCTATATAATTTAATTTTTTTTTTCAAGGGCACCGGGTATATAACAAGTGTTCATTTGAAAAGTTAATCTAGTAGCATGTGATTTACTGAGAACATATATATATATATATATATATATATATATATATATATATATAATGTGTTCTACATTTTACGGCACTAATTAATCGAATTTCTTAATAGAAAAAATTCGCCCTTAAGCAGGATTCGAACCCACGTCCATGGCTTGCCGGATCATTGCTTTAACCACTAAGCTATCAAGGGATTGTGATTTCGAGTTTTAATATAGTTTTGCATCTAGAATAAAATATCTCTTTGATTATCTTGCATCTAAAAATTGCTATTTAAATAAATATGGAAATTTAGGACAAAAAATAGGTTTAAATATTACACAAGCACATATAAAAGAGACAAAAGCACTCCATAAATTAGTATTTGAATGTGAAGGCGACAGAAATAATAGAAAAAGACTACGTGAATTTACAGGGTTCGATTTTAAAGTTGTAGAACGAGAAAAAGATAACGTAATTCCTGACGTCCAACCCAGCGCCGAACCCGAAGTGCGGAAAAAAACTGAATATGCTATGAATAATTTAACGTTAGGAGAATTAAGTTTGATTTGTAATGTGTTGGGTATTGAAAATAATGCGAAGAATAAGGAAGAATTAATTGATTTTTTATGCAAAAAATGAAATGACTTGTCTGTTTTAACACAAAAAGATGTTTCTAGTAATGATGACGGTGAAAAACAGAATGACGTAAATGAATTAATCCAAAATGAGGGTGACAACGAAGACGAAAATGCAAATTTAAATGAAGTAAACGATGCTAGTGGGATTAGCATAGTAGAATCTCATTCGCGCTCTCACAATATGACGCCAAAATTTATGATGACTTTTAAAGATGTTGAGGAGACAGTAGCCACTTATGACGGAGGAAGTACCTATCCAATTAATAGATGGATTTCTGAGTTCGAGGAAATCGCCACATTGATGGATTGGAACGACGTTGAGAAATTGATTTACGGAAAAAGGCTATTGAAAGGCGAAGCGTTACTTTTGTGCGTTCTGAAAGAGGAATAACATCGTGGGAAATATTAAAAACTAAATTAAGAAATGAATTTAGCAGATCTGTAAACAGCGCTACACTGCACAAGATGTTATTAACTAGGAAGAAACGAAGAGATGAAACCTTACAACAATACCTACTGAACATAAGAGAAATAGCAGCACAAGGAAATATTGAAGAAGATGCACTGATTAACTATGTAGTAGATGGCATTATTGATGAAGAAATTAACAAAACTGTTTTATACGGTGCAAAATCCATCGAAGAACTCAAGGAAAAGTTGAAGCATTACGAAAAGCTAAAAGAAAAGCAGTCCAAAGAATTCAAAGAAAAGAGACCAGTGAAGGAAAATAAACCAAGGCAAGCCACAAGCAAACATAGAGAAGATGAAGTTATCAGATGCTTCAATTGCGGAAAAATAGGTCATCAATCTAAAAATTGTTACAATAGAGATAAGGGTATAAAATGTTTTGCGTGTAACGAATATGGTCACATATCCAAAAACTGTCAAAGACAAAACAGAAGCCAACAAAGAACAGATGAAGAACACGAGGAAGTTAGACGATCGTACGTTATTGAAAAGCGAAAGGAAGAAGTACCAGGTTATACGAAAATAGTTTTAAATGATCAGTTTCACTTGAATGGTTTGGTCGATACCGGAAGTGATTTCAATATACTAAATGCTAGTACATTTCTGCAAATAGGAGCACCGAAATTCCATGAATCACATTTATCAATAAAGGGCATTGGCAATAGTTGCATTAAGACATTAGGGAGATTCACGACCAAAATCACAATCGATGAATGTAACTTTACTACCGACTTCTACATTGTTTCAGATGATGAAATGCCCATGAAGCTGATTATAGGAAAGCCGATACTTGAGAAGGTGACATTAATCATAGATTCAGAAAGCATCAAAGTGGTGCAAAAGAGTGAAGAAGTGGTTACGAAAAATACAAATGAAACTAACGAACTACCTGACTTGTTTCTGATTGATGTAGGGAACAATCTGGATGTTGGAAAATCAGAATATTTGAGGGACATAGAAAACATGATCAGCAAATACCATCCAAAAGAACCAAAAGAAACGAAAGTAATTACCAAAATCATTTTGACTGATGAAATACCTGTTTACCAACAGCCGAGAAGACTTTCACATTCAGAAAAGGCAGAAGTTGACAAGCAGATTACAGAATGGCTTCAAAAAGGTATTATACGTCCAAGTGTTTCCGATTATGCAAGCCCAATTGTTTTGGTCAAAAAGAAGAATGGAAGCACACGCATATGTGTTGATTATAGGCGATTGAATAGAAAGGTGGTCAGGGATAGATATCCTTTACCCATCATCGAAGACCAAATAGATAAATTGTCGAAAGCAAAAATATTCACAACGCTAGATTTGAAAAATGGTTTTTTTCATGTGCCTGTGACGGAAGAGAGCATAAAATACACATCTTTTGTAACGCCGAATTGACAGTTTGAATTTTGAAAACACCATTTGGGTACTGTAATTCGCCAAGCGTATTCCAAAGATACATAAACGATGTGTTCAGACAACTTATGCTAAAAGGAATTGTATTATCTTACATGGATGATATTATAATTCCAGCGAAAAATATAGATGAGGCTTTTCAAAAATTAAAACTTACATTAGATACTGCCCAAGAAAATGGTCTAGAAATAAATTGGGAGAAGTGTCAATTTATGAAGACAAACGTAGAATATCTTGGACACGAGATTGAAAACGGAATGGTAAAACCATCCTTTAAAAAGATTGGCGCCGTTATAAATTTTCCAGAACCAACTTCCATCAAGAAAGTCCAAAGTTTCCTGGGACTGACGGGCTATTTCAGAAAATATGTAAAAGATTATGCTGCGATAGCTAAACCTTTGACAGATCTACTGAAAGAAACTACTAAAAGAGAGGTTAGCCACCGAACCTGTACTTAAAATATTTAATCATGAATACGAAACGGAGTTACATGTCGACGCATCTCAGGAAGGTTTTGGAGGCGTTCTTTTACAAAAGAATCCTGAAGACGGTAACTTACATCCTGTTTATTTTTGGAGTAGAAAAACAAACGACGCCCAAAAGAAATATCACAGTTATGAACTTGAAGTGTTGGCTGTGATCGAAGCAATTAAGAAGTTCAGAGTATACCTTTTAGGAACAAAATTCAAAATTTTGACCGATTGCGCTGCTTTTGCCGCTACGATGAACAAAAAAGAATTGTGCACAAGAGTTGCCAGGTGGGCATTATTATTAGAGGAATTTGACTACATGATCGAACACAGACCTGGAGACCGCATGAAAGATTGTGATGCTTTGAGTAGAAATCCTATAACGATGATTGTGCAGAATTTCTTGAAAAAATAATGAAAGCACAACGAGAAGATGAGCATCTTAAAGCTATCCTGAAAATACTAGAATGTCAATCCTATGAAGACTACGAAGTCGACAAGAATATTTTATATAAACAAGGAAATGGACAAAAATTATTTGTTGTGCCGGCGAGTATGCAACGTCAAATAATCAAAAATGCGCATGAGAATGGACACTTTTCTGTTAAGAAAACCAAAGAACTAATCATAAGAGATTACTATATTCCAAGTTTGGATGAAAAAATAAAAAACGTTATATTGAACTGTATACCTTGCATATTAGGTGGACGAAAATCAGGCAAACAAGAAAGTCTACTAAATCCTATTGAAAATGGAGAAGTACCACTTCAAATCTACCATGTTGACCATCTATGACCTATGACACAAACTGGAAAGGGGTATAAATACTTATTCGTTGTAGTGGATGCATTTTCTAAATTTGTATGGCTATACCCAACAAAAACCACTTCCACTAAAGAAGTATTAGAAAAGTTGGAGATGCAGAAAGCAATTTTTGGGAATCCTGGAACGATAATATCGGATAGAGGAACAGCCTTCACGTCTAAAGATTTTACACAATATTGTGATAATGAAAAGATAGCTCACATTAAGATTACCACAGGTGTGCCCAGAGGCAATGGACAAGTGGAACGCATAAATCGTATTATTATACCCACTCTGACAAAATTAACGATTGAGAACCCAAAAAATTGGCACAAACATGTTAGAAAAGTGCAAGAAGCTTTAAATAGCACCTACCAACGTAGTATAAATACGTCGCCATTCCAATTACTTTTTGGAGTGAAAATGCTTAGATCAGCAGATGCAAAACTAATAGATATAATCGAAGAAGAATATCGTCAAACTTTTGCTGACGAGCGACAAGATTTGCGAAAAAACGCAAAAGAACAAATAAAAAGAGTGCAAGAAGAAAACCGAAGGATATTTAACAAAAAGAGAAAAAAACAAAGAATATATTAAGCAGGGGACATGGTCGCAATTCGCAGAACTCAATTCCAAAGTGAATCCAAGTTGTTGCCCAAGTTCCTTGGTCCATATCGTGTGACCAGAAGAATTGGTCCAGACAGATACGAAGTCGAGAAATTGGGGCAGCCTATGGGTGCGAAGAGAACAAATTCCAGCGCCGATTTCATGAAGCCATGGTCTCAGGATAGTGGTGAGGATCAATTCGAGGCGAATGGATGGCAGGAAGGCCGAAATGTAGGATCGGCAATACTCGGCGAGGTATCGTCGCCCGAAAGAAGAGTCTCACGCGAGAGTCGAAGTAAGTAAGACGCTAAAAGACGTACGACGTATTTAAAACAATAAATATTAAGACGTGTTATTTTTTTTAGAAACGATCGCCCTAGACAAGAGCCGAGACGAACATTAATTAATATATTCATTTTTATATTATTAAACTACATTAAAATAATAATAAAACAGTGAAAAACCCAGTGTATGTGTTTTGCCTGCACTTAATGAACCAATATTCCTATATATATATATATATATATATATATATATATATATATATATATATATATATACATATATATATATATATATACATATATATATATATATACATATATATATATATACATATATATACAAGTGCTACCTGAGATAACCGACAAACTTAAATGCGTTCTAGAGGTAATTCTGAACAAAAAAGTTCATATGCACTTTAGCTTAATTTCATTTTCGTTCTTTAAATTTGAACAAAATAATTAAACTGTTTCAGTAATGTAATTAATCATGAAATTACATAACAAACTAATAAACTAATATTATAACACTTGCTCGAAATGTTCGCCTCTTCTTTTTAAACATGTTGCCAGTCATTTTATAATATGACAAATATGTTTCATGAGCGTCAGCATGTTTTATCAACATGATGGTGCTCCACCGCATTTTAGTAAGCAAATTATTGAGTTTCTAAATCAAAATTTTCCTGGGCGGTGGACAGGCAGAGGGGAGCCCTGATGTTGCCTTAAAAATCGTGTTTACTAACGGTAAGCCAAACACGCGAGAATTGATCGAAAGAATAGCTGCAGGTGTAGATTCCTTACGAAATGAACTGAGAGACATTAACCGGAAACAGAATATGGCCCAAAGATTAGCAACATATTTAGAAAGAAGACGCGAATATTTCAAGCAATCGTTGTAATATTAGTTTGTTATATAATTTCTTGACTAAATACATTACTGAAGCAGTTTTCTTCCTTTGTTGAAATCTAAAGAACAACAAAAATTAAGCTAAAGTGTATATAAACTTTTTTGTTCAGAATCACCTCTAAAACATATTGTGTAAGTTTGTCGATTACCTCAGGGAACAGCCTGTATATAATCTTAAAAACGATAAAATAACAAATTAGGAATACAGAGAAGAACTAAACATCAGTAGTGACAACTGTAGAATAAAACTAATTAAACATAAAAGCACATGGACAGCAAAGACAAGTAAAAGGTGTACGAGGCTGAAGAAAGTGGAAGGAAATGAAGGGTGCGGCCCAGAAAAACGTTAAAGGGTGAGGTACGAAAAGCATTAGAAGGAAGAAGGAAGAGGATAGGATGGACGGAAATAAGAAAACTTTCAAGAAGCAGTAAACAATAGGGGCATATAAAAATTGGCTATCTGTATGGTATGTATATCCCCTGACTCAAAACCGAGAAGTGGATGGATTTTTTGTTAAATGGTTTGTGTAATTTTAATTTTTTTGCAATATGCCTATTGCTTTTATATGTTCTGTGCCAATTATTAAAGCGTGCATTTCTGTATAGCTTTGGCATGTTATTTTCAACTTCACTTCTTTAAATAAATAAAACCAAGAGTTTAGGTGGGCTTTAAATAAATAACTTGAGAATATACTACAACTTTAATCCATTCCGAAGGTGCGTGCTAGTGTAAGTCGCAATTCTAAATATATAGTAAATACAATGAACTTGTAACAACACCGTTATCTTTTCTTCTATTAATTCAATCGTTTGTTTATAAAATACATTTATGCAGAGTTAGACTGTATACTATTTCTTATTATTTTTACTGTAAATGTCTAAATATGTTCCACAGATTTATTGTTTATTTATCAATTGTAATACCATATAATTCGCAAACACCAATGTTTTTGGAGAAGCAAATAATATTGTTTTAGTAAATAATGATACAGCTTTCGAGTTCTTCACAGTAAATTTAAAGCTAACATTAGCTGAAAATAGAAACAACCAATCTCAGTAAAGTCTAAAGGATAGTAGAGAGTAAATTATTCAAATCTCTCTTCGTCCTAAACTTGATGAACAAGTCCGTTTGCTCTTGTATTTATATCTATTTTGTTGTTTGCGTGAAGTTACACGTTTAGTCGTGTCAGAGAGATAATAAAACATGTACATGAAAAATTGCTACATTTATGTGAATTTCTGAATTCTACATTTACAATGTAATTTTTTTATTATTTATTTAGACATAAGTTAGAGCTAGTTAATGTAGGCACGAACAGATGTCATAGATTTAATTTGAATTTAATGAAATATTAAACATTGATTTGATGACATTTTGCTTATATATATATACAACGTGTTTCACAAAGAATTATATCTAGTTGTCCATGAATTTCTCCTATAAATTATGATGTTTTGGATTCTTGAAATGCGGATATAGATTAAATGGTATGAAAGTTATCTACCTTTCACTGTCAAAATTTATCATCGAGAGATATTTTGATAAAATTAATAACAAGTACAATTAGATTATTAATTTATTTAATAAAAAATTTTTAAAGATGGGATATTAATCAAACAACCAAGGTAACTAACTAATTTGTACAAATTTTAATTATTATAATTTATACGACGTTTCATGTTATCAAAAATATTCTGCGATACATTTGGTGTTATTTCATTACATTTGATTGTAATTGTTAAGTTATTCATTCTTGTCTTATATACTTAATTTTTAAGCAATCCGAAAATAAAAAATTCCAACGGACTAAGACCTAGTGACCTTGCTGGCTAAGCACCTCTGCTTATAACTCGATGAGGGAAGTAATATTCTAAAAGCGCCTAAATTGTCACGAGTTGTATGTGCTGTAGACCCATCCTGCTGGAAGTAACGCCCATTGAATTCGTCTCCTTGCACTTGAGTTAAAATGGTGTTAATAATTGTTGTCGGTATCGTTGGTTATTAATGCTATTGTGAACAAAATATTGGTCCTATTTTTCTACGATGAGATACAGCTAACCATACTTTAACTTTAACAGGATGTAGAAGAACTTCGATGTAATTGTTTGGATTGTTTAATACCATGTTCTGTAATTTTGTTTATTTACAAACTCGCTAAAATTAAACCATGAATCATCAGTAAAAAAAACTCACATCAAGTATTTGGTCGTTATTTAAATTTTCTTGAAAGAAGTTGCAATAATTAAGCCTACCAGCGTGATTTCTAGGTCAGGTCTGTTGAGCAATCGATCTTTGTATGGATACATATTGCTATGAATAGTGGTTTGTAGGTTTAATCCACCACCATCCACAACTAGTTTACCCAACTAGGTTACTCAGCCGGTGAATTTTCAAAATATGAGACATCTAACTTCTCAGGTTCCAATCGGAAAGTCGTGACTGTTTCTACAAAGTTATTTAAGCGCCAGTAAAAAGTTCATAATTTTTTTCCTTATTTATATTTTATAAGTTACTTATTTTTAATTAATTCGCAGTAAAGGCCAGAACATAAAAATCAAACACAGGATAAAATTTAAACTGAATATTTAATACAAAAAAATCAAAAAAGAAAAAAAAATCTATTTTTATAAAATATAAAGATTCTGTATCATACAAAATACATGAGGTAAAATATATTCACTGTAATATTGACAGCTGAGTGAATGAAAAAACTTCCTATTAATGACTCCGATCAAACTGATCTAAAATAATAAAGTTTATTTTTAATTTCTCCCAAGAGAACTATACTGTATAATCAAAATCTGAAACACGTTCAAAATTTACACATGCGCAACTAACATGTACAAAAAAAACCATTTAATCCTCTCAAACAAATTATAATTATAATATGAATATAGAAATGTTAATAATAATCTTTATTATTTATTTCTAATAAATTAAGACCCTTAACTAATTATTTTAATACAATTGAATTACACTTTTAAAAGCTTTTTGAACTAAGACGTCTCATGAATATAATTTTACTTACATAAAAAATTTACTGGAGACACGTTTACGAGAAAAAGTTGTTTAATCAAATACTATATCAAAATTACGAGAATAACAATCTCGTAGAAATATCGGGAATTAATTATAAATACCAACAACAAATGAAAACTATCAAAAACAACCCGAACTAAATTAACTATATATATAGGTAATATATATCTCAAAAAAACAGAACTTTCTCGTAATACAGCAAATCTTGGTCTCCTTGAATTATTAATTTAAATAATTTTTTAAATATTATTTTAGAAAAAATCCATAGCAATATGTAAACGACGCTTCAAAATTCTATTAAAGGTACTAGAAGATACGTTCGTTTAAACTGATAAACGACGAACTGATGTATGTGGGTTTTCTCCAACAAGGTTTTCTACATGTTCAACCATATGTTGCTGTGTACGCGGTTTACAAGAACTTTTGCCTTTTAACACAGATCTTGTGGCTCGAAACTTCTCCACGACTAGACGAATATGATGATCTAAAGCGGTATTATCCACGACTCTGTTAGGAAACTGCAAGTGAAACCGTCGCTTACATTTCGCGTAGGAATATTGCAATTTTCCGTTAAGAAATTGTGCACTTCGAAAATATGCTTCAACAATAAAAATATTTTCTTGCAATGTGTACATTATTTCGTAGTATTGGTTATTAAGTAAAAAAACTATTTGTAAGAAAAAAATATATTGCTAGTTATATATATAGAGTTATAAATAGATGGCACGTGGCTTATAATAATTTGTAAGTACTAGTTACTCAGTGTCTACTGAGATTAAGTTCTCTTTGAAACACGTTGGATATATATATATATATATATATATATATATAATAAAATAAATTAAAAGCGGGCAAGCGGTCTGTCAATTGGCTGGATTTAATCTAATCAATTTTATTGTCCTTGTACGTCAATTTTATTATTTTTTTCAATTTTACATTTTTATCTCCGGAAGAAGCAACAAAGTTGTTGCGAAATATAGGGATATTTAATAAATGAGCTTTTTAATTGACAGACCGCTTGCCCGCTGTTAATTTATTTTATTCAATATATTACGGTCGATAATTTCGTTTAAATTATATATATATATATATATATATATATATATAAAATAAAGTTTCTTTAAATAAAAAAAGTAAAATTCCTTTGAGAGATTATCGGATTTTCGTACCCTAGACATCACTATTTGTCGCGCCCTTAAAACATCTATGAGGTAAGTGACCCTTATGCTTTATGCGGCATCCATGTTCGTTATCTATGCATTTTTCCGTTACTAATACATGAACTATATCTTTAGCAAGCAACCTTTAAATCGCGGTGGCCCCCTTTTTAGATATAGCTCAGTCAGGTTAACAACGTTTCGTCAAGAAACCCACGCTGTCTTCACTAGATCCGTGGTTAACTTATAGGTTTATGAGCAAAATTTTGAAAAATTATCAAAGTCAGTTTTCGCGAGTTTTGGTGCTTGCACGTAGTACGTAGCAAGGTGTCCTTGAAATAAAAAGACAACATATGAAAAATTGAAATATCTAATTATATGAATCCAAAATATTGAGTCAACAGTGGACGAAATCTCGACCAAGAAGGAAGCAGTGTCAAGGCCGTGGTTCCAGCCTGGAATCCCAGAGCGACTAATATTTAACTACTTCATGCGCCTCCATAATCATTCGACATTAATCTTATTGAATATTATTGGGATGAGATAGGAAGAAAGATTCACAAAGGGAACAGCTTAAAAGAATAATACTACAAGAGTAGAATGTCATTAATGAAGAATTTGCCAGAAACTTGGTCCACGGAAGGCGTTTTATTAGAAGTTTTACAAGCTAAAGGTGGCAGCATAAATTACTAATGAATCGAGTGGAGCTTTACATGTACATTTTTTGTGTACGGAAACTTTTTTGACTCTGTCTTTAAATATGTTTATCATCTTTTATTTATTTCTGAGAATAAAATGTTATCTTTTTTATACTAGTATATTCAGTTACTTGATATATTTCCTGTATTAATATTTCTGCTGTAAATATTATAGTAACTAAGTTAGAAGCATGTACTGAGATGCTCTTTGTTGTGTAGTGACTTTTTTTAATTCAATGTACATAAACTATACCAAAAAATTTCCAAAATGTTTATTATTATATTTATTTTCAAAGTGGACAAGTATGATTCGCTTTAAATTGAAAAAGAAAAAAAAATACGTCATTTGAAAATGTTTTTTTAAAGTTTACTAACAACGCTCTCTATAAGGAGGATTTTTAATGCAATCGTGACCATGTTGTCAGGAGATATCAAGCAGTTAAGTGCTGCTAAAAATACGAGTATATGTCGTAGGGATTATGTAGTACTTATAGTCATGTCCATTACTAATCATGTTGATTAAGAGTGTGCGGGGTGAATATATTGTCTATTGCCGACATTTTGCGCTGCAAAAATTTTATCATCAAGTGGAAAAGGCATTATGAACGGTGGAAATATATGAAACGTATTGTTTGTTTTAATAAGAGAAGAGCAAATCCTTGTACGAGAGTTGTTATTTATGTATACGGAAAACAAACAAAAACTAAATCTCAAGACATGTGACATGTCACAAAATATTTCACACTATTGTGACATATTTTGAGCTTTCAATACATTCGGCAAAGTAGACACTGTACATGTTTAAAAACTTGTTTGATATTATTCAGCATAAATACATAGTATGTATTATTATTTCTTAGAAAATTGGCATTAAACACCGACTGTAGCTGTTTTGAAAACTTTTCTAAGAGGAATTACCTCTTCTTTTACTACATATAATACACAAAAAAATCATAATATAGTCCTGGTGAGTGCTGTGTTGGCAAATCAGATGCTTTCCTATCAAGTTTATTCGAGGCACTATTTGTAGCACAAACTTCAAAAGGAAACAATGCAGTTGCGATGGAAAGTTCGTGTAGGCAATGCTTTTTTAAGTGGAAGTTGTAAAGGTTAGTGTTGGTTTACAAAGTTTAAGAGTGAATAAATTCAGTTTGGATCATGTACCCCTTTCCAGTCGACCTTCGACGATGGATAATGATATTTTACATAGAATATTTGAACAAAATACGTATTCAACATCAGTGGGATTTGAAGAAATATTAAATGTATCGGAATAGTCAATTCTGAAACATATTCACAATTTATAATTTGTTTTCAGATAGGCCGGGTGGATGTTGCATGAAATAATGAAACGCAATTTGATGTATCAGATTGATATTTATTCATTAATACTGGTATGAAATGAAAACCATTCATTTTAATAATAATAATAATAATAATAATAATAATAATAATGCACACACCACTAGGACCGGTCCTGGGCGGTAACCTGGCTAGGCTGCCGTTAACAGCACACACACGTTCGACGTGTGTGCAGTGCCACCGCAATGGCGGAAAACGTTAAGATGGCACAAAGTGTGACCGTCGTCGACCGAAGTAGCCGCTAAGAGTGTTCCCTCGGTTAGCGAAGAGCAACCCCGTGCAGGGTGCGCTTCGCTGGTCTGCGCCTTGTCTCGATGGGGCGGGGGTCGGGCCGTCGAAGTACTGCACGGAAAATAAAGACGTTGTCGGGAAAGGGTTGGCGGCCCTGCGCAACAGCTGGTTCCCCGATCTCTCAAAATTAACGCGACCGGTCAATAAACACGCGCACGAGCGCGCCAACATACAACACCCTACACTTGCGCGTTCGCACAAACATAAAACCACACACCCAGAGAGAGGCGCAAGCTGCCAGCAGCAACCAACACACAAGTTCATACCCAGAAAGAGACACAAGCTGCTAGCAGCGGACAACACATATGTTCACACCTTGAAAGTACTGGTAAGTATCTACTATAATCAATATTAATATAAAATAAATGAATGATAGATAACTATGCCATCCATCTTGTTCGAATGAACCGATGGGGTAAGATAATGGCAACCAAGAACGAATGGTTCTTGTGAGTGGAAGAGATAATAATAATAATAATAATAATAATTTATTAATCTTAAATATCATTAACAAATGTATAAAAACATACATATTTTTGGATCGCTTAATAATAAAAAATGAAAATGGATTCACTATAATAAACCTATAACAAAGAGGGCGTATATACAGTCTGGATAATTAGCCGTAAGAATTGTAAATCCGGATTTTGTATATTTAATATAAATACATATATAAATTTCGGTATTGGTTTTTCACAATAACTGACGGGTCACGTGATAAACAGTTACTTCGAGCCAGCAAAATTTAAATTACAATAATATCTAATAATCCTAGTAATTCTCTCGATTACGTGTATATTTTATGTTACCAGAACTAGACATGGTTGCCAGGTGGGATTCTGTCAAATGTCATTCAAATTAGTTGTTTACAACGAGTTAATATTTATATCTATAAGTTCCAATTTCATTATATTTATACATCGATATACCGTGAGTTTCTTCTATCCCTGAACATAACATATGAATATATCTATGTTCAGTTTTATAATAAATGCTTCAATGCATGGGAACGTTATGCAACCAAAATTTCGGGTGACATCACTTGTAATAAGGCATTTTAATTGTCAGTGTCAACAAAGTGAAAATAATAATAATTTATTTAATATTTAACTTACACAAGCAATATTCAAATAAATTTTATGATAAATTGAAAAACAGTTTGTTTTTATTTATAATTAATTCTTTAACTTTTTAATAAATGTTCGAAATGTCCACCTGCACATTTTATACAATATACGAGTCGATTAGGAAATTCCTGTAGAGTGTGTTAAAAGATCTGGCTTGGTTTGTAATTCGTCGCAGGCTGCTCTTATGCGTGCTTTTAAATCTTCAATGTTAGTGAAAGCTAGATGATTATAAATTTTAGATTTAAGATATCCCCAAAGAAAAAAGTCATAACGCGATAAATCTGGCGAACGGGTCGGCCAAACTATCAGATCATACCTCCCTATCCATCGACCAGATGCTGCAGTTGAATGAATTTGGGCTCCATCCATTTGAAACCAATGATCTTCAATAACTAAATTTTCAATTCGAGGAACAATACGTGTTTGAAGTAATTCCAAGAACTTTGGAATTAAAATTTGTGTCAATAAAGTATGGTCTCACAAGTTCAGTGTTCATTATATCTGCCCATACATTAACTCTAGCATTATTTTGTGTGTATGTTAAATTTTGAATATTATCATTCGTCCGTGACCAGTATCTAAAAATGTAATTAAAAAGATAAAATTAAGTTAAGAATTTAGCGAAATAAGGAGCTTTATACCATACCGAATAATTTTGACAGTTAACAGAACCATTTAATGTAAAAGACGCGTCATCAGTGAAAAGTATTTTCTTTAATATATTATGATTTTTATTTAATAAATTAAATAGTGTTTCGCAAAAATCAACGTCTTATTCTATCTTCATGAAATAATTGTTGGTGATTAGAAAACTTGTAAGATTTATATTTTGTTTGGGAATTTAAATACAGACGTCTGAAATATTAAATTTTACTTAATGATGTTATGGGGCATTCTTCAATGTAACATAACACATTTAATTTTAGGTCTTCTGAAAAAATGTGTGGTGGTTTTAATTTTCTTTCTGTGTGTATTTATTATGCAGCCATCAGAATCAAATTTCCTAGTAATCGCCTGAAATGTTCCGATAGATGATATGGGTCTGTCAAGATATTTGATAGAAAACAGATCTCGCACTTTCCTTAAACTATTTCCAGCTTTATGCCAGTTTATAATTAGTATTTTTTCATCTTATATATATTTTTTAAATTAGGTGAATACAAATGTTAAATACTAAAATATTTAAAATGTAATTTCTTTTATGCACATTACTGACATTGATTTTGACATTTGTCGAAACACATAATCAAGTGATGTTGGTTGCATAACATTTCCATGTACTGAGGCGTTTTTTTTTAACTGAACATAGGCTATGTTTAGAGATAAAAAAACTAACGATATAAGATCAGTTGTTTTCAAGTCTAAATCATGCCTAAACCGTTCGGTAAACAAGCGAAAGAAATCATTCTATCATTCATTGGATATTTCGAAATAGAACGCGATAATAATGGATCATTACTCCTGCTTTCTGTTGTTCGACAGGTATTATTTGCTATTATTTAAATTATAAACATATCTAGTCCAAAGCGAAAACGGACTAAAAATTAGCCTGTCGCAGATTTTCATCAATGTGTAATTAGAAACATAGTTTATGACATGTATAAAAACAGTAAGTTTGAAGTAATTTATTACTTATATTTATAAAATAAATATTTCAATTAATTACAGAACAGTATATTACGATATCACCTTGGAATAATACCCTCAAAGAAAAGGACCTTTTTTTCTGGTGGTAATATATCTTTATGGAATAGGTTTTCATTACAAGAAGGATGTAACGAGCATTAATGGAACTCCCACATATTGCATTAAAACATGTTACGTTCTTGCCACAATATGTTTGTATGAAACATGAACATTTATGTAAGTTGGTTGCAGAAAAATATGGACAAGTGGTTTCTCGGCCAATTTCTACCCTACCATTGTATATCTAACCCCATAGAACTCATAGGGGGTACAATAGAAACATCTTAGGTACAACAATAATATAGAAAAATATGGTAGAAAAGAAGAACGCGTATAATTATGGAAAAAGGCATTAACCCAAGCAGTCAATGACATTTGGGCTGGCAGTATTAACCGTTGCGAAAAAGAAATTCAAAAACTGTGGGATAAGGAAGTGGGGTTCAAAAGGCAAACCATTTATAATCAACGAATGTAAAACTGATTAAGAAGACACTGTAAATGTCAAATAAAACTAGTATTTCATATTAATATTGTGTTCTTTTTATTTATATCATATGTTTATTATAATTTGATTACAAGCCTTTAAATCTCGAATATGTGTTTTATTTTTGTATATGTAGTCTAAAATAAATTAAAGTATATTAATAGGAGTTTTTAATATTTTAAAATGACATAAACGTAACCTCATAGATTATTTACTAACACGAGGTGACTCAAAGCAATGCAGATTTGTCAACCCTGTTTCGTAACTATCACGTGAGTCGTCTGTCATTGTGAAAGACCTATATAAGCAAAGTCCTATTTATTATGAGATTTTGCATTTCAGAGAGGTTATTCAGTCTAAGTATTGCTAACAACTAACAAATTCGGGTGGAGTAATTAAAGAAAAACGGAATTGTTTTCAGCATTAAAATGCGGCAGTACGCGCTTCTTTGCATTCAAGATGACGTGGAAGTGGCCTTAAAGAGCACTTCAATTTTAAATTTGCAATGTTTTGAAGAGGCTAGTAATTGACTCCCTGAAAGTTGAAAGTTGACTCCTTGAAAGTTGAAAGACTGTCGCATCAAAAATAGTTACCGAGTTCATTGTATATAATATTCCAAGTTTACATTCATTTTGTTTTTAAAATACAAGAGAACTTTTCGACAGACTAAATTCTTAGAGCTGAATGAAATGCACAAGAGACAGAAAAGACGTGTTTTAAATTTATTATTTGCTTCATGCAGAAACTATCAATAGCGAGCAATACTACAAAACCTTGAGAAATCCATCGAGTGCTATTTAAGAATTAGGTATGCACAGACCATTCTTATGTATGTTTTTATATTTTGATGAGTTGAAAATTTGTAAGGAATGTGCGTGCGGGAATAACAGGAAAATTCTTAATACAGTACGTATAAGTATACCGCCTGATTCTGACCAAACGCAACGATCCGAACGTATGAATATTTCTCCCGCTTCGAATACAATTCCCCTGAACGCGTTTAGCCAATCACAAACCAGTCTGTCGCGCAACCATTTAAGAACTAATGTCACAAATTAGTGTCACCACTGTCACCCTATACGGAGTCTCTTAAGCGTTTGAATAGTGAAAATAAGAAAATAAGAAAAGAAAATAGACATTACTGGTTCTGTACAAAATTTAAAACCATTATTCCCAAATCGCAGAGTTCCTAATGATACGTTCATTTTAGTATGCGCTGCAATAGAACTAAATTCAAATTTGACAGTTAGCGATATTTCCAACGATTTAGGCATATGCTGCTCTTCCGTTAACCGCATACTAAAATTAAATGGTTTTCGTAATTATAAATATTCCAAACATCATCAATTATTTTACGGCGATTAGTTTAAACGGACGAATTTCCGTTATTATATAATTAATTTCTCATTATGAACAATTTATTTTATTATCTGTAAGAGTAAATTTTTCTTAACATTGCTAGAATTTAATTTAGTTTTTATTTATATCTGAAGTTTATTTAGTTTACTATGAACAGTTTTTGTGACCTTTATTATTAAAATTTAATTTATTAAATCTCTTGATGCCTTATTTGCAATTTTCTTAACCGCTTATTAATAATTTCATTACGCTTTGTAGAATAACGTATTGCAATTTACTCATTACCATAACACAGGACTAAACAATTTATAGTCCTTTAATAGTAATTTGGTAATCAGATAATTTTTCTTACGCGGCTCCATAATATGTAAGTATGTATGATATATGACATTGATGTTGACACGCCTACAGCATTCAGGGGAATTGTATTCGAAGCGGGAGAAATATTCGTACATTCAGGCCGTTGCGTTTGCTCAGAATTAGGCGGTATAATTGGTGATTGCAATATTTCCTTATGCAATAAAGGTTTAGAAGATCAGAAATGTGTTGTCTTTCACAACTTTAACTGTTTTACAATTCGAGTTGGTACAGACTGTGACTTGAAATCTGAAACTGGCAGAAACAAGAAAAATCTCCGACAACAACATAAATCAATAAACTCTCAAATGCGCATTTCGACAAATAAGTTGTCGAATCACTATTTAACACTAGATTGCTCTACTGAAGATGGAAACGTAGTTGCCGAAATACGTATTTAGAGTTGATTGATTTATATTGTGGCTAGAGATTTTTCTTGTTTCTATATGTTTCAGTTCTACAATCTCTAGCAATGTACTTTTAATTTAAACATTAATAATCGTTTGCTAGATTTTGCTACCGGCAAACGTAACAATAATAAACCCAAAAGTGGCTCTTACATTTTGCGCAAGATGTTCTGGACAAATACAAAACCAACGAGTCAGACCCAGACTAGAAGTGAAGATGGTCATGCGGTTCCATTCGAAACGTTGTCAAAAATTTATTCAGTTTAAAAATAAGAAAAAAGGCGTCACCGTGTATGTTATAACTTTGTTTGTATGCAGTGGTCTGCGCGACACGGAACTCGTAGAGGATAAAAGACCTACCAGATGATATTAAAAGAAAGATGGTCTGAAAAGCAAGCTACTAAATCTATTGCGGTTGCTTTCATAAACAAAATCAACAGAGAAAATAACTAATTAAGTAAACTATAACAAGCTAATAAACAAAACGTCTATGAATTTCATAAGTCAATTCTTTAAACAATCTTGAACAATCAAAATAAGAAAAAGAAAATAAATATTTGGCACAGCCTCAACTTAAAAAAAAAAAAAGAAACTGTTGAGATCTTTTTCGTTTCCCCTTACATCTAATAAACATTTTTTTATCTAATTGTACTAAAATAACATACGGTATAACAAACGTCAATTCATAAAACATAGATGAGATGTCATAAGGAAAATTTAAATTATCATGGGCTATAATACAAAGTTAAATATAAAAGCAAAATCAATTTTTCATAGTGTATAGTAAAAAAAAATGAATTACTTCACAGAAAAAGAAAAGAATCACAGCTATTACGATTAACTAGCGATGTTTAAGAAAGGAAATGAGGTCAAATTTATGTAAATTTAATTACTTGAATCAAATAAAAATTAACAATCAAAATTTTGAGTGCGAAAGGGAATAGCTAATTTCTTATTTATCAAATGTAACAGAAAATATTAAAATAATATAACTCTGATTACTCAATCGGTACATTAAAATTACAAAAGCAAAATTATGAAGTCTAATTAATGATTTTATATAACGAAATCTGCCCATACGGTTGGTACACAAAGAGAAAGCGTTCTACTACACAAAATGGCCGTCGTAAAATGTCTTTCTTCGAGTTACTTGAATATTGTGTTCTTTTTATTTATATCATATGTTTATTATAATTTGATTACAAGCCTTTAAATCTCGAATATGTGTTTTATTTTTGTATATGTAGTCTAAAATAAATTAAAGTATATTAATAGGAGTTTTTAATATTTTAAAATGACATAAACGTAACCTCATAGATTATTTACTAACACGAGGTGACTCAAAGCAATGCAGATTTGTCAACCCTGTTTCGTAACTATCACGTGAGTCGTCTGTCATTGTGAAAGACCTATATAAGCAAAGTCCTATTTATTATGAGATTTTGCATTTCAGAGAGGTTATTCAGTCTAAGTATTGCTAACAACTAACAAATTCGGGTGGAGTAATTAAAGAAAAACGGAATTGTTTTCAGCATTAAAATGCGGCAGTACGCGCTTCTTTGCATTCAAGATGACGTGGAAGTGGCCTTAAAGAGCACTTCAATTTTAAATTTGCAATGTTTTGAAGAGGCTAGTAATTGACTCCCTGAAAGTTGAAAGTTGGCTCCTTGAAAGTTGAAAGACTGTCGCATCAAAAATAGTTACCGAGTTCATTGTATATAATATTCCAAGTTTACATTCATTTTGTTTTTAAAATACAAGAGAACTTTTCGACAGACTAAATTCTTAGAGCTGAATGAAATGCACAAGAGACAGAAAAGACGTGTTTTAAATTTATTATTTGCTTCATGCAGAAACTATCAATAGCGAGCAATACTACAAAACCTTGAGAAATCCATCGAGTGCTATTTAAGAATTAGGTATGCACAGACCATTCTTATGTATGTTTTTATATTTTGATGAGTTGAAAATTTGTAAGGAATGTGCGTGCGGGAATAACAGGAAAATTCTTAATACAGTACGTATAAGTATACCGCCTGATTCTGACCAAACGCAACGATCCGAACGTATGAATATTTCTCCCGCTTCGAATACAATTCCCCTGAACGCGTTTAGCCAATCACAAACCAGTCTGTCGCGCAACCATTTAAGAACTAATGTCACAAATTAGTGTCACCACTGTCACCCTATACGGAGTCTCTTAAGCGTTTGAATAGTGAAAATAAGAAAATAAGAAAAGAAAATAGACATTACTGGTTCTGTACAAAATTTAAAACCATTATTCCCAAATCGCAGAGTTCCTAATGATACGTTCATTTTAGTATGCGCTGCAATAGAACTAAATTCAAATTTGACAGTTAGCGATATTTCCAACGATTTAGGCATATGCTGCTCTTCCGTTAACCGCATACTAAAATTAAATGGTTTTCGTAATTATAAATATTCCAAACATCATCAATTATTTTACGGCGATTAGTTTAAACGGACGAATTTCCGTTATTATATAATTAATTTCTCATTATGAACAATTTATTTTATTATCTGTAAGAGTAAATTTTTCTTAACATTGCTAGAATTTAATTTAGTTTTTATTTATATCTGAAGTTTATTTAGTTTACTATGAACAGTTTTTGTGACCTTTATTATTAAAATTTAATTTATTAAATCTCTTGATGCCTTATTTGCAATTTTCTTAACCGCTTATTAATAATTTCATTACGCTTTGTAGAATAACGTATTGCAATTTACTCATTACCATAACACAGGACTAAACAATTTATAGTCCTTTAATAGTAATTTGGTAATCAGATAATTTTTCTTACGCGGCTCCATAATATGTAAGTATGTATGATATATGACATTGATGTTGACACGCCTACAGCATTCAGGGGAATTGTATTCGAAGCGGGAGAAATATTCGTACATTCAGGCCGTTGCGTTTGCTCAGAATTAGGCGGTATAATTGGTGATTGCAATATTTCCTTATGCAATAAAGGTTTAGAAGATCAGAAATGTGTTGTCTTTCACAACTTTAACTGTTTTACAATTCGAGTTGGTACAGACTGTGACTTGAAATCTGAAACTGGCAGAAACAAGAAAAATCTCCGACAACAACATAAATCAATAAACTCTCAAATGCGCATTTCGACAAATAAGTTGTCGAATCACTATTTAACACTAGATTGCTCTACTGAAGATGGAAACGTAGTTGCCGAAATACGTATTTAGAGTTGATTGATTTATATTGTGGCTAGAGATTTTTCTTGTTTCTATATGTTTCAGTTCTACAATCTCTAGCAATGTACTTTTAATTTAAACATTAATAATCGTTTGCTAGATTTTGCTACCGGCAAACGTAACAATAATAAACCCAAAAGTGGCTCTTACATTTTGCGCAAGATGTTCTGGACAAATACAAAACCAACGAGTCAGACCCAGACTAGAAGTGAAGATGGTCATGCGGTTCCATTCGAAACGTTGTCAAAAATTTATTCAGTTTAAAAATAAGAAAAAAGGCGTCACCGTGTATGTTATAACTTTGTTTGTATGCAGTGGTCTGCGCGACACGGAACTCGTAGAGGATAAAAGACCTACCAGATGATATTAAAAGAAAGATGGTCTGAAAAGCAAGCTACTAAATCTATTGCGGTTGCTTTCATAAACAAAATCAACAGAGAAAATAACTAATTAAGTAAACTATAACAAGCTAATAAACAAAACGTCTATGAATTTCATAAGTCAATTCTTTAAACAATCTTGAACAATCAAAATAAGAAAAAGAAAATAAATATTTGGCACAGCCTCAACTTAAAAAAAAAAAAAGAAACTGTTGAGATCTTTTTCGTTTCCCCTTACATCTAATAAACATTTTTTTATCTAATTGTACTAAAATAACATACGGTATAACAAACGTCAATTCATAAAACATAGATGAGATGTCATAAGGAAAATTTAAATTATCATGGGCTATAATACAAAGTTAAATATAAAAGCAAAATCAATTTTTCATAGTGTATAGTAAAAAAAAATGAATTACTTCACAGAAAAAGAAAAGAATCACAGCTATTACGATTAACTAGCGATGTTTAAGAAAGGAAATGAGGTCAAATTTATGTAAATTTAATTACTTGAATCAAATAAAAATTAACAATCAAAATTTTGAGTGCGAAAGGGAATAGCTAATTTCTTATTTATCAAATGTAACAGAAAATATTAAAATAATATAACTCTGATTACTCAATCGGTACATTAAAATTACAAAAGCAAAATTATGAAGTCTAATTAATGATTTTATATAACGAAATCTGCCCATACGGTTGGTACACAAAGAGAAAGCGTTCTACTACACAAAATGGCCGTCGTAAAATGTCTTTCTTCGAGTTACTTGACTTAGTAATTAAAAAGAGTTCCAGATTAATGAATTTCGATATTTTTTGGACACACAAAATATACAGATTACCCTTATCTGTCACCTAAAAAATGCAGGTTCTTTTAACGGGATATGTGACTTCTGCTCCAAGCCTTCGGACTTAAACACGTGGTAAAGATATCGGACGCTTAAACTACTCTATTAACGTGGCCTTGCAGAGTTTTATCCCCTAATTAAATAGGGGTATTCTTGACACCCTATAGAAAAGATATCACGAGTCTTATCGATAACAAAAACAACCAAGGGGGATTAATAATAATGAAAAAGATCGTAACATACCAAGTGAAAATCTTGAGATTCGGTTGCAGTTGCCGTTAAATTAATCAATCAAAAACGGAAACTTAATTATATAGGTGCTTTTTACTAAAAAGAAATACCAAAACGATAATGGTAAATTCACAAACAAAAGGACGTCGACTAATTGCAACACCACGTGCATCCTGCAATCTTGCTACCACGAAAGTGGGAAGGTTACGCACTATCTTTTACTCCCTACTCCAAGAATTCTCTCACATATTCCTGGAAACGTAGCTATACGATATTAACGCCAAGAGAATACGGACTCTACTCAACGAAATATTGTAACAATTTGGTATTGTCTGATTAGGTTATGTTGTTGAACGGGACGAGTTTCAGATAGTTGCAGAAGATTTAATATCACTCTTCGTTACATATATCTGTCGATATTTTTCTACTTCATTATGTTCAATATTTGCATCAAGCGATACATTTTATATTATAATTTATCGAATATTTGTAGCAGTGTAACTTTGGTAAGTATTAAGCGCATTTATCTAAACAGTTTTGACTAGCCCGCAAGTCGCTTAGTAATAGTAAATATAGAGAAGTAAATATAGGGAATATATTATGGATTTGTTCGAACAAATCCATCCAATACGAAATTCCTATGGAAATTTGCGAGTAGTAGGAATGGCCGCACTAGAATACTTCGTACTTTACAATGAGATTCTAAAGAACTAATTAATCGTGGAGGATTTACATTAACGCTTTTGCGCTAACCTTATTCCAGACACTATTAAAAGTTCTGCTGTTTATATTACAAATATTGCCGAGGAGCAAGTTTTAACATACCTTCGAAAGTCTAAAGACAGTTTCTTCAGTGGCATCGATAAAATGACGAGTTTCATTGTTAAAGTTTGTGCTCAAGTCTTTGTTGGTCCACTTTACTACATGTGTAATCTTATTTTGAGGAACTCGGTATTCCCGGATATATGGAAAACTCACGGATATGTCATGTGTTGGTTGAAACAGGGTAATTCCACAGAACTAACAAATTAGAGGCCAATTTAGATTTTGTGCAATTTTGCGAAATTATTCGATACGATTATCTGTAATCGTATTTATGACTCTATAAGGAGCTTAATAACTCAGTTTCAGCATGGATTCATGACTAAAGACGGCAGACTATGTGCCCGAACAGTAGCGTGATGTGGAGGGATCGAGTAGAGGCGTACGACGATCAATTCAGTTGCCGTTGAGACGTTGTAAGCGATACATTGTTAACACAATCGTGTTGAAAATGTCGGGAGTGCGTAGAAACAATGCATCGACTCGGTTGCATGCTAACGTAGTAAAGAAATTTTTACATCGGTTTCCCGATTTAATATATGACGGTACCGTAGTGAAATGTTTAGTTTGTGAAACAACTTTATTAACTTGGAAAGCAAGTCAGTGCCAAAGACATATAAATAGTGACAAACATAAATCGAATAATAGTGGACGCAGATCATATAATAAATTTGTGTGTGATTTAACAATGATGATAATTGCGACCAATATACCAATGCAGAAAATGGAACACCCAATGTTTCGTCAGTTTTGGAAGAAATACAATCCTACGTGGAAATTACCAGCAAGAAGTACGCTACGGAATTACGTACCGTCAGTGCGCGAGAGAATTGTAAATTGTACGAAAAATACGGTAAAAAAAAATTCCTGTGGTTAA
Source organism: Melolontha melolontha (assembly GCA_935421215.2). Classification (NCBI taxonomy): domain Eukaryota; kingdom Metazoa; phylum Arthropoda; class Insecta; order Coleoptera; family Scarabaeidae; genus Melolontha; species Melolontha melolontha. The sequence continues at coordinate 90,087,036 of OW285236.1, read as the reverse complement.
CAATAGACGAAACTACAGATATTAAAAAACAGTCCATCCTAGCCAATCTAGTACGGACGCTGACTCCGCAAGGACCTTCTCCTCCTTATTTACTAACCTGTAAACGAATGCAAGGGTGTACTGCCAGAGCGATATATGATGTATTAATAGAAACACTACACAAATTTGAGATTTTACCGAAGCAAGTGTTAATGTTAGTTACCGATGCTGCCAAGGTTATGTGTTCCACGGCAAACTTACTCAAAACGATTCAACCAAACCTGCTGCATGTCACATGTTTGCTTCACGCTTTACACCTTGTAACAAACACTATACGTACAACTTATCCTGATGTGGATCAACTGATAGGACAAACGAAAGCGGTTTTTCTTAAATCTCCGAAACGGATTCGGCTATTTCATTCGCTGTGTCCTGATATACCCGAGCCGCCGCAACCAATTCTTATACGATGGGGTACTTGGTTAGAAGCAGCATTTTATTATTATAAACATTTTGAAAAAATTAAATCAGTTATTTTAAAACTAGATGCCAATGAAGCAGCTGCAATACGGCTCAGCCAGGTTCAATTTAACAATCCTCAAGTTGCAGCAAATTTAAAAATTATTTACGACAGTTACGTTCCAATACTGGACGCAATAAAAAATTTACAGAACACTGCGCTGTCCTTATCGGACTCATTAGCAATTATTGACCACGTAAAACTAGTGCTGCATATCCTTGAAGATGAAAAAAGTGATTGTGTCCGTGAAAAATTTGACAGTGTATTAGATAAAAATGTAGATTTTACAAAATTAGGGCAACTTTTTACCAATACTGAAGATCCGTTGTCCAGATACAAAGAGCGCTTTAACTATGCAAATATAACATCTCTCAACGTCAAACAATCCTTCTCTGTATATAAACATATATATACGTCGCTACGTACGAACCTTTCCCAGACTAATACAGAAACATATATTATGGTGCAGTTTCTTCATCGCGCACATCTGCATTTTTTTGCAACAATGTAAACATGTTGGGTAAGTTATTTATGTTTTTTCTTAACGTTTTGTATAGGGATTCGATATATTTATTTTTAAGTAAGCGCACTGTTATTCTGCTAAACTCTCCACGCAACGCCACTGCTGGGGCACATAGTCTGCCGTCTTTAATCATGACTAAACGTTTCACTTCTATAAATTTGTTGTATCACACAATATGTTTCAGAAATCCTAGACAGACAAGGCTAAGTAAATGTAATCTGCACAGACTTCCAAAAGGCTTCCCATTAGTTTGATTATTAAATTATTATATAATTCTAAAAAAATTAAATTCTTTGAATCTTACTTGTTTAACAGGAAGCGCTTTGCCAAATATGCTAATTTTATTTTATTTTTTATTTTTATTGATAAAATAATTGATTCCAGAAAGCTTCTCTATATTGATGACCCTAAGATCCTTCACAAAACTGACACTGTTCAGGACTTTTTGAAAATTGCTGGAAGATCTCGATACAATCAGTGTTTGATGTCAACAGAACATCTATACCTTAATTCAAGTAAATGCAGGGTTATGAGTAGACTGCGGAACAGACGCTATCCTCTAATCAGTCATGCAGGCGCAGAGACAGAGTCGGTTCCACTTAAATAATAAGATTGATGCTATTTTCTGATTTTAGTCTCCTGAAAGGCTTTTGTAGTAATGTTCAAAATACGGAAATCGGTAGATATATTAAATTTAAAGATTAATATTTCTATGCGCCAGTAACTAACTCTGATGTTGAACGAAGTTTTTCTATATTTAAAGACATACTGTGTAATAAAAGAACGCACTTTAAAGAACAAAGTTTATAATATATTGTAATAATTAATGTGAATTAAAAATGTTTACTGTGGCGTGAGTAAGCATTCACTTTAATTATAGGTGATATAATTAATTTCAAGTTTATACTTTTTCCATATTTTGAACTTTTTCACTGTAAAAAGTAAAATGCATTTTGTATATATATATATATATATATATATATCTTGAATTAATTTCAATTCAAGTTAATTTAAATTCATTTAACTTTAGTGTTTTAATTATTTTCGTAAAATTGAATTTCCGTATATACATTTCATTGTCTTTATTACGACTGTGGCGAAATATATTTCACAACTCCGTGTGTTTGCATTAAAAGACGTACAAACAGGCAACTTTTATCAATACTATCGCGCTATAACATTCATATATACATGTTAAGTTGATCGATTGTACATCACCGATGAATCACACCCGATACGGGATAGCGGCGTTTCCGCAGTCTAGTTATGAGTTACTCTAGGAAAACTAAAACTACGACAATTGATTGTAAACTGAATGACGTACCACCTCAATGTTCCTCGTCTACAAAGGGCCTAGGTATAGTATTTGATACTAGATTATCCTTAGTTAAACATTAAATTAAATTAAATGGTAGTACATACAAAAAGCATCGATTCATTTTTAGAAATTGTCGATATTTTAATGATAGTAGATGTTTCACGGTTTTATATTTTTTATCGAAGGTACAAGGGTGGTTCAATAATTCCTTAGAGAAATAGATAGAAGAAGTATTTTCGAAAATTTTTTCTTTATTTTTCAACATAGTCTACTTTTAGTTGTATACACTTTTCCCAGCGTTTCTTCAACTTTTTTAAGCTGTCCAAAATGTAGGAATTCAGAAAGTCCTTCAAAATAGGGATCTCCTCGTTCAACGTGAATCGTTTTCCATCGAGTCATTTTTGCAAGTTTGGGAATAGAAAAAAAGTCACTGAGGATCAAATTTGGTGAATATGGTGAATGTTGTAGTAATGTGAACTTTAATTCGATGATTTTTGCCATCGAAACTGCACAAGTGCGCACTTGTGCATTGTCTTAGTGGAGGAGAATTTTTTTATTTGCCAAATGAGGACGTTTCTCCTTGATTCTTCGCTCAATCGGTGCAATAACGTTGTATAACACTCTCCATTTATCATCTTTCGTTTATTTTCTAAGTAATCGATATAAATGATTGCGCATGCATTCCAAAACACACTGTTCGTCACCTTGTTGGCCGATTTCACCGTTTTTGTTTTCTTCGGAGCCGGATCGCCTTTAAAAACCCATTGTTTCGACTGTTGATTTGTAGTACAGTAGTGTATCCATGTTTCGTTCACAGATATATTGTGACGAAGAAACTTGTCAGGATTGTGACGGAAAAGTGTCAAACAACCAGCTTCCGATTCGATCACACGATTGCATTTATTCTCCACTGAAGACCCATCTTGCTGAGATTTTTTTCAAACCCAATTTTTCGTGTAAAATTGAAAACGTTGTACCTTGTGATATGCATGTGGCCTCACCTATTTCGCGCACTTTGATTCATCGATCACTCGTGGATTTTGTCAATCATTTCGGACAAAGTCATTTCTGCTGGACGTCCCAAACGATGTTCATCTTTTGCGGATGGACGGCCACGTTTAATCTCATTTATCCAATTGTAAACAGTCACAAACACAGGAGCAGATATGCCATGAACTCGACATCCAACTCCAACATCCAACTCGACTTGGATCTCTTTCGGTGTTAAACCTTTTAAATAGAAGTGTTTAATCACCGCACGAAACCCATGTTTTTCCATTTTTCTAAATGAATATTATGAAATGAAAGTTCGTTGCTTCGAGTATAAAACTGAAACCAGGCGATGGATTTAGCTGAATCTTTGACAGAAATCTAATGACAAATGACGCTTACTAAATGAAAATTTTTGTCATATTACTAGCGCCATCTCTTATATTTCTTAAGGAGTTATTGAACCACCCTCGCACAATATGCATCATTGGAATGGTATCACATTTATAAAATACATATGATATTAACATTCGACGATGATTTTAGAAATTCATTATCTTGTGCAGACATATCCGGATAGAGTAAACGAGAGTAAGAATGTTGACTTTATTGTGCCGAAGATCAGTAACTTTCGACAGATGCATATATTTCACTATGGAGTAAATGGAACAAATATGTTACATAAGTTTTCTATTTCTTTCTGTATACTGCACAAATTCTAATAAAATATCAAATGTATGAGATATACATATCACGACATCATTTTAAGATCATATCCCTAATAAAAAGCAACTTATAAACGCCATGTTAATGTATAGATCGTATTATTTCATTTAATATGTAAGACACTAATTATATTAAATTATTTCTGCTTTACTGTTAGAATGTCTCCAATTTGTCATTATTTTAGAATAATATTTAGGAACGAGGCGTGAAATTGAATTTATCAAATTATGTTTATCTAGAGCAAAGAACCCAAATAGAAAAGTTTTAAGATTCGCGAATTTAATGGTATTTTGTAAATCAGATAAAAATGTAAATGCAGATTTTGTTTCCAAAGAAATACATACCAAGTACGTCCGCCCGGATCTTTCTGAAACAAAAATATTTAATAATTCAAAGAGGACTGATAACGAAGAGAAGATGGGTGCGTACATACTTAACTTAAAGGTTGCTTTATATGTATATAGTAGCTAACGGAAGTTATGTTAATGCCGATTATGTACACTCAATTAGTAAATTCAATCGAAATATGCGTATTACCCTTCTATGATCTTAACGGCTTCAAGAGAAATTGTTGTTAGTTATTAGTTTGCTAGGAAATGAGATACAAGTGAATCACCTTTTAAAACGTTGGGATATTGACATTTGACAAGCTCCAATAAGAGCGAAATGTATCTGTACGTTTCAGGGATAGACGTGACTTTTCATGAGTTTTTAATAATCCTAACGGCCAGGAAGATCGACATCGCGGTATGTTGCATTCTACATACTGGTACAAACTTAGTTTGTCAAATTGCAGTAGTTAACGCATCACATAAGACGACATTTGCATGTAAGAATGAGATTTTACACTCGTCAATTCTCATTTGTAGTAAGTTCAAAATGTTAATTATTATAGAAGAAAAATGGTATGGCCACGACCGCAGGACACACTTTTTACGTTTACCGCCATATTATATATTTAATCCAATCGAATTAATTACTAAATAATAATTAATTATTAAATAATAAATATACAAAAATGATTTACGTATATTTGTTTTGAAAAGGTTGACGTGAAACCAACTTTTGGTTAATTTAATGTTTTAATGTAGACAATTGATTTAGTGGCGGGTTTGCTAAATTTTAACTCTGTAATTTAACTCCTGAAGAAGCAACGAATGGTTATGAAATAACTGATTTTTTTTGATTTGACAGACCGCTTACCCGCTTAATTAATATTTACCGTTTACTATATATATATATTTATACATATATACAGTGTGGTCATAAAGTTTGGAACCAAGCTTATATCCGCATTATTTTACATTTTTAGGAAAAACGCTCGGACAGGTAAATTTTCTTTTTTAAAGCGCCATCTTTTGACATACAATTTTTTTCTATGACGTCATTGGTTTTCGAGTGATGACGTTATCAACACTTTCTTTAAATGGCAACCATATTATTTTTTTCTCGTTTTTGGTAGATCTTTATATCCACCAAATAGTGATATAAAACAATTGGTATGTTGCATCACAATTTTTTTGATAAAATGTATATATATATATATATATATATATATATATATATATATATATATATTTTATTTTTGTACAAAATTAAAATTAAATTAAAAAAATACATCTGAACTTAAATTTATTGTAACAGTTAACGTAAATTTTCAAAATGGACCCCACCAACCAACTGACACTGTCCCAGCCGAGTGTAAACACATCGTATACTCGCCTCAATTATGTCTGGGGATATTTGTGTAAGTTCTACGCGAATTCGTTCTTTTAAATCTTCTAAATTGTTCGGTTTGTTAAAATACACTTTCGATTTCAAATAACCCCACAAAAAAAGGTCTAACGGAGTCAGGTCAGGAGAACGAGGTGGCCATTCTATGGCGCCTCTCCGTCCAATCCACTTATTGGGAAATATTTCGTCAAGATAGTGGCGAACCTCTACACCATAATGGGGAGGCGCCCCATCTTGTTGAAACCAAATATTTGGATGGGGTACATCACCATCCTCGTGATTTGGGTAAATAACAGCGAGCGCTGGAACCAGTTCAAATCTTAAAAATTCTAAATATTGCACAGCAGTTAAATTTCCTTCAAAAAAATATGGTCCTAAAATGCGTCGTCCAATCATTCCAACCCATACGTTAACTTTTCCTCTGCGCTGAGTATGACATGCTTGAGTCCAATGCGGATTGTTCTGCGACCAATATCTGCAATTATGGCGGTGAACAGATCCATTTAGGCAGAACGTAACTTCATCTGAGAAGACGATGTTTTCCAAGAAATTTGGATTTTGGTCACAACGTAACATTACGTCTTCACAGAACTGCAGTCGACGATCTTCGTCATCCTCATGTAATTCCTGTACAAGTTGAACTTTGTAAGGACAATAGTGTTCTTTTTTAAATAAGTTGACGACAAATGAGTGAGCCACCTGATTGGCTAACGCAAGTTGTCTGGTGGAAACATGATGCCTTTCTTCTGCTTCTAGAAGCACATTTAATTTCACATCTTCTCCTACTTGAGGTCTACCTTGCCGTTGTCGATCTTTTACGGATCCAGTTTCGGTAAACTTTCCAACTAGTTTTGTCACCGTAGACCTGGTAATTGGAGGTCTATCAGGGTGTTCATGGTTAAACAAATCCCATGCTTCTGCATGCGTTCTTTGTCTGTCCCCATACCCAACCATAATTAAAATTTCGATTCTTTCTCGCTCAGATAAATGTGCCATTTTTTATATTAGCGAAAATGAACAATTTTTACGCAATATCTCAAAAATTTAACGTCAAAAATAGAAGTAAATAATTCAACAATGTTGTCGCCATAGAAACAATTTCAAACTAAAATTTTTGTACATAAATTGTATAAAAAGAAGCAAGAATGTCATAAAGAAATATCTTGCAAAAAAGTGCGTGTTTTTGTTTTTGTAAATTTTTTGCATAGTAACATGAGTACATGTGCTTTTGACGATCCGGTTTGTTCAAGAAGAATATTTAAGTCCTCACACAAGACAGAAGTGTGAAAAAAACTTACTTACATATTTCAGTAAATTTTGTAAGCTTAATTAGTTTTTGAAATCTTCAGTTTTGGGGCGATAATTTTAATTAAGAAATGGTCTGCCACATCATGTCAATTTTTTAAATAAATTATACTTCTTTGGCCCTTTTTTGTGAAACTATTTAATGTTAAATAAGATTTTTTAATAAGTAATTGGCCGATTGGGAAGACGAAATTCTTTTGACCTGGAGCGAATAACGCAGATTACTATTGATCGAAAAGCATTTACACTCGGCTGGGACAGTGTCACTTGGTTGGTGGGGTCAATTTTGAAAATTTACGTTAACTGTTACAATAAATTTAAGTTCAGATGTATTTTTTTTAATTTAATTTTAATTTTGTACAAAAATAAAATTTTCGTATTTTTTTCGAAATTTATATCATTTTTTCCAAAAAATTGTGATGCAACATACCAATTGTTTTATATCACTATTTGGTGGATATAAAGATCTACCAAAAACGAGAAAAAAATAATATGGTTGCCATTTAAAGAAAGTGTTGATAACGTCATCACTCGAAAACCAATGACGTCATAGAAAAAAATTGTATGTCAAAAGATGGCGTTTTAAAAAAGAAAATTTACCTGTCCGAGTGTTTTTCCTAAAAATATAAAATAATGCGGTTATAAGCTTGGTTCCAAACTTTATGACCACACTGTATATATATATATATATATATATATATATATATATATATATATTACAAAAAATATTACATTATCGTTAGTTGATCGCATTCTTACACCAGGGAATACTATAAAGGAACATACTTTCTATTTAGTCCAATTAGAATAAGTTGAAACGAACAATGCATGCTATACATTTAGATAGTACATATCATAATGATAGACAAATAATATAGAAATCTTTTTAAAAAACCTTTCCCATATTGTTTTTTTTTGGAGTACCTCTATACCAAATAAAAGTAATAAAATCGTACATGAAGTAATATTTAATTTATATTATTTTGGATATCAGATGTACGAGTATTAAATGATACAAAATATATAGTACCCAGTTGTCTTTATTATATTTTTTCATTTGCATTTATTTCATTTCTATAGTAGTCTGCGAAATGATTAAAATACATTACTTTTTATGAATTTGTCAAATATATAATTATATTTTCAGTACCTATTACCCCCAGCATAATTTCAAATTACTGTGTATATTTTAATGTTAATTTATCTTAATATATTAATTTATTACAGTAGAGTGGTGATTATTTTAGAATGGTATATTAAAAAGGTTCCCTTTCGCTTGTTTATTAGGGAGTGCGATTAAAATTTTAATTAAAGATCTAATTTTTCATTTTAGGCAGCTCTAAAAAATAGGCTGTTTATTAAAGCAACAAATATCTTGTACAAATTCAACAAATAAATTAAAATTCATTTATATACTATTGTCCCCTTTTTAATAAAAAATTATAAATTTCGCAATGCTAATAAGTCAAGGAATGTAACTGCGTTTAATTCAATAAAACCGCCACTTACGACGAGTTCAAGAAATCCTTTAGGCTTGAATAATGAGATTACTATATAGCTGTTCTCATACCATTGCTGTTGGTCTGGAGTGGTCGTTTTTAAATGAATTTTCTTCGTATTCCTTGTAACTCGAAAAGAAGGAACGAGACACATAATGCGTACGAATTGTGCTAAAGAGAAATAGTGAATGGCGTGATGGTCTCTTTGCTTTCGCAGAAATGAAACGAGAGAATAGACGATTGTCGTCTCCTACCGTTCCCCTTTGCCACATAACAAGCTGTGTTTAGGCGCACGGAGCACGGAAAATAATATCTGGAAGTGTATTATACAGGAAAACTTTAGAGCCATCTGTTCGAGCGGACAGTGGTCGTACAATAGATCCAGAGAGGGTATCTCAACACCTGTTGGCATGACAATACTTCTACAGCTGTTTCGCATTGAGAAAAACGCATGCATTTCCGAATTTATATAGGTATAGGATAAAGAGAGTGGAAAGGTTCATATGCAAAAGTGGACATTTGTTCATATTTGCCCTTGTTCTTTGTGGTTCGGATTTGTATAGCTTCTCCACATAAATACAGCACCGCAGTTGGTATTTTTGTTTACTAATAAAATGATTAAACTACTATACATACAGTGGCGAGGAAAAGCACTGCAAAATATCGAGAAATATTTTCCAAGTGGAAAGTTTCATGGATTGTACGGAGTATCAACAAGCGATAGAAAGTGTAGTTAATATTATGTTACGCAAGAAAATGTTTAGCTCACGAGTCCGCTAGGACGAGTGAGCTACTTTTCTCAAGTGACTTATTTGTAATTAACACACGTGTGCAATACAAAACTTTATCCAACACCTCTTAAGATCCGTTCAAAATGGCTTTTAATGTTTTATAAATTTGACGTTCCATGTCAAATTTAAATTATAAATTTGACGTTCCATGTCAAATTTAAATTATAAACGACTAATGCAAAAAGTTCATATTCAGTAATGCAGTTACTATGGAGAATAAATAATGCAAATCAACAAGCAAACAAAATTAGTGATTGATTAATAATACTGCAGTTAAAAGTTGATGGTAATGGAAGAGTTGCAAGAGGCTGTTTTCATTCCGCTAGAAGTTAAGAAAGAAGCTCAAGCAGCATGTTATAAATTACTGCCAAAAAAATCGAAGGATAATTACGACAAAGAATTTCGTCAATTTGAAGAATGGAGAAAACAGCAAAGTATCACTGGAATTAACGAAGAAGTTATGCTGGCGTATTTCCATATTTATAGAAGGAAAATAGCACCTTCTTCATTGTGGACGAAGTATTCCATGTTAAAAAGTACTTTGAAAGTGTATATGAATAGTGACATATCGAAATACGGAAAACTGATTTCCTATTTGAAGAGTGAGGCAAGAACCCACAAGTCCAAAAAGGCGAAAATCTTGGAGAGGCTACATATAGAGAAGTTTCTGAATGAGGCTCCTAACAATAAATATTTGATGATGAAGGTGTTATTTATTTTCTTATATTTAATTCAAAGTATTTATTCATTATTCGTTCGTGTATTCTATGCAGGTTGCCTTAATAATGGGTATATCAGGGGCGTGTCGTTGTGATGAAATACCTAAGCTGAAAGTTTACGATATAGAAGATAAAGGAGGATACTTGTATGTTTCGATACCTGACACAAAGACAAACGTATCTAGAAGTTTCACTGTTATGGCAGAAGGATTTACAACAGATATTCTTGACCTCTACAGAAAATATGTCTGTATGAGACCAAAAGGTATTCCACATGGCAGATTCTTCCTAAATTACAAGAAAAAAAAATGCACTACCCAGCCAGTTGGAATTAACACCATTTCTAACATACCTCAGAAAGTTGCATCTTTTCTGAACCTACCAGAAGCTCAATTATATACAGGACATAGTCTGAGACGTTCGTCAGCATCTCTTCTGGCAAACGCAGGAGCTGATATTACAACAGTTAAACGACATGGTGGGTGGAAATCGTCCACTGTGGCAGAAGGTTATATACAAGATTCAGTATCCAACAAGATTGATATAGCCAGAAAGATACAAGGTCCAGACAGTCTAACGTCCTCGACTTCTGGTCATCAAATTTCTGTTCAGGATACTTCAAATACGTCTTCTAGTATAACTCTAAATTCGAATAACCTGAATGCTGAGTCAGATACAAAGAGGATTTCCTTCAACTTTAATATTAATGTAAATGTTAATTAGTTGCTATTGTTTACCCTTTAGAATTAATATAAATGTGCTAATACTATAGCAGTTTGAATGTCTCTATGCAATCGAAATTTCACCTTGTTTTATCTCACTAGTGAGATAAATTATGTTTTCAATTTTAACTCACTAGTAAGTTATAAGCTACATAATTGATTTAAAATCGCCATAGTTATAGGACTATTATTAGGAGGTGTTGGATAAAATATATTATTTTGAATCGAAGTAGCTTTTACTTTGTAGAAATTCTTAAATAATGAAATAGAAATGAAAAATAAATATTACTTAATTTCCACTTTAATGAGGTAAAAATCCCATTATAATTGTTTCGACACACAATATCTTCCTCGAATGGAGTTGTATTGCAAACTAAACCTAAAGGATGTTGACAAATCTAAACTTAACTGAATATTATAATGAACAAATAATTATACTCAGAAGGACGGTTCGATAATAGGCACTTTATATTCAAGGTGTAAACTTTATTACACAAAGGGACCAAAGTTTACCGAGTACAAACATAAAAAATAAAAACGGGAAAACCAAAATAAATAAAACAATCAGTTGTAAAATAGGCATAATAAAGGAGAATTTCCGAAATATATATGATTGTTAAGTAAAAGGTCTGAATTTTTATATTTCAAAATTTTCATAATTTCAAGTAAATTTAACTTTTGCGATTTATTTTCTGTGTGTAAAATTTTAAAATTATCGGCTTCTTTTCTCAGATGTATTGCATAATGTGAGTCATTCTTGTTATCAATATAACTGCGTTCATTTTCTTTGATTCTTTTAGCTGTCTGACCTATATAAAATTTAGGGTATGAACAATAAATCGAGAGTTTACAAACTTGAATGGAAGTTTGCAAACATTCTATTTATTGTTTTTATCTATTTTTTATTTATTGTTTTTAATAATCGAACCTAAAGAGTTGTTGGTTTTGAAAACTATGTTATAATTATTTCTCGTTAAGAATTTAGAATTTTTTTGCGTAAGATTACCAGTAAGGGTTTTATATTTATTATTTATATCACGCATGTCTGTAGGGTATACTAATTTAATAGCTTTCTTGTAACTTTGTTTATTCACAATATCGTAAATAATATCTGATTTATATCCATTGTTGTAAGCTAATGTAGTTAAGCTCTTTACTATAATTTTCTATCGTTAGGGGAGTACCAATAAGTCTATGAATTAAAGAATTGAAGGAAGCCATTTTATAGGAGGATGGATGTGGATTTACTGTGAATTACTGTATCAGTATGTCACGGCTTATTGTATATGGAAAAATTATGCTTATTGTTTTTATTTAAAATAGTAAAATCTAGGAAATTGATGGTTTTATTCATTTCCCTTTCAACCGTGAACTTAATGTTAGGGTGGAGATTGTTAGTATATGATAAAAAAAGGTTTAATTTAATTATCTGTCTGTACCCTTAAAACAAGCTAACACATCGTCCACGTATCTATGCCAATGAATAAAGTGTTTTATAAATTATCCATAAAAAATTCAACTAGAAGGGGCTTAGTAGGTTACCCATTATTAAACCATTCTTTAACACATAGCATGAATTATCGAAATAAAAATAATTTTGGTCTAAGCATACATGTAATAAATCTAAAATATCTTGCTTAATGATAAAATTTACACTACTTTTTGTTAAAAGTTCTTCTACTAATTTTAAGACATTTTCAGGTGGAACAGAAGGAAACAGATTTTGTACTTCAAAAGAAATCAATTGACTATTATCTGGGAGGTTAAATTGTTTGATCTTATCTATTAGTTCATATGAATTTTGAATGCTATATTTAGGTTTGAAGTTGCAATAAAATTGTAAAACATCAATCAGTTTTTTGGACACATTAACTGATGCGGCCGATGTAAATGAAACAACTGGCCTAATAGGTGACTTTTCTTTGTGCAGTTTACTTAAGGAATATAACATAGGAGTTGGGGGTTCATAAGAGATAATTATTGTGTTTGCTTTTTTAGTAGATCCTAGAAATTCGATTCGGGTTGTCAATAGGCTTCGGAATATGTTGCCAATTACAGAGTCAATATCCTCTGTAATTGACGTCGTTGCTAAGACATAAATTATTATTATTATTTCATAATGTAAATGAAGTCACATTATTTAATTATCGGACCGTGCATATGTATACAAATTATTACATAAAGTTGATTCATACGACTAAAGTCACCTTCACATGTTATCCTCATGAGGCATTCGTTTCTTAAAATGTAATAGCTTCCTGACAACTGATTGAGGCGCTGACTATTAGAAATGTATATAGATAAATAGTAATATAGTAATAGGAATAATGCTAATGTTCTCCAAAATCGGGTTCTTGATTTTAACCTGGATGGTGGAATTCCCACAGATGTGTGCTTCGTTCACTTTTGCCTTTACCTATTATTGGCTAACTATAATTTGCCGTTGATATTGCCAAGGCGTGATACTAACTAAATAGCATATCTTACTTAACTGTGTTGTTTCGTTTATTGTTACATCCATTTATTTGATATTATACCGTGACATACTAAATTGACATAGTTATCTACAATATTACATTTCCAATATTAACATGGTAAATATAAATTAGTACAAACATGTATAAAACATACCTGTATCTGTACACATGGACATACACCACGTATTTAACCAGTGGTCACTTCTACTGCAGACATATGCGTTTCGATCTTAATTGACCTCATCAGTCTGGGTTTCCGAAGTGGCGTCTTGTGGTTCGCTTCCTCAAGCAATCACAAACTTATCCTGTTAAGTGACAAGAGATATCTCGTGACATCTGACGGGTAAGAGAGACTCGCCGATATAAGCGTTTTCTTTCGAATAGCTATCCCATTTCAAGGTAGACAAAAATTGAATACATTTGATGTGTTTCCACATCGTTATGCTATCTTTTGGTGTGTTGTGTCATCTGGCTAGGTGTTAATAGGCTACACTATTATACGTGTTTTTTCTCCCTTGTAATGGGGTAGCCTTTCGAGAGAAAACGATTATACATCTCTCTTGTCCGTCAGATGTCGCGAGATATCGTAACAGGATAAATTTGTTACTAGCTGAGAAAGCGTATAATAAGACGTTACTTCCGAAAGCCGCACTGATGAAATCAATTTAGATCGAAAAATAATTATTAATTAAATAATTAAATAAAAATTAAATACGTGGTACATATCTATGTGTACAGATATTTGTAATAATTTGTATACGTGTGATGTGTTTACACATCGATAAGCTATTTTTTGAAATGCTAAATACAGTTTTACGTTGTACTCCTGTTTGAGTTTAAAATAATATAGCATAGTTAAAGTATGTACTGTTCAATTAATTTTACCAGCAACCTAATATAGTGGCATTAAACACTATTCAAGTTAGGGTAATAGCTTAAATATAAATACAATATAACCTAAGGATTTACATTAAAAAACTAATTGACTTTGTCAAAGTTTTACAAGAAGTAGTTTTCGTTGCCTACCTTAATCCTTGTGCCAATAGTGTAGTATAATTAATTTACCGGTACCGAGTGTGTACATATTATATATACTCGTATCTTTTATGTCACTAAATGAGGCAGCTTTCTTTTTATTTGCCTTCTTTTTTTAAAGACGCGATTTTATAAATTTTGAAGGAGACAATAAAATAGTTTAAAAGCAAATACACATATAATATAAATATAGCGCGTAATAATTTTAAGGTACAGCAAATGTAAGATTTCTCCATCAAATATATACAATGAAAAATAGCAACAAAAAATTTGTCTTGTCAATCTGTACGAATCGCTCGTAAAAATCCTTGCAGATGGAAACGCCTTCTGTGCTGCTTGAAAAAAATACGAGAAAGTAGAAAGGAAAAAGCGGAGAATAATATTCCGGAAACTAAGAAGCACAGTTTGGATTTACTTTTCTTGTACTGTTACGGAGAAAGATAGAAGCTATAAACTATTACCGTTTTTCCGGCAGAAACCGAAGAAATAAGGTGTTTCGAGCATCTTGCAAGTTCCTAGAGAGAGCGATGTTTTATTTCGAAAGGAGAGGGTAAACTTTGGGCGTTTTCACTTGTTTATGCAGCGAATCATTATAACTAGGTAAGACATTACTATAGTAAGATCGATGCAGGTGCATCGTAAACATCGCATGGATTTGACGTATCTAACAGGAAATAGCTTTGGTTGTATACATAAAACGTGCTTGTTTTAATAACGTATCAATAAAAATATTCCTATAACGACGTAGAATGCAATAAATATTTTATGTATATCAAGTAATGACAAAAATGAATGTGATCCATTTGTTTTAATAAAATGGATGTGTATGAGTTTTTATTTTTTAAAATTACATTTGGCCAGTGAGCTCTTTCTCTTTAAATAAAAATATGTAGCTGTCAATCCATTATGGTAAATTAAATCTTTATCACTCAAACGTTTGTTCACTTCTTCAATCTGTTATGGTTCGAATCAATTCTTGTAGTCTTTAGTGTTTATTCGTATAAATTTCAACAAAACAAAATTTTTAAAACGTTCACAAGAAAATGTTTAGCGCCGCTCATTCTGAAGATCTCTGACATAACGAGATATTATCTTTCCTTAAAATGAAAGAATAAGGAAATCGTTACTCACTACTGACATAATCATTATTAGTAAATGTTAATTTCTTTCCAATATTTCTTGAAATCAGTTACTAGAGCTGAACAGCCGTTGGGTTACGACGGATATCTTTTATATTTCGGGAATAGAGAACAGAAACTAAAATTATCATCGTACCTGGCTTTATTGTTTTTCAAAATATTCTTCATTAAGATCAATACACTTTCGGCTGCGCTTAAATCAATTTACGAAGCACTTTTTTCACTCCAATTGAAGTACCTCCAAAACATGTATTTTGAAGGCATCAACCGCTTTTTCAGGTGTCGAAAAGCGTTGACCTCGTAATTTCTTTTTGATTTGCGGGAACAAAAAGAAGCCATTGGATGCCAAATCAGGGCTGTGCGGCGGATGACCCATCAATTTCATTTTTTCAGTTGTCAAAAACTCCTTATGTGAGCCTATGTGTGTGAGGTCGCATTGCCCCTTATTTTTCCGAATACTTCTGGCAAGCAAATGCTTGTATACCATTCAGAATTGACCGTTCGACGTTACACACATGTCCGGTTTTTCTGAAGAAACAAGCGACAATTTGCTTCGAAGTGCTTTGTGCACGAACAATTTTTGTTGGATTTGGCTCATCTTGAAAGACCTGTCGGGCTCATACGCGTAGATCCATGATTCGTCACCTGTTACGATGTCACAGAGGTGTTTTGAATTTTGAATTTGGAGCACCCCAACCGTATTTTTTTAGCATTTCTTTCAACCAGTCGTTTTGAGCAATTGTCAAATTTTTTTAACGACCAAATGTTCATGCAAAGTTGAATGTGTTCTAGTCGCACGAATGCCCAAGGATACCTCTATCTCATGATAAGTCACATAACGATCTTGCAACATCAGTTCACGCACAGCAGCTATGCTTTTCGGAACAACAACAGATTTTGGACGATCTTCACAAAATTCGTCAGTGAGCGAAGCACGGCCACGATTGAATTCAGTATACCATCGACATACGCTGTTTTTTTATGGTGATCCATCACCAAAAGTCGAATTAAGTTGATCGATGCACTGTTGTGATAATCCACGTTGAAAATTGTAAGAAATAATCGCATGGAAATGTTCACGAGTTAATTCCATTTTTAAGCCGAGATGAATTTTTAAGTCACTGTAAATAAAACAAATAGCACCTGTACGTCAAAACGTTCTGAGTAAGTATTCTATCGAAAAATGTCGAACTTTACGATATAGACATCGGCTGTCAGATGGCAGCACCAGATTGACCCTAGATTTGGTTTGCGAAAATCATAAACAAAAATGTTGACGTCAAATTATCACAAATGTAATTTAAGGTCAGTGTTACAAAATGATTCGACAAAACTGATGTACAGTAATATTATCATTAAAGCAATTATTTCAAATAACAATGCTTGGACAAATATAAACTAAACGTATATACAAATATCGCTAAAAGTGTTTCATTTTCGACTCATCTATTTCACCTATATAAATGAGGTTAGTAACAATGACAGTTAATTCTGAAATTTTTAACAAGTTTATAGTAAATGTATAATGTACGAGGGCTATTTTTTTTTCAAGGTCCGATCGGTCGTGAAATTAAAACCACAGTGAAATTAAAATATGTTTTATTTCTAACATTTAGGTACACCTCCCATCTACTTCTCTACATAGTCGTCGTTCCGATTTAGGCATTTTTCGTAGCGCGGTATCAACTTTTCAATTCCCTCTTCATAGAAAGTAGCCGCCTGTGCTTTCAGCCAAGTTTGTACGCTGGTCTGTAGCTCATTGTCTGTAGCAAAATGGTGTCCTCCTAAGCTCTTTTTCATACGAGGAAAGAGATGGAAATCGGAAGGAGCTAAGTCCGGGCTGTATGGAGGGTGATCGAATACTTCCCATCTAAAACGCTGCAGGAGGTTCTTTGTTGCATTTGCAGTATGGGGCCGAGCGTTGTCATGAAGAAGAACAAAGCCTGATGACAACATTACTCTTCGCTTGTTCTGAATTGCCCTTCGTAGATTTTGAAGAGTCACGCCGTATGAGGCTGCTGTGATGGTCGTACCACGTTCCATTAATTCCACCAAGAGAACTCCTTTTCGGTCCCAGAACACAGTAGCCATGCACTTTCTGTTGGAAAATGTTCGCTTAAACTTCTTTGGTTTTGATGGGGAAGAAGAATGCATCCACTGTTTGGATTGCTCTTTTGTTTCATCCGTTTCGTAAAGAACCCATGTCTCGTCGCCTGTGAAAATTTTGCTCAAAAAATCTTCTCCTTCATCATGGTAGCGCTGGAGAAACGTTAAGGCGGCACCCATTCGCTGTGTTTTGTGATGGTCGGACAGCATCTTGGGAACCCATCTCGCACACAATTTGCGGTACTGAAGTGTCCCACCCACGATGGTGTACAGAGCTGACCTTGACATTTCGGGAAACGATTCATGCAGCACAGAAATTGTGAACCGACGATTATCTTCATTGGTTGCCATTCGCTTCCTTCCCTGACCGCCTGCATCATGAACGTCTGTACGGCCTGCTTCAAAGTTCCTGCACCATTGCCGCACTTTACTATCACTCATGAATGTTTCACCATACACATTACACATTCGTCGGTAAATTGTAGCTGCGTTGCACCCCTCCGCATGAAGAAATCGAATTACTGCACGCAATTCACATTTGGCAGGTGACGCTATTGTTCTCGGCATGTTTACGTGTACACTGCGCGCTTGTAACTGACATGTACAACGTATGAGTCCTCTTGATTTTGTTCGGTGGTCGGAGTTGCCTCCATTTCCACTCCAATTTCATTACCCGGGGTTGTGTATGTTTTGTGTTATTGTGTGTAGTTGTGTGTTTGTGTGTTATGTTTGTTTATCCTATTTGGAATGCTGTGTGTTTTGCTACATTTTTGTGTGTTTGTGTTGACCTCTGTTTATCTGTTAATTTTTGATTTTTTTCGCGGCTATTTGGATATCGTTATCCTCTGCGCGTCTTTTAATTTGCTTAAGTCCGTCTTTTTTAATTAGTCTCCGTTTTGGATTTATTATTTTTCTTATTGTGGGGTTTTCGTGTGACTTTATTGTTTCTATTGTTTTTAGTGTTCGTTTGCATATTATTGTTTCCAGTGTTTCGAGTTTCGTCTCTTTATGTATCTGCGCGTTTGTCATGTATCGCGGTGCATTTATCGCGAGTCTAATTACCTTGTTTATTTTCCCTTGTACCGATTGTCTTTGCTTTTCGCTGGCTTGATGCCATATTTCTCCGGCATATGTTGCGCCCGCGAGTATTATCGTTTTTATTATTAATATTTTATTTTCCAGTGTTAGTTTGCTTTTGCCGTTTAGTATCGGGTACAGTGCGTGTGTTGTGAACCCTATTTTTCGTTTTAATTCTTTAATATGTGCCGTGTATGTTAGTTGTGAGTCCATTGTGACCCCGAGGTATTTAACTTTTTCCTGCCAGTGTATTGTGTGGTCTTCGAGTTTGACTTCGTCCGGCCTTTTGTGTCGTTTTCTGTGTTGGAAGTAAATTGCCGCGGTTTTTAGTGGGTTAATTTTAATTTTCCATTTGTCGTACCAGTCCTTTAGGAGGACTAGATTGGTTTGTAACTGCTTGTGTATGTACGATGTTCGTCTGCTGCTTATGTATATAGCGGTGTCGTCTGCGTATTGTGCGATATTACATTTTTCTATTGTGGGAATATCCGAAGTGTATATGTTATACAGGAGCGGTCCGAGAACGGATCCTTGTGGTACTCCTGCTGCTATGTGTTCGATTGTCGATTTTTCGTTTCCGATTGTGACATTAAATGTACGGTTCTTTAGGTAATTGTCGGTTATTTTTATTAATGTGTTTGATATTTTGTGACGTTTCATTTTGTGTATGAGGCCGGCGTGCCAAACCCGGTCGAAGGCCTTTTCAATGTCGAGAAAGATTGCGCCCGTTGATGTCGATATGTTCATTTTTTCGGCTATGTGTTCTGTTAGTCTTAGTGCCTGTTGTGTGGTAGAGTGGTTCTTCCGGAAACCGTATTGAAAATTTGGCATTATGTTTTTGTTTTCGACTTCGTTTTCAAGTCTTGTCTGTATTACGCGTTCTGCCAGCTTACTTATTGACGGAAGTAAGCTTATTGGCCGGTAATCTGCGGTTGTTTTTGTTGTTTTTCCAGGTTTGTGGATCATTATTATCTGCGCGTGTTTCCAAATCGCGGGATAGTGTCCGTGTTTTATTATTCCGTTTATTATGTCGGTTATAATTTGTATACCGGCTTTTGGTAGGTTTTTTATTGCAATGTTAGTTATCCCGTCCGCTCCCGGAGCTTTTCGGTTTTTAAGGTTTTTAATTATTTTTTCCACTTCGTCGGTATTTGTGGCGTCGATTTCTCAATCTGTTATATCGATTTTTATATTTCGTTGCCGTTCAATTTGGTTTGTGAATGTGTTATGCTTCGGTATTGTTGGGTTCGTTTCGAATTGTTTCTTTAACGCGTTCGCGAATTCGTCTGCTTTTTCTTTATCAGTTATTGCCGGTCCGTTTGCTGTTTTTAGCGGTGGAATTTTGTTTTTTTTGTTTGTTAGGGCTTTTGTCATCTGCCAGAGTGTTTGATCTTGCGTGTTAAGGGATTCAATTTTGTTATTCCAGTTTTTATTAAAGTGTTCGATCATGTCAGATTTTATTTCATTTGTTATCGCGTTTAATTTTGTTTTTATTACCGGATTTAGCGTTCTTTTATATTCTTTGAGTATGTTTTTTTTGAGTCGTAATTTTATTTTTAGTTCAGTCGGGATGTTAAGTTTTGTGTCGATGGTTTTAGTTTTTGTCGTTTGTGCTATTGCATTTTTATGTCATTTTCCAGTGTGATCACTGCTTGATCGATGTCTTTCGCGTTGTGAATTTTTACTGTTCTGAGTACTAGGGATTCTTTAAATTTTCCCCAATCTGTCTTATTAAATGTTTTTTTCGTTCTAGTTGTGTCCATGTCAAGCGTTAATATCACTGGAAAATGATCTGAGGAGAGGTCGTTTATAGTTTCTATTGTATGTGTTGTGGTTATGTTTTTAAGTATTGCTATGTCTAAAACGTCAGTAGTGCCCGTTGGTATGTGTATGTGTGTGGGTTCTACAGGCCCGATTACATTGAGGTTGTTGTCTTGTGCTATTTTCTTTAGTTTTTTACCGTTTTTATTGGCTACTTTCGAGTTCCAGTTTTGGTGTTTCGCGTTAAAATCTCCCGCAAATATTGTAGGTGTGTTTTGATTGAAGATCGTTTGTATGTCTGATTCTACTATGTCTAATCCGGAGGGAAGATAACTTGCGTAAAGGTTTATCGGTCCCCTTTTTGTGTTTATTTGTATGCCTGTGTTTTCGATTTTATCGAGTGTTTTGTATTCAAGTTCGCTGTGTTTTATTGTTTCGTGTACGAGTATAGCGGTTCCGCCGCCTTTTTGTACCGGCCTATCGTGTCTGTATGTTTTGCATTTTTGTATTTTTAATGAGTGACTTGGTTTTAGATGTGTTTCATTTAGCAGCATTACGTCTATTTGGTGTTCGTCTAAAAATACGTGTAATTCATGTTTTTTGTGTGTTATGCTTTGTGCATTCCAATAGGCTATTTTAATGTTGTGTTTGTGATTCATTGTCTGCGTGAGTGGAAAAGTTTTGTAAGTTCGTTTGTTTGTTCGAAAAAGCTTTGTGTTTGTTGGAGTGTAGGGTTTGTCGAGCTAAATGTTAGGAATAGTTTCCCAATCATGAGTGCAATTGTGTCGTCATTTTTCGTGTGAGTTAAGTGTTGGTTTTGGTGTATTTTCCCGGGTTGTGGGTGTGGGTGTGGTTGCGGTGATGTTATTTGTCTGTTGTCTTTGAGTCCACGCGTTGTGTTTTGGTAGTGGTGCTTCTATGAGTTTGCGTGTTTGTATTGGTGTGTTTATTGGGTTATTTGGATTCTTTTTGCATGATAAGCTGAACGAGAGGTGAGCTCCGCCACAGTTTGCGCATTTAGGGGGGGTGGTTGACGGCTTTGTGCATTCATGCGTCGAGTGTGACTCTCCGCACTTCATGCACGCGAAATTCACGTTGCAAGTACGCTGTTGATGACCGAATTTCTGACATCTGTGACACTGTACGATGTCTGTTCTAAGTCTGAGGGACTCTACTTTTACTTCTAATCCGCAAACTGTGTGGATGTCGAAAATTGACTTGTATTCTTTGTCTATTTCTATTAAAATAAGGGGGGCTGGAAGGCGGTCTTTACCGTTCATCCTAGTGATTTTTGCGATCGGATAGTTTCTAGAATCTAGATCGGCTTTGATGTCTTCGTCGGTTAGGAATTGGGGTACGCCTCTGATGACGATTTTTAATTTTTTCTCGCTACGGAGTTGGTATGTGAAAGATTGAATGGCTTTTTCGTTGAGCATTCGGTTGAGATTGCGATAGTCTTGTTCTGTTGTTGGAGTGATTTGGACTCCGGCCGGGACGGACCTACTTTGTGTGTATTGAATGTTGTGTGTTTTCATTAGATCTCGGACTCGATACCATTGTGTTGGGTCAGTGATTGTAATTGGGGAGATAGAAGGCATTTTGGGTAATTGGATTGTGTTGTTTGCTGTTTTTGTGTTTGTTTTGTGCTGTTTGTGTGTGTTTGTGTGTTTTGTGATGTTGGTACTTACCCCGGGTTTCTCTGCGGAGGTGGAGGCTGTCGGTTCTTCTTCGCTGCTGTCCATTGGCGTCGTTTCTTCTTTCTTCGTATCTTCGTCGATCGTGCGGAGTGCTTCGTACATGTTGCTCGTCTCTATTTCCGGTGATTCTGTTTTCTGTCGTTTGTTGGATTTTCGTGGTGGTTTTTCGTTCTTCTTAAGCTCGTTCATCTTTGTTTCGAAGGCGTTGTGCATCATCTTCATAAAGTTCTCCATTGTCTTTTGCAGTTCATCGTAGGTGTCAATATTCTGCAATATATCCATTGCTATACGTTGGCCGTTGTCGTTGGTGCCAGCCATTTCTTCTGGTTTCGCTGTGTTGTGGAAAATATATTATATTATAATATAATATAACGGTTGATGTATTCTATTACTACCGATGTGCTCAGAGCAATCGATAGTGTGCGAATGAACATGTACAACGTGACGCGATCTGCTGTTATACTAGAGACACTGCGCAATACATCTGCGCAAAGCTTCATCTGATTGTCACTGTGGTTTTAATTTCACGACCGATCGGACCTTGAAAAAAAAATATCCCTCGTATAACTGATGCACTGCATCGCATTTGTGAATTCATTCAAGATTCATTCAAAATTGCAGACTAATTTGCAGATAGTTTCAAAATGGTTCCTTGTAAAGCGTTGACACTGTGCTTCAGTTAACAAAGAAAAATATTCATCTTCCTTCTTCCATTTTTCAGTTACAACTTGATGGGGAACAGTGACAAAGATAGCACAACCACTCTAAGCAATCTAGAATGTTAGTTTGATTGTGTTCTCGCTTGACCCTTGATGAAACGTATTAATGCATTTGTTAAAACTAGACATATGGTTTTTCATTCATAAACTTTATTCAAAATAAATTGTGGACACAAAAAATATATCTCTGTAATGTAATTAAATTTTATTTCTTATTATTAATTTAATCTTCACATCAAATTTTACATACTATTACCGTTTCTTTATAGGTGTATTAAACCCGAACGTATCTCCTCCAAGCCGCTTATCTTATATTGCGTTAAAATTTCGTTTATTTTGTATTGACGGTATTACGATTCTTTGGAAACTGGGCAGCTATTAAAACGGATGTTTATGATTTACAAATTACAATGATTCGCTACTGCCGGTTTGTGTTTCTATCATATAACCTGCCTTCAAAAACTTTCCTCATTAGAGACGGTAATGCTTTTCAAAAACTTTCCTCATTAGAGACGGTAATGCTTTTTTTAATGGTTGGTGACAATGCACGTAATCTGTCACAAACCTATTATTTTGATAGTTTGGTTATGCCATATAAATGTGTGTAATAATTAGTAATTTCGTTTTTGAAAAAATATTTATTACAATAGTCAAAATTAAATGAAAATAATGTAAAGCAGATGGAAATGTTGACGATTATTTTGAAGACAAATTTGAACACTTTCAAAGCCATTTATTAGGATTTCCTGGGTTATGTCAGCACAAGAATTGAAAATAGCATTACGAAACTCTTCGATTATGTGATGTCTGGTCTTGAAAATGGTATTCTTGAAACATGGAAAAATAAAAGTCTAAAATTGTAAAATCTGGAGATTTTGGAGAAAAATTGATAATTTTTATATCGAAATTCTTGCAGAAAAGCTATTGCTTCTCGAGATCTGTGCTTTTGGTGCATTATCTTGATGGAAATACCCTTCTGTAACTTTATCATCATGAGGTTCATTAATAAACGGCTCTAATAATTCATTTCGATATCTTTCAGCAGTTACTGTTTGATTAAAAAATATATGCCCGATAATTTATCTTCTTGAAACTGCTACCCAAGCGCCTGTTTTTTGTGGATGTCGGGTAGTTTCCACAAATTCATGAGAGTTTTCTGTAGACCAAAGTCTCATATTTTGCTTGTTTAAATAACTTGAAAAATGGAACAAAGCATCATTCGAAAAGAAGCATTTGTCGAGAATGATATTATTTGTTATTAAGAAACCATAGACAATACTATTCTCGTAACAAAATCTACCCATTTGAGTTCCCAAACTGGTTGAATTTTATATGGCAACAACCTTAAATGCTTTTTTAAAATACATAGTATGACATGTTCCCATTAACAAATGAACTTGTGATAGTTTTGCGATTGATTTTTTGTGTGAGTTGTTCATTCGAGGTCGAATATCCTCTATGCAATTTGCTGTTCGTTTTCTAGTTGATCCACCACCACCTTTACGAATTATTGCCCTGTTTCATCTAACTTAATAACACATGTTTGAATATATTTTTGCAGTCGTGCAGTAAACTGGCAGATTAGGATACTGTTGCCGGAAATCCTTTAAGCACTGAATAATAGAATAAACTCATTCTCCATTTTCTAATTTTTGGCCAGTTCTGTAGTAACTTTGAATAATAAATATTTTATGTTGTAACTCTAACATTATAAATTAAAATTATTAAGAAAATATAAGCGTTTATAATTTGAATTTATGTATGACAACTGTCAGAATTTGAAGTTTTCTAAAGCTTCCTATGTGCAGCAATCTTTGATTACTTAATTACTTAAAAAAACAGCCTACTATAATAAGGCAAGTTTTTGAAGGCACGTTATTTGGAGTTAGATTAAGAAAAATTTAATTGATATTATGCACAAAACTATAGGGTTGAACACAGTCTAAAAAGCGAATCACAAATCTTTGGCGCTATGTATACTTGAGAGAAAACATTGCTGATTGATTCGTGTGGAACAGTTAATAGTTAAGGCTTTCTCCCGTACGTACTTGTGTGATATTAAAGATGTAACGTTGGATTATACTACGCTATATGACTTCTTTAGTGTTTCTAATGTTTACAATGAGACGATGTGTTTGTAAGTGTATTAAACTGAAATGTACCCCCAACTGTAGATGTGTACCAAACCCCATTGTTTGATATCATGGGATTCGTTTTACCATTGAAAATAATTTTTGATTTGTAACTTATGAACTCGTGAATTGAGTGTATATAATCCGTCTAGTACAACGTTAACTTACTTCAACGCCTTTGCTATTATAGAATTTACTTTCTGTGACCCTTACGGCTGTACTCCAAATTTCGGTTTATATAATTACATTCAAAAATTATCATATCGCATTAAGACTAACTGCATCCAGTCACAAAGTATGTATATATGATGATGTAATATTCTTACCTTTTTTTTTTGTTAACTATAATACAATGTTGTCTGGCAGATGCATATAAAAATGTTAAAGTAATTTATTTTTATATGCCAGATGAATACTAAAACTGCAGTAAACTGTTGCATCAGAGAAAAAAACATATAAAATCTAATGGCGTCGGTTTTTAATTTCTTCTGGGCTTTGTCATTTGTTTTTTTGTTCGTTAAAATCGGATTAAAAATAACGTTGCTTTTAATTATATTTATTTCAAGACCGCATTCCCAAGAAAATTTAAATAAAATATATTTTAAATAAATCCACTCATTTAACGTTTTGGTATCTTGTCTTGTTACGTGTTTAAATAGACAACACATTACATATATAATTAGTTATAATTATAGTAAAAAAAAACATACAATTCTAAAATGAAACGTTAAAATTATAAGTACTACACAGCTTATCTTAGTTATTATATTATTATTTAAAATTTTATACTTACAGAAATTATCTACACAACTATTATATAATTAGTAATATTTTTTCTGAAGAGGATGATAAAATGCCGAAACGTCAAATGAAAGTATTTATTCAAAAATTATTTTATTAAACCGATATCCCAGGAAACAGAATTTCGGTCAATGTATAATCAAATAAAATGATTTATTCCTAGGTAACGTTTCTGCTTTCATTAACACTGAAATTATATATATATATATATATATATATATATATATATATATATATATATACAGGGTCCGGCAACGAAGCGGGGACGGAAGATTACACACGTATTTGAAAGTTAGTCAAATATTTAGTCATCGAATATCCTTCCGTACCATCAAGCGCACGTTTTAAAAATATTTTGTTTTATACAGGATGTTCCAGATGGAAATGCCAGACTAAAGTTGCATTTTTTTAAATGGAACAGCCTGTATATTAATAGGTAAAATGACCCGCGCTTGAAGGCTGGTTACATCGATAAAATGTTGTATGGGTCTAAAGTTGATACTTTCCGCGTAAATAATTATTTTACTTGATAAATTGATACATTTCAGTAGGCTATTCTGCATAAGGAAAATCAAAAGATCCGAAACCAATAGAATAGAATATTTTCTACTAGTATGCACTTTCGTTGCTACGTGAAATACATTCTGCAACTGCTCGCGTTATACAGGGTGTTCACAATTTTGCAAAATCGAAGATATCTCGTAATTTTTAAATGGAACACCCTGTATATTTTTAGCTCATCGAAAAGCCCTTTTACTACACTTTCTATTGATACCTCATTTGATGCACCTAGAATGGATCATTTGCTAATTATTTCTTTTTAGAGTAGAATTAATGAAAAATGCTTGTATTTTTAGTAGCTAATTTGCGCTTTTAAACCTTCTGTAAGATCGGATATTCAACAAATTATCCATAAATGGTCTATAACAAGAAGATACCCCATTAAGTACGAGAAACAGTTGATTTTCAATCAGCGGTGAAAGCAAACATTAAATTAATATAAAGTAATATAGCATTTTCAATAGATTCACTGCTGATCAAGTTATCTGGTGTCAGTTTAATAAGAAGTTTGCACTAATTAATTTGTATTTTAAAGAATTTTATAAAACCAACTATTTTACGAATACCTAATATGAAACAATTCATACCTAATTAGCTTAACATAAATCGAAATCATGTAGGAAAGAATCAAGTACGAGTAGTATTAAAAGTTTGCACTACTTTAAATAAATACTAATTATTAACCACAACATCAAATTTAATTAACAAAAGTAGTAGCACAGTAAATAAAAATAAAGTAAATGTAGATAGTAAATGCAAATAAATCAAAGAAAACTTTCAAATGGCCTTCCGTGTCTCAATACATAAATGAAGCCGCCTGGTGAAATTCTGTTGAACATGCTGTAATGTTTCTTGGCGAACATTTCTAAATGCCTCTCTTATGCGTTCCATCATATTTTCCCTTGTTGTAGGAACTGCCACATAAACTAGAGCCTTGACATATCCCCAAAAGTAGAAGTCCAAGACAGTAAGATCTGGACTTCGTGGAGGCCAAGCGATTGGACCACCTCGCCCTATCCATTTGTCTTCCTTCCATCGCCCTAGAAACTCCCTAACGTTAAGGCTGTAATGAGCAGGTGCACCATCGTGTTGCAACCAGAAAATTTGTCGGGTGTCAGCATCCACGTGCTCAAGTAAATTAGGCAGTTCGTTCTGCAAAAATGCCAAATACGTATCGCCTGTAACGGTTCCATCGAAAAAGTACGGCCCAATATATGGACCAAGTATACCTCCCCAGGCGTTAAGAGGCCATCTATTCTGATTGTCTACATGACGTATTGGATACGTCATGTAGACGGGTTTTCTCTTGCATAATAATGCATGTTATGTTTATTTACCGCCCCATTACTTTTGAAAGTAGCCTCATCGCTAAACAAAATCTTTGTTAAAATATTTGGCATTTCTCGCATTTTATTTAACAACCAACCACAAAAGTCTGTTCTTCTAATGAAATCATCACCATGCAATTCCTGATTTAATTCCATATGGTACGGATGATACTTATGACTTCTTAAAATTCTTCGTACGCTCCTATCTCAATAGCTGTTACCTTTGAAATACCGTCTATACTTATATGTGGATTTTCCTGTATTGTTAATAATACGGCCAATTCGTTTTTTTCATTGATTACCGGCTTATTTATTTCTCTCTTCTTGTATGTTACACTACCAGTTTCTGTAAATCTCTCTAATAATCTTTCAAATGCTTCCGGTCTTGACTTTCCTTCAAAGTTTGGAAATCTCTCTGCATAGACTCTACTTGCTAGGAGACAATTTCTTGTACACTCCCCAAGAA